>JABTTQ020001886.1:0-358064 GCA_016081115.2 Rehmannia glutinosa
GGTTTATCCTAATAACAAAAAAAAAAAATAGTTATTTTTATAATTACAAATATCCCCTAACATTTGTTTTTAGCTTAGAAAATTGCACCCCCCAAGAGGCCTCAAGAGGGGGTATTTGTTAGGTAAATACAAACCTCAAGAGGGTATTTGTATTTTTTAACGATAACTAGGTATTTTTATAATTAGGCTAAACCTCAGGGTTAGTTTATGTAATTATCCCTAAAAGTTATTTATGTTCCTCTTAGAAGTGGAAAACAGACATTTATGATTTATTCAACCCTGAGCACCACAATAAACTTCAAGCTAAAGGAATTGTAGACACATTAACTACAGTTCGAATCTCTAAGATAAATATGGTTTTTGAAAAAGCTGGCCATGCTAGAGATGTGGACCTTAGATCGATAGCAGTTTTACAAAAGTTGTGTCAGCTTGTGGTACTTCATGCAAGGATAACCAAACCACAAAATGAAGCTCGAAAATCTTCAACACCAAAAAAAAAATTTATATCATAGGTGTCAAATACAGAGTCATATAAGTCCTTGCCTCAAAATGGTGTCAGATAATTGCTTCGATAATACTGGAGCTATCTCCGCGGGCCTACCAGGGCGAACCAGTGGAGAACAAATTGGAGGCATGTGGAAATCAATGGCTGGAAAAAATAAGTATCACTAAACACTGTTAGAAGAAAAGAAAATGGAAAATATGATAAATGATAAATGATAAATTAGTAAAAATAAATGTTTACCTATGCATCCTTCCTCAGGTGCCTCCACAGTTGGAGTCATAACTTCCATTTTAATGGCAGCCAACATGGTCTGAGCATTGATGTAATAACTTTCAATTAGTGCATAAAAAGGACTCAAACGAATTTGTAACCATAACAAAAGACATAGCACTTACAGTGCAACCTATCTTGGCTAGCGCTGAACCACTAGCAGATGCAGCAGCTCCTAGATTTTGAAAGATAGATTTTCAACAACAGTACGAACTTTTGGTAATAAATAAAGGAAAGGCAGTATGATCGAAGGATATTGACTAACCAAGCATCAGTGTTGTGTCTCTAGCTTTTCCAAGGGGCCGGCCATCGGGCCTAATCGATTCAAGAAGGTGACGCTCGTGGAAGCGTAGAGGAAAAAGACGTCTAAAAGCATCCACCTCCATCTCTGAAGACAAATCATGCACTCCGCTCGTAGCAGCCATTTTTTTGCAGTTTATCCTGCTGCAAAATTGTACCAATTCTTAAAAAACAGCAGCAGATAGACCAATCAAAATTTGATTCACTCCCTCTCTTGTAATATAATCTTTTACGTTGTAACTTTTAAAAGCCAAAATAACAGCAAAGAGTTTCCTCTACTAATCACAAATGGCAATACAATTACTAGAAACTTCATAACACTGTATAGTATCAACTGAAACAGATAATATCACAATTCACAAGTGAACTAGCTTGAATGCTGATAAGCGATAAGTCCATTGACACTTTAACCCAAGGTAGTAAAAGTGGTAAGGCGCACTCAGAGGCGACAAGGTCCTATATCGCCGGAGGCGCAAAATTTTGGAAATATTATCTATAACACTATAATATTCTCAAAATATCAGAAACATGATCATTCAATATAAAATTAAACCATATGCACCAACAAGGACATAAACATAACAATTCATTAGCCAAATAACAAAAGCATCAAAAGAATTCTCCAGTTGCACTTGCACTCCCACTCTCCATATTACAATATTACAGCACAATAAAAAAGGGTTGGTTTGCTAATTTGCTGTTAGTCGTTAGCCATAAAGAAAGGAAAAATGCAGAGTCTTCTAGGAATAAAGGAGCATGAATCGCCAAGAAAAAGGAAAAAGGAGCAGAAATCGCCAGGAAAAAAAAAGATGAAAAAAAGGAGAAGAAGGAAGAAATAAGAAAGATGAAAGAAGAAAAGACAAACGACAAGATTGAAGAAAACTTACCTTCAATTTCCACAGCAAATGGAAGAAAAAATTCTCCAGAAAGAATAGTGTGTGTTCTCTGATTCTCCCGCTGAGCTGGAGGAAAAGCTGATTTTGCCCTAATTTTTGTGTAATAATTGGATTGGGCTTTAAAACCCTAAAACAAGATTACTAAAAACTTCAATCATTTCATAATCCTGTATATTTCTAACACCAAAAAAAAAAAAATCACAATTCACAAGTGGACTAGCTTGAATGCTGATAATTCCATTGGCACTAAAACAACATATTATCTCATACAATTTTTAGTACGTACTGTTTACTTGTGTTCCTTCTTTACTTATACCATTAATAACACGAATAGACGAAACATTTCGCATCAATGAAGATACAACAGTTCATTGCTTAACCTACTTCCTATATTGCGTTCCAATAAAAAAACTTGAACACAAAAGAGAAAATCTCATAGTTAGCAAACAAGATTAAGAACCCTCACTTCAGCTGGCATGTTCATTTGATTTAATTCGCTTGCACTTAGTTACAATAAAACAAGGATACAACAAGGTTATATAAAATTAAACGAAAAAAAAAAAGGGAACAGTAAGGAAAAAAGACAGAACCAAGCAAATTGCAAAATCAAGTATTTCGTCAACATATTCCTTTTACTTCTCCAAGTTTACAGACTTTACTTTGAGTTGCTACCTTGATGTTGGAGAGAGTACGGCGGAGGGAATGGTGTCGGAGGCGAAACCTACGGCGTATTAGGTGACTGAAACTGAAAATATTAAGAGAGCTCACAGAAGGCGGGCTTTTAAAAATTGGGCTGAGGGGTGAATATTGGCACCTTTTTCAGTGTACTTAATGGGCTGGGCCTTAGCTCTGTAGCTTCAGTTTGGTTAATTTTGGGCTTAAGAATTATGTTATGATGTCAGTGTTTTATGGCCCAATTCAATTTGAGCGGATCGGTTTAGCATGAAAATTGTCAAGACCCATTACTGATTACACTACCAATCCAGCATCACTTGCAACATACAAGAATATTCCGTCAACGACTACGACTACCCCCAACGGCAGTAATGTGAAACTGCGAGGGATCTAACGGGAGTAACGGCGTTCCGTTACTTACCGGCGCTTTCAACTGTCACCGCCTCTGCATCAAGTGCAAAGGTTAACGAAACAATCGGGATAATTATAAAAGATGCCCCTAAGGTTTGGAGTAATTACCAAAAAAAAAAAAAACAGAAAATCAAAATTACATAAATCTCCTTGAGGCTACCCCAACTGTTAGGTGGCCGACAAAATTTGTTCATGTCTTCAAATTACTTTACAATTACATCTCTCAATTTTTCTATATATTACAAATAGTCTCATCTTTTTGTCCGGTTATTTGTAGTATTTAGAAAATTTGAAGGATGTAAATGAAATATATTTCATGAAGACAACAAATAAATTTCGTCAGTTCAACTAATGATTGGTTGGGATAAAGATATAAGATGTATCAAATCTCAAAGTGAGAAGAGTTTATGTAATTTTGAAATATTTATGGTTTCTTTCTTTTTTTTTTTTTTTGTAATTAGTAATTACCCAAACCTCATAGGTAATATTCGTAACTATCCCTATTGTCTTAATTGAAGTCAATCTGGTCAATTGCACTAGAATGAACAAACTCATTCTAATCGGATTTTACATAACTTGGAAGTTCGAAGCATGGGAAGGAAATGTTGCTTGCATTTAGTTCATTGTCTTGCTTAGTTACACTATTATCCAATGATTATTGGCCCAGTAATCAAGATGAAGTAACTCTTGGCGTCTCTTTGAAGATGTCAAGGGTTCGAGCTCCCAAGACACAATGGTAGAACAATTAATATTGAGGGCTTCAGGCGGTTGTGTGGGATGCGGGAACTCGATGGGAACCTGCAGCAGAATAGAGGGAAGTCCAACATGGAGCAATCACTTGAGGGACGACTCCTTGTGCGTGGTAGTTGAGGAGGTCTAGTCAAGAACATGGAACATCAGCATCAAAAACAAAAATTTAATTACACTATTGTAATAATTGCTATTTGCAGTCTATTTTATATTCCACCAACCTTTAGAACTGTCAAAATGGGTTGGCAGGGCGGGCCAACCCCGTGGCCCGGAAAAGCCCACCAATTGGAAGTGCGGGACGGGCTAGGAATATGCTGGAGCAGCCCAACCCACTGCGGGCCAGGCGGGTCGGCCCACCTAAAAAAATATGTTTGTTTTGCATATTATCAATTTTAATAAGTTAAATATAATAATGGATGACAAATACATATTTTAAAAAAGATTATATACACTTTTTATCTATGAAATATCAATTATACTATTTTTGTCTTCTATTTCTTCTTCTTCTTTTTTTCTTTTGATTTTCCTTGCCAAGCCCGCGGCGGGCTAGCTCATGGCGGACCACTAAATACTTAACCCACCCTCTACCTTAGGCGGAGTAGGCTAGGCCCGTTTTGACGGCCCTACCAACCTTTGTTTGCCTATGTAATTGCTCCATCAAGTATTACTTGTTCAAACCAAAATAAAGGGAACTTGAAACTGATGTTTGCACCTATTTTCTTCTCTTGTTGCAAATGATTGACCTTTCATGTGCAATTAATTCTCAAATTTAATCCACTAGCCATATCTTTTTCTGATATGGTTGTGATTCATTATAACAACTCAAAGCTTTATTAAAAAAAAGGGATAATTACAAAAAGACCCCTAATGTTTGGGCTAATACTATAAAAAAAAACCTTGAGAGTTGATTATGTCTTAATTTAAGGAGGTAACTGTAATATTTTGATAAATGTAAGAGAAGCTTTTGAAATGTGTTTTAATTTGCATCTGAAGGATAAAAATGGAAGACAAATCAAACCTAAAGGGTTTTTTTTATCAGTTTTGAAAATATCTGGATTTTTTTGTAATTAACTCGAACCTTAGGGGGGTTCGTGTAATTATCCCTAAAAAAACTAACAATTCAAAGTTAGACATGTTCTTTTACTGAAACTGGGGGCCCTGTTTGGGACATGTCAGGTTGTGGTGGGGGGTCCTCTTACACTCTTTATCTTTGCTTTATCCCATGATAAATATGCTCTAGATTTTTACTCTTTATTTCCAGTTCAGAAATTCAGATTTATCCATCCATAATATGTGAATTTATTTCATTCTTAGTTTAACTAGATTGCCTAAGCAGCATGTCACTACTGTAAATAGGTGAGGGATATTGCCTATTTGTTTAAATTTTATCTACATTATGATGGATAGATAGACATAGAGGGGAGAGCTTTTTGAGCCTCTCAAGATATGACTATTTGTTGAATATTTTGCCTCTTTAATGTTTTTATGTTGGGCAAGATTGTGTTCCAGTCCACTTGGTAAATTAGTGATCATAGTTTTTTTTTGTTATGCTTCAATTCCAAAAGCCAAAGTCTACGTTCGACTATGTTTGGGGTAGAAACTTCGGTCCCTCTGCTATCAGATTAAACCATGGAATGCTAATGGTTTGACCAAGTTGTGGTTGGACCAATTGACTGTCGCTGGTATCTTACCCCATGAGGAAACATGAATTGCTTCCCCCCTGATTTAAACCCTACTGGTGACTTTCTACGGAGTTTTGTCTCACTTTTTTGTCAGTTCAACTATAATTGGGGACATATCTCGCGATTCACTTCCTCCACGAATCTCTAGAAATGGGGCAGTAGCCAGTAGGGACCCTCGGGGCTCAGGATGGGTTCATCCGTTTTTTTGTTGATCTTTAATTGATTTTCTCTTTTATAGTTTCAACCATTTTTCATCACCAAAAAAGTAACACAAAAAGAAAGTTTTTAAATCTTACAGATGGTATGGGCCACAATGCACAAGGCGGCAGACAAAAAGGCACGCATTATCTGTTCATTAAGAGTCCCTTCGGATCCCAGAAATAGAATCCATCCGCCCTTCTCTCTCTTCTTCTCTCCCCCTTCTCTCTACCCTAGAAAAAAAACCCTAGTATTTTTCTATTCTCGGTTGATTTGCGAAACTCGTATGCGGATCAGTTTTTTTGCTCGCGAGATGTAGTAGTCGCCGTGCCCGATTTGATTTTTCTAGTGTGTTACGAGTCTCCATTAAGGAGTCAAGTCTCCGCGTGGAGTGGGTGAGTTTGGGGTGTGTAGTTTTTTTAGTCCGTGTTGTGGAACCTGAATTGGTCTTACCAATTCCCCGCTTGGCTTGTAGTTAGTCATGTCGGCTCATAGCCAGTTGGCTACGATTGTAGTTGTAATTTTAGTTTTTGAGTTGTATGAATAAAATACTATCGTTCGACAAAAAAAAAAAAGAGTCCCTTCGGATAAAAAGCCAAGAAAATAAATTATTATTATTATTATTATTGACCCAAAAGAAACGGAAAAAGATAAAGGAAAAGCCTTTCACAGTTTCACTGGCTGGTCCAAGAAGAAATCATAAGAAAGATGATGTACTAATGTATTGACTTAATTTTTTAGTATAATTACAAAAATTACCCCTGAGGTTTGGGTTAGTTACAAAGAAAACCCAAAAGCTTTTGAAAATTACAAAAAAACCCTTGAGGTGTGTAGTTTTTTTAGTCCGTGTTGTGGAACCTGAATTGGTCTTACCAATTCCCGGCGCTTGTAGTTAGTCATGTCGGCTCATAGCATTGATTGGCTACGATTGTAGTTGTAATTTTAGTTTTTGAGTTGTATGAATAAAATACTATCGTTCGATAAAAAAAAAAAAAAAAAAAAAGAGTCCCTTCGGATAAAAAGCCAAGAAAATAAATTATTATTATTATTATTATTGACCCAAAAGAAGCGAAAAGGATAAAGGAAAAGCCTTTCAGTTTCACGGGTCTGGTCCAAGAAGAAATCATAAGAAAGATGATGTACTAATGTATTGACTTAATTTTTAGTATAATTACAAAAATTACCCCGAGGTTTGAGTTAGTTACAAAAGAAAACCCAAAGGCTTTTGAAAATTACAAAAACCCGTGAGGTGTGTAGTTTTATTAGTCCGTGTTGTGGAACCGAATTGGTCTTACCAATTCCCCGTTTTTGGCTTGTAGTTAGTCATGTTACTCATGCTTGATTAGCTACGATTGTAGTTGTAATTTTAGTTTTTGAGTTGTATGAATAAAATACTATCGTTCGACAAAAAAAAAAAAAAAAAGTCCCTTCGGATAAAAAGCCAAGAAAATAAATTATTATTATTATTATTATTATTGACCCAAAAGAAACGGAAAAGGATAAAGGAAAAGCCTTTCACGGGGTTTCATTGGGTCGGGTCCGAAGAAATCATAAGAAAGATGATGTACTAATGTATTGACTTAATTTTTAGTATAATTACAAAAATTACCCCTGAGGTTTGGGTTAGTTACAAAGAAAACCCAAAAGCTTTTGAAAATTACAAAAAAACCCTTGAGGTTTGATCTACTATTACACTTTACCCCTTCATAAGCAAGAATATTTCAAACACCCCCTTTATATGAAGGTTTGTTTTTGTAATTTTCAAACATGTCTATATTTTTTTGTAATTAACACAAACCTCATGGGAAGTTTATGTAATTATCCTTTTTTATTTAATAACTCATTTAATTATCTTGTTTCCATTTCAACATTGTTATGTTTTGGTATATAGGAAAGCTGTTGGAATTGGTCTTTGATAAATGGGGTGTTGACCCGATTTTGACCAATTAATTAAGTGGTTTCCATTTGTGAAAAATGGAATTAAATTATTTGTAAAAATTCTACTAAGAGAGTAGATGAGAATGGCATTTGGAATTTCTCAAACCGATTAGGGTGAATGAGAAATTAATGCAAAGTTAGCCACTTAATACAAATAAATGGTATGGAAAATGGAAAATGTGGGGAGGAGAGATGCTCCATCCCACATAGGAAAAAGGAGATAAAGTTGCACACTTTATTTATCCTAAGTTGGACAAATGGGTTTGGGCCTTGGGGGCACCCAAGTTTTTAAAGG
The DNA here is from genome assembly GCA_016081115.2 of Rehmannia glutinosa. Lineage (NCBI taxonomy): Eukaryota > Viridiplantae > Streptophyta > Magnoliopsida > Lamiales > Orobanchaceae > Rehmannia > Rehmannia glutinosa. The sequence goes on from JABTTQ020001886.1 coordinate 7,921, forward strand.
GAGAGGACCTACATCTTGTGGGTTTGGTCAGCACACGCGCGCCGCCGCCGCCGCCGACCCGGTCGCCGGTCCGGCTGGCTTGGGCTTCAAAGGTTTTTATTCTTTTTAATTAATTTTCGTAATTAATTAAAAAGAGTTCAACTGGGAAAATGTTTGCCCACAAGACGGGCGGGAGACACGCCCGTGCGGTCGGGTCGTCTTTCGCCGAGAGTTTGCGCCTACACGCACGCGCGGGCGCGACGCCCGTGCGCCTGGGTCGTGGCTTTGGTGTGCAGAAAGGTTTAACGCACGGCACGTGACGGCGGCGCACGCCCGTGCGTTTTGGTGCTCTCATCGAAAAGGTCTGTCAGTTGATCAAAAGGTGTCTTTTCGAGCCAAAAGACATGTTCTTTTCATACGGGCGTCAAGGCCTATAAAAGTCGATCCCTGGTGATCGAAAAACATAGGAAAAACACGAAATTAATCAGATAACATAAAATCGAGCATTGCATTTTGCATCTTGCCCATATTTTTCCTTGAAAGCTTGAAAGTATTCAAACACTTGTCTTGTTCATTGTTGTTATTCGGTTTCTTTGTCCGCTAACCTGAATCATCGTAAAAGTCGTTGTATCTTAGAGGCGGGCTTAACCGCAAACACTCGTTATACGGGCGTTGTCTTATGGAGACTGATCAAATCAGGCCTCGACTTAAACCATACACTAAATCTAGCCATTTTCCAAAAACAGAAACCATACACCAGAAAATTTTACCCAACAATCGCAAGACGAAAATCATTATTTATTGTTTCTGTTCGAGAAGATGGCTTCCAGATCGTTCACACCGATGGCTCCAGTTTTGAAGATTGCTTCTCCTGCTCTTGGCGAGAAACCGGCGAAGTTCTCCGGTGCCGACTTCAAGAGATGGCAACAAAAGATGTTGTTCTACGTGACAACCTTGGGGCTATCTCGTTTCGTGAAGGAGGAACCCCTACAGTTGGTGATGAAGAATCCGACAATGAACGGAGAATCGTGGATGCTTGGCATAACAGTGATTTCCTTTGTCGGAATTATATTTTGAACGGACTAGACGATACCTTGTACAACGTCTATAGTTTGTTCAAAACATCCAAAGAGTTGTGGGACTCGTTGGAGAAAAAGTATAAAACAGAAGATGTCGGTGCAAAGAAATTTGTAGTCGGTAAATTTCTGGATTATAAGATGGTTGACACCAAGACGGTGATTAGCCAAGTACAAGAAATTCAAATCATACTTCACGACTTAGTGTCTGAAGGGATGATTCTGAATGAGTCGTTCCAAGTGGCTGCGATTATCGAAAAATTGCCGCCATCGTGGAAAGATTTTAAGAACTATCTCAAGCACAAGCGAAAGGATATGGGGTTTGAGGATTTGATAGTTCGACTTCGGATTGAGGAAGACAACCGGGATTCCGAATGGAAATCAGCAAATGTGGGGGTATGACCACACTTTGTGGAACACCAGTGGAGTTTCTGTTGCATTTTTGAAATGTAATAGAAGGTGTTGCCAAAAGTGTTGTAAACACCAAAAACCCATTTGCATAAGGTGTTGTCTAAAGTGTTGTAACACTAAAAGCAGACACCGTAACCAAGTTGAATCTGTAGTCCTACTAAAGATGTGATAACATCAAAGGTTTCACAAAAGAAGATGGAGTTGTTGGAACTAAGATCTGAAATCTGGTAGAACGAGATTCTAACTGGATTGTCGGGACAATGTTCTAAATAAAATAAAGTGGCCAAGAGCCATGAAAGTTCTGGGTGACTTTGTGTTAAACAAAGATACCGGAAGTTGAAAGGGGAGCTTGACTTTTAAGCAACCCACATAAAGGAGATTGCATTGAAATGTGGGGTGTTTTGGAAAAAGTAGAAGCACGAGGAAATAAATTCAAAGATTTATGATATAAGTGATGGTACGATCATTGAATCATGAAATGTTGTATTTATTAAAGGTGTCCTTTCGTGCAAAGGAAAGAGGTAAGTCAGCGTTTTTGCGTGACACAATACCAATAAATGAGTTGATGTCGAATGGGGTTATTTCGGTTGACTACGTGAAGTCAAAGGAAAACCTTGGATCCATTTACAAAAGGCATAAATCGAGATCAATGTATAAACTGTTAAAAGGGAATGGGTTTAAAATCCACAACTTAAAGAATGTTCATAGCGGAACCCAACCTTGTGAATTGGAGATCCCAAGACCTTGGTTCAATGGGACAACTAAGTTATGAATGTTCAATTTGAACACTTGGAAAATGTGTTAGCTCATTCTCGATACATCCAAGTGTATTTAAACCCGTTTGAATGTGGTGAAGTTAAGTTTAAGACTTTTAATGATTCTTATACCGAAAGGTGGAGTATTGCATGATGATACCTTTCAATAGGAGATCACCTATATAAGTGAGAAGTAATGGCCGCTTCAAATGAAACACTTATGAATCTAAGATATGGTCCAGTAGAAATGGACACAACGTGAGAACAAAAGTGTTAGAGTTGTTATTGTGTAAGCATCTTGTTGTCTTGGTTTACACAAACTACCGAGTAGTTCAAGACATCGCGTCAACTACCAAGTTAAACTAGTAGAACCGAGCAGTACCTTACTAAGGAAGGTTCAAAGCCACAAGCTACCTATCCTCGATGCACGAACGATTCGCCGAGACTTTCAAGCGAATCGCATACACGCATGCATTAATTTCATTCATGTGGGGATTGTTGGAATTGGTCTTTGATAAATGGGGTGTTATTTCGATTTTGACCAATTAATTAAGTGGTTTCCATTTGTGAAAAATGGAATTAAATTATTTGTAAAAATTCTACTAAGAGAGTAGATGAGAATGACATTTGGAATTTCTCAAACCGATTAGGGTGAATAAGAAATTAATGCAAGAAGTTAGCCACTTAATACAAATAAATGGTATGGAAAATGGAAAATGTGGGGAGGAGAGATGCTCCATCCCACATAGGAAAAAAGGAGATAAAGTTGCACACTTTATTTATCCTAAGTTGGACAAATGGGTTTGGGCCCAGGGGGCACCCAAGTTTTTAAAGGGAGACCTACATCTTGTGGGTTTGGTCAAAAGACACGCACACGCCGCCCGCCGCCCGCCACGGCCCGCCCGGTCCGGTCGTGGGCCTGGGCTTGGGCTTCAAGGCCCTTATTCTTTTTGGACCAAAAACCTTTTAAAACATTAAAATATTTAATTAATTTTCGTAATTAATTAAATAGATTTAATTAATTTTCGTAATTAATTAAAAAGAGTTCAACTGGGAAAATGTTTCGGCCCCGCGCACGGGCAGGAGCACGCCCGTGCGGTCGGGTCGTGCTACCGCCGAGAGTTTGCGCCTACACGCACGCGGCGGCGCGACGCCCGCCCGTCTTGCCTGGGTCGTCTTGGAAGTCTTAGAAGGTTTTAAGCACGCGACGGGCGACGCGCGCCCGTCTTGTCAGCCGTGTTTCTCTGCGCAGTGCAGTGGTCCGTTCGATGTCAAAAGGTGTCTTTCGAGCCAAAAGACATGTTCTTTCCATACGGGCGTCAGGCCTATAAAAGTCGATCCGGTGACTGAAAAACATAGGAAAAACACGAAATTAATCGGATAACATAAAATCGAGCATTGCATTTTGCATCTTGCCCATATTTTTCCTTGAAAGCTTGAAAGTATTCAAACACTTGTCTTGCATTTTGTTGTTCAGTTTTCTTTGTCTTTGCTAACCTGAATCGTTAAAAGTCGTTGTATCTTAGCGGCGAGCGGAACCGCAGTAAGACTCGGTATACGGGGCATTTTCGTCTTGCGAGACGATTCAAATCGAGGCCTCGACTTAAACCATACACTAAATCCAGTCATTTTCCAAAAACAGAAACCATACACCAGAAAATTTTACCCAACAGAAACAATATTTGGAGTAGTGGTTAGATTTTAAAATAGCAATATGGTTCCCTTTTTTTTGAAAAAAAATAGCAATCTGGTTTCAAAATTTAGTCAAGTCAAGAATCAAATTTGCCATAAACATTTGGACTATTTGATAGAATTGTCAAAAGCATATATGTTTTTTTTCCTCTCTAGGTGATCAAGAAATTCGATATATGGTGTATATTATTTCTCAAATAATGATTGTGTGTCAAGCATATAACGCATATTATACACTTATAGAAAATAATAAATACAAATATCTACTAATTTGGATGCGCTATTATTTGGGGTGACGAATCGTGTCATCGTGTCGTGTTTGTGTCCCACTATAGTATTTTCGTGTTATATATTTTTTTCGTGTTATATGTTCTTAAATATAACAATAATTGTAATTTTAACTTAATTTATAATTTAAGGTCGTGCTTTGTAGTAATTTATCATATAAATGTTTAACAAAAATTTCTAAAATATATTATCTTATGTATTGTGGTATTTCTTCGGATTATACCTCCATATCAATTTCAAAGGTAAAATACCTTTTAAATAAGTAGTGCTATGATGCGTCTCTGTTTTCACTTTAATGTTGAAAAACGATTCAATTATAATGGTCCATACAGTAGTTTTGCCGTGCAATTAGATATAATTCTTTTGCAGTTTCTAAAAAAAAAGGGATAATTACACAAAATACCCTGAGGTTTGACCTAATTACAAAAAAACCCAACTAACTTTTAAAATTACAAAAATACCCCAATGTTTGATTTTTAAAACTAAGGGGTAAACTGCAATATTTTTATAAACACGAAGGGGGATTTTGAAATAATTTTCGCTTATTAAGGGTTTAAATGCTAGACAAAAGAAACATCGGGGGTATTATTTGTAATTTTAAAAGGGTACTTTTTGTAATTATCCCAAGAAAAAAATCTACAATTTAGCATTAACTTGGCAAATTAATTGGCAGTTGGAGCTCACAAGTCACACAAAACCTCAATAATAGGTGAATTATATTCGAAGTGAAGAAAGCAATGACCAAATGGTCTTAAATTAGAAGCCAATTTTCATTTTATTGGAAATGAAAATGACTTGCACCAACCCGGTTTTTGTACTTGCAACTTTCTTGGTTATGAGTTGGAGTCACCTATGAACAATGATCAAACCGTTATTTTTGGAGCCCAGTTTGACCCAACACATGAAAATACACAAAAACATGGGTTCGACTCGGTGTTTTGGGCTGAATGAGTTGGGTCAAATAGACCCGAGTCATTCCAGGTCTCTAAAAATGAAGCCCAACTCAACCTTTTTACCGGGACAAACTCATTTTGACAGCTCTATGGTTAGGGGTGTTCATTTGATATAACCCATCAAAACATGATTGAAAAATCGAAAAATCAGAACCTTTGTATGTAATGGCGGAGATAGCGCCCTCCCCCCCATAATTTTTTTTAATAAACAAAAATTAGTTAATATTTATATGTATTTTTTTAGCTGGCTCACTCCAATTTCGTGTATCGGCTCACCCCGTAATAATTTTTGGCTACACCATTGTTTGTATGTCAATTGAACCAATCGATTCCACTCAAAAAATTAAATAAATAAATAAACCAATCGATTCAGTTAGATTATTGTTGAACGACACTTCATCAAAAAGTTTAAACTGTTAGAAATGTGAGCCGATTGATATTTGATTGCTCCAACCACCTCCTCACATGCATGTGGTTGTATCTAAAAGTTTAAGTGCATGTTTAAGAGCATTTATGCAGAAATCAATTCAGGAATTATTGATTTCTTAAGTGACTTCTCAAAAAGTCATCATTCTGATTTCTGATTTCATGGACATTTTGGAGGATTGACTCGTAATAACCGTAATAGACTTTAGATCCAAAAATCCATATCAAAAGTACTCCCAAACAATCTAAAAGTTTCTATCATTCACCTTCCTTTTTTCTTCATATTCCCCTTTCTCCATCTCACCATATCTACCTACATATCTTTTTCTTTTCTTGTACATCTTCTTTTTCGGTATGTACTGTCTGATAAAGAAATCCAGAGAAATAAATGGAAAAGAAATTAATTTTCAGCAACTATTATTATTATTAATTCCTCATTTTCCATGTTAAATTAAATATAAATAAAATACTTTCTTTTTCCTCTGTCCCTCTACTTTTATTTTCATTTGCCAGCTTTGCTGTTCGTCTCCTCCATTGTGAACCTTTTTTCCCTTTCTATATACTTTCTCCTTCTGAAAAACACCACCATCATCAAAACCTTGAAGAAAGAGAAAGAACTGTAGAGATCTCTTGCAGGTTTTTGTTGATTGCATTCTTTTGAGTTATGGCTCTTTTTAGATCCCATTCCTTGTTTTGTTTTCGTTCTGTTTATGTGGTTAATTGGTTTAATTTGTCGTTGATCTGAGCTGTTTTTTTGGTTATTTGTCGGGTGAAATTGCTTTTAATTACTGGTTTACGTTAATTAATCTAGTTAGAAATGTAATCTGAAAAGATGTAATGTTTATATATGATCATTACTTGGTGTAATGCTGATTAATCGGATATTTCGTATTGATTACTTGATATTGAATTTGTTTTTGCATGTCAACAGTTGAATTATGTGTAGGTTCTTTGGAGCTTAAATGTTTTCTTATTATCTTTTCATTTTCAAATTAAATGGTGAAATTGCAGACCTTTATGGTTGAGACTTGAGTTGACGTTTTTATGTATGGACGATAATAACTTGAGTAATTATTTTAACTGGAAAGCGAGGTGAAATGCAATGGTACTTTTGATCCAGAATTGTGTGTTCTCATGATCAACAATGTGTTGATTATCCTCACTGTTGGCCTTAATATTCTGAAGGAGAGGTGTGCTTTGTTAGCAATCCTGCAGTTGGTTATCCAACTCTTTGGATTATTCTCATCGATCACAGGAATCTTTTTTACATGAATTTGTAATTTCGAACTTTCGAGAGCTTAAAAGGCTGCTGAAATTGGGTGTATTAGTTCTACATGGTATTAAATGCTAAGGCGATTCTAGCTGCAAAGCTGGAGTTCGAAAACCGTCCTGGAATAGCTTTGAAGGATTGTGTAGTTGTTTGTTTCCAGGTACAATGTTCTATCAAGTGTGTCTGTTCAGCTTAATAAGAAAGCATTCGTCCAAGTTTTTGAACTGGTTGACTAAGAGTTCCAAAGAAATGTGCAATGTGGAAAGCATTAGACTTCTTGTACATTTAGGGTTATTCAAGAATTTCTGATGGAGCTGGAATCTTCTGTTAGTAATCCATGTCCTCGAGACTAACTGCAGCTAACATCCACTGATATTCATATAAAGTGCATCCTTATAAAGCATGAAGTAATTGATCTGACCAGTACTAAGGATATGGGCGAGCTATATTGAGGGTGAAATAGCTTCAGTGGAATTTAGGTGTTAGTAAATTGGTTATGCATTATGGTAATTGGGATAACACAGAAGCTTTTTGGTTATGTGCATGAATGTAGCCTTCTTTTTCTGCCCTACGAGGAGAAAGTGTGAGAACTTGTTGTAGTGTTCTTTATGAATAAATGTCCAAGTGGTTGATTAATTATTGTCTCGGATCATGGCAACAACTAACGGGCACGAAAAGTACTTGCCCACAGTGATTGTGGAAACTGGGGTACCTAAAACTTGGAACAGGTTAGTCTTTGATCTGAGGGTGCGGGATAAGATTATATGGAAAGCAAGAGGATATAATCATGTATCATTGCTTGGGCCATTTTACTATGATACCATATAATGCTGTAGAAATACTATTATCAAGGTATTTTTTTAGGAGGCCTTTTCTCCCCTCTTATTTTAGTCTTTATCATTTTAGTGGGTGCATTCAATTCATCAGCCAGTTGATTACGTCTCACTGAATATTCAGCAGAGAAATCATAATGACTGATGAAAAGTTTTCATTAGATAGTCTTTGAGAACTATAAGAATTATTTTGTTAGTTTCCTTGTAGAAATTATTAACTTTTCAAGTGCCAGGTTAGTCCTTGTTCTTCTTTAGCTTGTAGGGTTCAGCTAAACTATACGTGCACCCATATATATTAATAGAATCATCAGGATTTTTTTTTAATTAAAAAAATAAGGTATCGAATAGTATTGTTTTTTCAATGTATAAACTTGCAACAGATCTCATTGGAGGACTCAAGAACATAAAAACCAATTTACTGTAGTTTAGATAGATGGCTATATCAAAGAGATGCATTAGTTGTTGGTGCATTTTACATAAAAGTGGTGCTGAGGCTCAAGAACAGAAGAACCAATTCTTGTGAACCTTTTCTCCTTATAAGGGCAGTGCAGATTTTACGGACTATTAGCTACTTATATTTCCCTGTTTGCTTTTCGAGGTCTTTGAAAGTGGAGATTGGGGAAGTACCGTATTTTTTTCTTCCTTATGGGCTTGTATGATGATTACTTCAACTATAGCAGGACAATTAATATTATGTTTCATTTTTTGTCATTTGTTCTTGCTTACCTCTTTATCGTTATCTGTTTATTTCAGCAGTTGGTTCTGCGAACAGAAATACAGTTATCAGTGGCTCCAAAATCTAGTTCCTATTTCAGAGTCAAGAAGGGTATCACATAATGTCTAGCTCAGCAAAAGCTCTGGAACCAGCTTTTCAGGGAGCCGGTCAGAGAATGTATCCTTTCATTGGAAATTATGCTTGATTAATAACTAATTAGTATTTTTATCTTCTGTGTATTGAAAATGTATCATACTTGATGCCGTATGTTTATTTTCTGCTTCCATTCGTTCATTTCTCATATTATGTTCTTGTTAAACTTAACGCTTCGCAGAGGGACCGAGATTTGGAGGATTGAAAACTTCCAACCAGTTCCTTTGCCAAAATCTGATTATGGTAAATTCTTCTCTGGAGATTCATATATCATCCTGCAGGTTTGCTTGTCTTTCCCCTCTACCTTGTATAAGAATTTGCGTTTGCAGTTACAAATTAGGCACTGTTGTTGGTCTTACCTTTACTGAAACACTTTTCTATATAGACAAGTGCTGGAAAGGGAGGCGCTTATCTTTATGATATACACTTTTGGCTTGGAAAGGATACTAGCCAGGTATGATATAATTATCTCTTAGAAGCACTTTCTTGGTTTATATTTTATGACTTGAAAAGTTCCACATCTTCGTAGGATGAAGCCGGGACTGCAGCTATCAAAACTGTTGAGCTTGATGCCGTTCTCGGTGGCCGTGCTGTGCAGTATAGAGAACTACAAGGGCATGAGTCTGACAAATTCTTGTCCTATTTTAAACCATGTATCATGCCACTGGAAGGTGGTGTTGCCTCTGGATTTAAGAAACCTGAAGAGGAAGAGTTTGAAACACGGTTATATATTTGTAGAGGAAAACGAGTTGTTAGATTGAAGCAGGTATAGGATCACTACAGTGTCATAATAGAAATACACATAAAGAACATCAATTGATTCCCCATTTCATGAGCATCTATGTAATGTAGAGTTCCGTGTAATCATCCATAATAAAGATCAATTGGTTTTCCATGTCATGCAGGTCCCTTTCTCACGGTCCTCATTAAATCACGATGATGTGTTTATTCTTGACACTAAAGAAAAAATATATCAGTTCAATGGTGCAAACTCCAATATTCAGGAAAGGGCCAAAGCATTAGAAATAATTCAGTTTTTGAAGGACAAGTATCATGAGGGGAAGTGTGATGTTGCCATTGTTGGTAAAAAATCTCCTAAACTCTAGGATTTTCTGTTTTCTTTGTTCCCCTCTATATATGAATTTATTGTTGCCTAATTGTTATGTTATTTTTTTGTATTCAAATGTTATTCCCCACTTACAGATGATGGAAAATTACAAGCTGAGTCAGATTCTGGTGAATTTTGGGTCCTGTTTGGTGGGTTTGCTCCTATTGGTAAAAAGGTTGCTACTGAAGATGATATTATTCCGGAGAAGACTCCTCCCCAACTTTATAGGTAATCATTTATTCATATCGTTTCTATTTTCTCTCTGAGTTAGAGCTGTTGGTCTCCTTGCAAATTACTCATGTTTCCATGTCAATGCTAGTTGATAGCACCACTGGATATGAAAAAATCTAATGTCCATATCTATTGAAGTTCTTGTGCATTTTGCCTAATCAGTCAGCCTTAGAAAACCAGAAGTTCTGAAGTAATCATTTTGGTGAGCATAGAATCCTTTTCCATGTCACATGATTGAAGAAAGTTAAAGTAAATGAGACAAATTACAGAGATGTGAAACTGGTTTTTTCACTTTGAAAAACATCTCTTTACTTTTCTGGAGAGTTGTGATGCATCTATTGGGAATAAGATGTTTAAATATTTGTACTTAATTGGTAACTTGAATTTGAATTATGCTATGTGAAGATGGGTTTTTGAGGTAGAGTTGTTTTATGATATTAATTTCTTATAATACTATTTTCGTGAAGAAGAATGATTCTGCATCATATATAACCAGAAGAAATGGTATATTTGAGGTATAATACCATTTTATTGAAAGAAAGATGATCCTGCAATGAATATAACAGAATAACTCAACAGGGGATTTAGCAATGAATTGGTTCCTTTTCTTTCTTTTGCCTTTTATTCCTTGCATGTGCTTCCTCTGAATAAACTCACAAATTATCTAAAACATCTTTTTGTATATATAAGTCCACTGTTTCTCTAATCCATATCTTTTATTTTTTATTTTGCTGTTCACGAATTTTGATTTTACATCCCTGAATTTCTGGAACAGAAATAGGTGGGGGAGACTATAACATATCTGAATTTCCGCACTGTACATTCTAGATAATTGCAATTATGTCGCCTCTATATAGAGGTCCCAATTGTTGTTACAAAGAATGAACTTTTTAAACTAAAAACGTTGGCTAAATTATCTGTCAAATTTCGAAACCTTTTAATCTGTGGTTTACCACCAGAAGGGATATCAATGTAAAATAACATGTGATCGAACTTATCTTGTTTGACTTGTTTTGTTTTGTTTTTCTAAAAAAAAAGTGATTTTGTAAATCATGTTGGTGATTTGTTTGTAGTTGTACCTGCTCTCTTAATTTGAAACTTTGTCAATCTTTTTCGTCCTGTTGCAATTGATTGTCCTGTTGCTTAATTATGTACTTCAGGAACTAATTCATAATGGCTTCACTTTGCTTCTTGGCAGTATAATTGATGGTCAAGTTAAGAGTGTAGATGGTGAACTTTCCAAGTCCATTCTGGAAAATAACAAGTGCTATTTATTGGATTGTGGCGCCGATGTATTTGTTTGGGTTGGCCGGGTAACTCAAATTGATGAGAGGAAAGCTGCTATTCAAGTTGCAGAGGTGGAGGCTTAACTTCACGTCTTAATACTCCAATATTTGTTATTTTAGTTCTCACATCCGAATGATATTTCAGGATTTTGTGGCTAGCCAAAATAGACCAAAATCAACACATATAACTCGGCTTATTCAAGGTTATGAGACTCATTCTTTCAAGTCCAATTTCGATTCATGGCCATCAGGATCTGCACCTTCTGTTGCTGAGGAGGGAAGGGGCAAAGTAGCAGGTATGCCTCAGTTCGGAGTTGTTCAGACATTTGTTGACGTGTCTACTGAGTTGTGAAATTTTTCTGCAAAATTTTTTTAGCTTTGCTGAAGCAGCAAGGTGTTGGCATGAAGGGAGCTAGTAAAAGTACTCCGGTGAAAGAGGAAGTCCCTCCATTGCTTGAAGGAGGTGGAAAAATTGAGGTCTAATTTCTGCCATTGTTTTAATAGTATATTTTTACTCAAGTGCTTTGAACTTAAATTAATGTTTCCAGGTTTGGCATATTAATGGCAGCACGAAAACTCCAGTGCCCAATGAAGACATTGGTAAATTTTACAGTGGGGATTGCTATATCGTGCTTTACACATACCATTCTAGCGAAAGGAAAGAAGACTACTATTTGTGTTGTTGGATTGGAAAAGACAGCATTGAGGTACTTTACATTGTTGTGGATATATAATGCAAACATTCTGTAACTAGGAAAAAATAGAAATGCTCTTAACTCATGACAGAAAACTATCAAACTAGGACAGTTGACTTGAGATATAGGAATTTTAACTTTTAGATGTAAGTCAATGGTTATTGATATTTCCTATTCTAACATAAGATCACTGATTACACGTCTTTTCGTTTATACATATTCTCATCATATACCATCATAGTACTTTATGTTCATTCTATTAGTTTTGTAATGTATGAAATCATTTTTTTCTTTATTTCCTTTGGCGCTTTAAAAATTCCATAATCAAGACGATGATGAATTAGGGTGCAACAATGCGTCAGTTAAATTGGCACCCATTAAAATAAACTACAGAAAAACTGAGTGGATTCAATGAATTGTGCTTGGTGCACCGTTAGGAAGAAAGTTAGGAAACGTGAGAGGATTGGTATTAGTGGTAGGCCCCAAGAAAGAAATCAATTTAAGTTTACATTGATGAGGTAATGAAAGACATGTTTTTTAATTAAACTTTGGAGATGACCCCTTTATGGAGAGGATCTATCAGCAATCCCTACACTAAGGATATCACTCTGTTAAGTTTAGTATATTTTTGCCAATAAAAGCTCCCAAAAAACCTATTATTCTATCTGTAATTAGCATAATGTGAAATCTGTTGGGTCCATCATATACTTGGTGCTTTCTCCCACATGGGAATTGAACTCTGCAAGTTAGATTTGCCTTCAGAATATTGTTTCTCTCTGTACTTAGCTGTGAGACTTATATCTGGATACTTCACTTGTAGTAACCAATTGTCATTAAAATTGATCTTTAATCTGCCTGTAACCATCAGTTTTAGCTTTAGTATCCGTGAGTGAATTTCAGGTTATAAGCATGCAATGTTAGTTCTTGCCTCCAGCATGTCATAGAATAATTTTGTTGTTCTTCCCATTTTCAAGAAACACCTGACTTCAGAAAATCTGCTGCTTGTAATTATTTCAAACTTATAATCACAGGCATTTAAACTACTTCTGATTGTCATCATATTTTTAGTGGAGTCACTAACAAAATTGACTTTCCAATCTTCAGGAGGACCGTGAAATGGCTGCTAAGTTATCTACTAAAATGTATAACTCACTGAAGGGGAGGCCAGTGCAGGTAGCTATACCTCATTGTTTTACGAGATTAGACTATGCAAATTACAGAGTTAAGGTATGAGTTATGCTTATTTCCAGGGTCGGATATTTCAAGGGAAGGAGCCACCTCAGTTTGTTGCAATCTTTCAGCCTATGGTGATCCTTAAGGTGCCCTTTTACTACTTGTAATAGGAAAGAAAAACATACAGCAGTTATAAACAAAGGAGCTGAATGTGTGAAGCATTTCTTTGACAATCTTGAATGCTTTTGTTAGGGTGGAATGAGCTCTGGTTACAAGAATTATATTGCCGACAAAGGTCTAAATGATGAAACTTACACTGCTGATGGTGTTGCACTCATCCGCATATCTGGAACTTCTCCGCATAACAACAAAGCTGTTCAAGTTGAAGCTGTATGTTCACCACCATGGTTGCTATTTCGATTTGTGTTTTTCTATTCCTGAGCTTTTATTAGTCAATTACTTGCATGACAGTTATAGTAATGCTTAGTGATTACTCACCACATGCACATCAGTCTCGATATGCTGTGTGCAGAGTTTTAACTGAGAGTGATTTTGCTTAGGCATTTAAATAACTTAGTAAATGTTGGGGGAGAAAAAGGTAAACAATAGAATTACTCCTAGTAATTGACAGAGAAAAGATTATATTATACTAGGATTGTAATTGCTGGTGTGACAATTATAGAGGCCACGGAGTTGGGATATTTTTCTATATTTTGTTAGATACGTTTTCCCTCATATGTTCATTATCTTCTTCTGGTGGACATAATTTATTGATTCATCTTGCTTTCAACCTTTTTTGGCAAATGCAGTTTTAATAGTTCTTTTTTTCTTTCTGATTGTTCATTCATCGATTTATTTTACTTCTGCACTGTACCTCCCAAAAATAAATTCTACCTTTCTTTCAGTGTACTATCTGAACAGAAGGATTCTAAGTTAATACATTTGTAAATAGTCCGAAAATACTAGTTCATATGAATTGTTAACAGACCAGTTAAATGCTCAGCTGGCAACTACGACCATAAAGTTGGAAAAATATGATACTTATTTGGTCAATGGAATTGGGGTCTTAGAACTGAAAATTTGTGATGATTCCCTTATACTTGAAAGGGATAATTTTTATTCAATTGCAAGGGGCCCAAATGGGGTGACATTGGCTTCGATTTGACTTTTATTACCAAGGTGTAGGTTAGTTAATTGTCTTCCAGTGTATGTGTCATGCTACAGTCCGACATAGAACCTTTTGTGATTGGGTCAATTGAATCTTCTGTCTTAACTCAAATTCTGTTATCTTCTTAGGTGTCAACATCATTGAATTCGAATGAATGTTTTCTGCTTCAATCTGGAACTTCAATTTTCAGTTGGCATGGTAATCAAAGCACCTTTGAGCAGCAACAGTTAGCAGCCAAAGTTGCAGAGTTTCTGAAGGTAAGAATTTTATGGAAGTATAAATCATGCCTTCAGTTTTCTGTTTAAAAATTCCCTCCTAATTTATTAAATATCATCTTACCTACAATTGAAATAAATGGATGACACTCTTTCACGTGTGCCCATCAATATTCAGTTTTCAGTTTGATACTGACTTTTTCATTTTATTAATGACTCAAAATCCGTACATATAGGCTTTTATCTTGAAGGTCACCACTTGAATACCTTTTTTCAAAACTGAATTTCTTTTTTAAAAAATTTTAAAACCTTCAGTTTTGAAAATTTAAACGCAAGCGCATCTTGTTGCCAACCCCTTCTGTATGATTTTTTTCCCCTTCAAAATTTGGCAAAACTTTTATCTTTTCAGAACCTGAGATATTTGGTAAGAAAATATTAGATAACTAAGCCTTGGTAATTTTTTGAAGCAATCTGTTTTGGGTATTTTTCATCACGAATTGAACCACAGGTTATACGAAAGGTCCATCAGTCCAACTATTAAATTGTTCACTTCTCCATTCATGTGGTATTGGAAGTGGCAAGTTCAGTAGTTTATGAGGGATGACGAGTATACTGTTGGTTTGGTTCATATTCACTACTCAGACTGTCAGACTTGATATGGGACAATGTACAATATAGTTATCCCACAAAGATCAGGCACTCGTGTGGTATTAAGTATTAAAACGCTGGTGTCCTTTATTTTTATTTAAACCACCTTTGAAAGCTCTTACTCATCGGCCTTTGGTTCTAATCGGCCTTGTTGCAGTTGCATCTCAAAATTGTAACTCACACATTTGTACTTATTAATTATTATGAGATCTTTTGTGAAAAATGTTTTTTTAGATTATTCTATGTTGCAGTTAACAACTTTAACGTCCCATATCTTCATGAACGCAGCCAGGAGCACCCATGAAACACACTAAAGAAGGAACTGAGAACTCATCTTTTTGGTTTGCTCTTGGAGGAAAACAAAATTACACCAGCAAGAAAGTATCTCCGAGATTGTCAGAGATCCCCACTTATTTGCCTTCTCCTTTAATAAAGGTACCATTTTTACTGATCCATTTGTTTTGATCTCCCCTCCTTTTAACCGTGTTAATTTGATTCTGTTGAAATATTGAATGTAGTAATTTTTAGTGTTTCGCTTGTTCTAACTTATTCTTTCGATGCACATGCTGGTTCATGAATTCCCAGGAAAGTTTGAGGTATGAACTGAAATCGAAATTAGTCAAGATATTCCTTCTAGTATTCTTGCATTGTAAAAGCTTGTGTTTTCTCATATGCCAGATTGAAGAAATCTACAACTTCTCTCAAGACGACCTTTTAACTGAGGATATATTGATACTTGATACACATGCTGAAGTGTTTGTTTGGGTTGGTCAATCAGTGGATTCCAAAGAGAAGCAAAATGCTTTTGAAATCGGACAGGTAGTGGGCCCTTCAGTTTTCAACTGCTTAAGATAATTCTTTTAGAATGTGCTCTAACCAGTGAAGTTTATCACAGAAATACATGGACATGGCTACTTCATTAGAGGGGTTGGCCCCAAACATTCCATTGTACAAAGTCACAGAAGGAAATGAGCCATGCTTCTTCACTGCATATTTTTCATGGGATCCTGCAAAAGCAATTGTATGTCACTGATATTCATCGACTCGTGTGTGTCATTATGATATTTCTTGGTTATGTTGGTCATAATGTTATATAAGTCATAATTCATTCACGAGTCTACTTTAGTATTAGTTGATTGACTGCAGTTAATAATGAGTTACTTTTCGAACAAGTTGTTAGCCATCCCCTAGATGCAATCAGAATGTGCTTAAAAAATTTCTCAATTTTCTGCTGGATGACGTTCTTGTGCTTGTTTGATTATAGAGAAAAACTTTTAATTGCTATGCTTATGCTATCTAAGCCCATGTGAGAACGCTTTCTTTATTTATTTTTTCCAAAACAGGCTCATGGAAACTCATTCCAAAAGAAGGTTATGCAACTCTTTGGCGCTGGTCATTCTGTAGAGGTAAGCTTACTATTTTTGCAGTGTGACATAATTGAGCGTAATTGTTTTCCTCTTCTTACATTTTCAAAAACCTTCGATTATAATATATTTAAATACAATGGCCGATAGAAAAAGGGATTAGAAGAGCTTCTGTTGCAAGTTTGAATTGCCAGTTCAATTTGTTTGATCTTCTTCTTGCGCTTATTATCTTCAGTTACAGCTTTGCTTCAAATAAATCAATTCTCTGATTAATATTTGTGAAACAGAAGCTTTGTGAGGCTGTTTTGCTGCTGCTTAATTTTTCGAGATAGTTATTCAAAAATGTCTTTGCATTGTCAACATTTGTGTAATAATGACAATTTCTTTCCCCCTCTTAAGTTGCGTGTATCTTTGTGCTCACCATTCACCTGATGCAAATTTCTATGAAACATCACATTTATTTTTCTCCACATTCGTGATGCGAAATGCTTTTAAAAACAAGGATGTGGAGTTCTGTCTTTTACTTGATTGTTTATATTTGAGTGTTTATTGACTTTAAGCAATCTGCAAATCAGGAGAGGTCCAATGGTTCAAATCATGGAGGACCAACTCAAAGAGCTTCAGCTTTAGCTGCTTTGAACTCTGCATTTAATTCGTCTACATCTCCAAAAGCTGTTTCGGCCTCTAGGCCAGGAGGAACAGGTCAGGGTCAAAGAGCAGCTGCAGTGGCTGCTCTATCAACTGTTCTGACCGCTGAAAAGAAGCGGTCACCCAATGTATCTCCTGCCCGGCGAAGTAGAAGTCCATCTGCAGAAGCTACCCCTCCTGGTAGTATGATTATGTCTTGCTTCTATTAAAAAGAAAGGTTAATTACAAAAAGGGATAATTACAAAAGAACCCTGAGGTGTGGGGTATTTACCAAAAAACCCAGAGAAATTTTAAAATTACAGAAACCCCATTAGGTTTGATTCCGCCATACATTTTTCCCTCTCCATAAGCAAAAAAAAAACATTTCAAACACCCCTTTATGTTGATAGAAAGTATTACAACTACCCCCTTACATTTAAGGTGGAACCAAACATCAAGAGATTTTTGTAATTTTGAAACTTCTATGTTTTTTTTGTAAATATCCTAAACCTCAGGGGTTTTCTTGTAACTATCCCTTACAAAAATTACTCTTGAGGTTTAGCCTAACTACAAAAAAAAAAGTTTATCTTTTAAAATTACGAATACCCCTTGACATTTGTTTTTATTTTACAAATTGCACTCTCAATGCATCCTCCACAGGGGGTATTTGTTAGGTAATTACAAACCTCGAGGGGTTATTTGTAACTTTGAAATATAGTTGGAGTTTATTGTAATTAGGCTAAACCTTAGGATAGTTTTTGTAATTATCCCTAGAAAAAAATCTTGTTTGTTTGTGATCCATAAAAATGATTCGTTCTCAATGCATTCTTTTAAAACACATCCAAATGGACCAAACATGTATGAAGTTTCCACACTACATTTTCCCTAATAGATCAAAATTTTCCAATAATTTCATTTTTCTATTCATTCTCCCAAAACACCCAAAATACATCGAGACATTCCCTGAAGCACAATTCATAAGTCCTCAATGAAAACAAATCATGTATCAGAAATTAGCTGAATACTTCTCGAGGCTATTCCATGGTTATAATAACTTCTACCTTGATGTTTAGCGTATCCCATATCTTTGATTTCGTTACCCCATTAATCTCACTTCACTTTCTCATATTCTGGGTTGTGGCAATTTTCACTGGTGAAAATTCTTTCAGATATCTTTGCTAATGATAATATATATGAGAGATTATGCCATTAATAGAATACTAGGATCTACTTCTATTTGTTCTCAAGTAAAGTTACGTTTTCACATCGATCATGTTATTTATAGTGACATATTGCCAAATGATTTTTGTAGCTCCAATGAAGAGTGAGGATGCTGTTGAGATCGAAGACTCCAAAGAAGTTTCGGAAGTTAAGGAGACTGATACAGTTGAGCCTGTAGTAGAGACTAATGGGGATGATTCAGGATCAAAACCAGACACGGAACAGGATGAAAATGGCTCTGAAAGTAGTGGAGTACATTTAGTTATGAACAGCTGAAAGCTAAATCTGACAACCCAGTCACGGGATTGATTTTAAGCGAAGAGAGGTTTGTCAAATCATCATCATCATTTATTCTTTTCTGAATAATTACCCCTAAGGTTTAGCTTAGTTACAAAAACAATCCAGTTATCTTTTAAAATTACAAATACTTCCTTGAGGTATATATTTGTTTTACAAATTACCCCCTCAACATGGTGCAATTTGTAAAATAGAAACATATGGCTCAGAAGCTCTTCGATTCCTTCGTTCTGTGTTATTTGATGTGTTTTTCCTGAACGGCGCCAAAAACTTGTTCGCCAATAATTGTTTTGGTTCTTACAACTGCAAGTGTACAATGTAGTTTATAGAATAATTGCAAGCTATTTGTAATTTTGAAAGATAAATGGGTTTTTTTGTAATTATACTAAACCTCAATGGTAATATTTGTGATTATTCTTTTTCTTGTCCACAGTAATTTCATAATGATACTAGTTCATGCGGCGTTTGATGATAATATTGATTACTTTCAGGCTTATCTATCGGATGAAGAATTCCAGTCGGTGCTGGGAATGACGAAAGATACTTTCTACAAGCTGCCAAGGTGGAAACAGGACATGCTCAAAAGGAAAGTCGATCTTTTCTAGAAGGTGCTTCTTCGATCCCTACACATTCAAGTCTTTGTTTCGCCTATTTACTCACAGTGCACCTACTTTTTACGGGTCTTCATGCCTCGATTACGTGCCTAGATTTGTACCCTCTGCCTCACCATGCTTCAATTTTTCGATGTTCGTTTTGGTTATTTGGCGTCCACGGGAAGAGTGTTTAATTTTTTTCGGTCTCCTCTGAAGTTATTGCTGTATGTGCCAATGATCCGTCGGGTCGTAGTTTAAAACGAGAGGCTGCTTACATTCTTTGATTTGGTTGGTATGTATCTCAGTTTGTGATCATTGAAGTTCTTCTTTTCTTTCATCCTTTTAATCATTTATGATGTTTCTTAATCAGAAGGGGTGTATATGTATTGCATTTGTACATGTTGTGGAATGTAAATGAAGTTGATTGCCGTTGGAGTTCTGTGATATTGCAGTGTTGGTCTTTGGATACCTTTTATATATTTATTTTTCCTGTTTGAGCAGTCGATTAGGTGAAATTGCAAGATTGGTCCCTTAACTATATACGTCGGTAGCAAAAAGGTCATGTAAAAATTGTTGGAAAACTTTGGTTGAAGTTTGAAAACACAAAAGTTAACTTCCGGCGTGCGGAAATTAACACTGTTTTTTTTTTTTTTTGGCATGAAACATCCCACATGGGGATGGGAGATTAAGGGCACATCTCCAACCTATTTTATATAAAGCAAATGTTCAAGTATACATGGAAAACTTATCAACTAATGCCTTCTTATCAACTAATGCCTTTTACATTTCTAAATGTAGGCAGACCAATTTGATCTATTCTACAAAAGCCTATTGTCCTATGAGGTATATTAAGAGGAGTAAATTCTATACATTGTGAAATATTGAGATCAAGAGAAGCTAAACTATCAGCAGTATTCCCTTCTCTAAAAACATGAGAAATAAGAAAAGACTTAAGAGTGTAGACTATTATAAATTTGTATGAGGATGTGGCAAATTGACCAATGTCGTGGAGCAGTTTTTGCATTAGTGTTTAGAACTATTTCCCTCTTTCCAAATGAACCAAAGAATGAAACATGGAATGAGCCAAAGTAATATGTGGCGTGTGTACAAAAGGTGTAAAATTAGCACTGTTCTTAAGGATCTATTTGCGTAATCCCCAGGGTTCAACATGAAAAGAACGACAATAATTGAATTGATAAATGTGTAACCCATCAAGAGAAGATGAAGAGGAAGTGTATTTCTTATTTTCAAAATTTATTTAAATCATTGTTTTTAAATATAATTGTGAAGAAAATAAAAGTTCGAATTGTCTGAAAAGATTTTTTGAACATATTGTTGGAAAAGAGAATTTATAATGTTCGTTAGGTAAAGGAAAACGAACTAGTTACAAAGTATTGCATTCGTAAAAACGAAGAAAACCTTACAAGATATAAAGACGCCAAAAAGAAGTAAGAAGAGCAATATATGAAGCAAAAACCAAGGCATATGAAGATTTCTATAAGAAACTAGATACTAAAGAAGGAGAGAAAGATATATATAAAATAGCAAAATTTAGAGAAAAACAAACAAGAGATCTAACCCAAATTAAATGCATAAAAGATGAGAATGAAAACATTTTAGTGAAAGACGAGGACATAAAAGATCGATGGAGGAGGTATTTCAATAATCTTTTTAATGAACCAGAAGAGGAATGAAGTCACATTAGGGGAACTAGGCCAATCTGAATCGAATAGAAACCGTACCTTTTATCGTAGAATTCAACTTCATGAAAGAAAAAGCACTAAACAAAATGAAAAGCGGCAAAGCGGTTGGCTAGATGATATACCAATTGAAGCGTGGAAATGTTTAGGTGGAGTTGAAATATCATGGCTTACTAAATTATTTAATGTTATTCTAAAAACTAAGAAAATGTCGATGAATGGAGAAAAAATATATTGATACCTATATATAAAAACAAAGGGGATATACAAAATTGTGCAAATTACGGGGAATTAAATTAATAAGTCATACAATGAAACTATGGGAAAGAGTTATAGAAGCAAGAATAAGAAATGAAACTAGTATATTAGATAATCAATTTGGCTTCATGCCAGGAAGATCCACAATTGAAGCTATACACTTAATTAGGCGATTATGTGAACAATATAATGAGAGAAAACAAGATTTACATATGGTTTTTATTGATCTTGAAAAGGCATACGATAGAGTCAAAGTGATATAATGTGGCGCGTATTGGAAAAAGAGGAATAAAAATAGCCTACATAGATGCCATAAAAGATATGTATGATGGTATAACAACATGTATCGAGGACACCAATAGGAATATCTAGTGAATTCCCAAACACTATAGGTTTGCATCGGGGATCCGCTCTAAGCCCGTACCTTTTTATCCTAATAATTGATGAAATCACTAAACACTTACAAAAATCCATCCCCGAATGTATGTTATTTGCGGACGATATAGTTTTAATTGATGAAACAAGGGAAGGAGTAAATGCAAAATTGGAAGTGCGGAGAGAAGCACTAGAATCAAAAGGTTTACTATAAGTAGGGCTAAAAAGTAAGCAGAATACATGGAATGCCACTTTAGTAAAAACAACGGGAACAATGAGACGAAGGTTAAAATTGATGGACATGAAGTGAGTATAACAAAGAGTTTTAAATACTTAGGATCTATAATTGAAGAGAACGGAGAAATCAATAAAGATGTCACACATAGGATCGGGCGGGTTGGAATAAATGGAGGAGTGCATCTTCTATCCTTTGTGACCGTAAAATACCATTAAAATTGAAAGGAAAATTTTATAAAACGGCCATAAGGCCCGCAATGCTTTATGGGAGAGCGGAATGTTGGGCGACTAAATATGAACACGAACAAAAAATGAGGGTAGCGAGAGATGAGAATGCTAAGATGGATGTGCGGACACACTAGATTAGATAGAATAAGAAATGAACACATTAGAAACAAAGTGGGAGTAGCACCAATAGGCGAGAAAATTAGAGAAACACGATTAAGATGGTTTGGACATGTTTATAGGAGACCTTTAGATGCGTGCGATGTTTAGAAGGTAGAGAATCACTCACACAAATCAAAAGATGGAGAGGTAGGCCTAAAAAGACTTGGAAAGAAGCTATTAAACATGACATGTTATACCTAGAAATAAACGAAAATATGGCTTATGACCGTAAAGCGATGGCGCGATATGATCCGTTGACCCCACGTAGTGGGATTAAAGGCTCGGATTTGTTGTTGTTGTTGTAATAAAGAATGTTTTGGAGTATTCAATAATATTAGAGGCCGACGTGAAAAGTGTGTTCGCGTTAGCTTCACACTAGCCGAGCACAAAGTGGTCACATTTTGGAACAAACAATTTATCAAAAATTAAATATAAATACATATTTTTTTAAACTAAATATAGTTATATTTATGTAATTAATTAAATAAGAGCATATCCAGTCATGGGTAAAATAAGCAGAGTAATTATATTGATTCCTTTGAAGATCGATACGTGTATGAATTTAAGTTAAATGTCAAATGTCATCATTAATTCATCACAATAAACAATGTTATATACACAATTTATACATTACTCCCTCTTATTCAAAATAAGTGTTTTTTTAGGAAAAACACACATATTAAAAATTGTGTTAAATACCAAATACACCCTTAATTAATCATAAATGTTCTTTTGGAACAAACAAATATATGTTGAAAAACAATACATTTAAGGGTAATTTGGGAAAACATTTTTCTCACTAGCTAACCTTGAAAATGTAAAAATGACATTCTTTTTGAAGAGTTTTTAATGTACCAAAAGGACACTTATTATGTATAGGAGAGAGTATTTTTTTAGTGGAATAATAGTGTATAGTATATACTAGTATGATCAGAGACGAAACCAAGAGAGCTGGCGGCGGCCCCATCAACTTCAATTTTTTCCATAATTAATATAAATTTTTGTATATAAAATTATTAAATTTTTATAATTATGGCTCCCCTGGAAAAATAATTTTTTATTTATCTATTAGTCTCAGAAGAAAAAAAATAAAGAAGTATGATACATGTATAATGCGCGCATGGCAATGCAAGAAAAAGAAAATGTAATTTTCACTCGTGCTGTCCAAATTTAATTTTTTCTGGGTCCCATCCTTATTGGAACATGTCTTTTTTTTTTTTTTTGAAATATATCTTTATAAGAGGTGAACAGGTTTTTATAATTATAAACAGGTATAAGATTTCCCTTAAAAAAAAACAGGTATAAGATGAATTTTGAGTTTATTTGTATTTATACAGACGCAGACTCGAACCCCTCTCATTTAATTATTTATTTTTATATCATTTGTAATAACATAATTTTAGTAATTATTAATTAAATTATTTATAAAAAACTATTCTTTTTATTTTTTAAACGAATTTCACTTCTTAAAAATATTGACAAACGAATTTCGAATTTCAATAAAACCTTGTTAAATTGGGTTGTGGGTCGTGGGGCTTTATGTATTGGGGTTGTAATTCTCCATTAAGCCCATTTGAATGAAAAAGATTTTGGCCAATTGGGCCCTAAGGCACATGTAAATCACTAACCTACATTCGTCCATCTCGGAAAGAGATTTGGACCATAAACTGTTATAAAACAAGGAGGTAAATTTAATTTGCCCCTATACTATGCGTGTTTTTAGCATTCTTAACTTTGAATTATTCTACGATATTTTCTAAACTTTGTAAATTATTATATATATCAAATAATTTTCAAATTTATCTCTCGTTGTTAGTAAATTGTCGATAGCTAAAACATCTCGAGCAATTATTTAAATTAGTTTTCTCTCAAAATTTCCTTATCTTTAGTTAATATACAAATAATATTAAATAATTATAAATTTCATCAATAAAACTAGACTATGCTACAATTTTCAGGAATCACAAAATAAAATAATCATAAAAATTAAGGATTAATTTGAAAATTATAGGCTAAATTTATTAATTTACAAAGTCCAAGGGGTAAAATAAAACAATAAAAAGTTACGTTGGCAAAGTGGAAAAACACACCTAGTTTGATGGACAATTAAAATTACATCTAAACCAACTACCAAAACTCAACCCAAATTTCCGAAAAAGAAGAAAAAAGAAAGATATAGATATTATTTGTGGAGCTATCAAAAACAGTCCGTCCTGGTGGACCGACCCAACCGACCGGTGATAGGACCGAACTTGGTTGCGATTTTGTAATCCCAAAAAGACCCGTGCCTATTGGCCTGCACCATTAGGCCCGATTCGATCGGTAGAAAGAAATCAAGTGCATTTTTAATACATGGACAATCCCTTCCCAAAATAGTGGTCCGAAGAGGCCAGCATCAGCCCGGCCCGAGCCAGACAAATTTGACAGCTCTAACTGTTTACACTAAAATTTATACAATTTTTTATTTTCTATGAGAGAAAGAAAAATAAAATAATTTGAAAAGAAAAGACCAGAAAAGAAACAATATTTAAATTTTTTTATTTTTTTGGACCATGTTTGGTTTATGAAGATATCGTATTGTCCGAAACCAATGGTCAGCACTCCTACCACTCCACACCCCAAGATAACAAACGGCCTCCTCCTATTCGGATCCCGACCAGTAGCCGGAATCGGGTTTCGAATCCGACCCGGAAACCAGTCAACTCCCCGGCCAAAGCTCTCTTCAATGGCGACCCCTTTCACTCTCTCCAGCGCTCTCCTTCCCGCTCGCGACAACCTCATTTTCCTCAAAGGCGGGTCGACTCACCGGCAACCCGCCCGCTTCGACTCACACGGCGTTTCGAGTGGGTTAACGCTCCGCCGGTTTTCAAGCCCGCCGTTACGCGCCGCCGCCCGCGGCGGTTGCGTCCACCGCTGAACAGCCTAGCTCTTCAGGTTTCTCATTCTGCGTATATTCGTACTCACTGTATAGTTGTAATGCGAGGTTTATGGCGCGTGTTTTCCGAGGTGTTTTTTTTTTGCACATTTTAAATTTTTTTATTTTTGGAGAAAAATAATAGGGGATTTGTATATAACTTGTGTAAAGATATTAGTTTTTCACTAGCAAGTTGTTAGGGCGCGATTGTATATGCTTTTATTTTGAAAACTTTTATTTTGCTAGAGAAGAGTGGAAAAAAAATTTGGAAATAAAAAGATGGATTTTGAGTGTGTGATTGGATGCGAGATGAAAAAGTAATGATGGAAGTTGATTTGCTCTAAAAATAGTAAAATAATGATTGAATATGATTGATAGTTAGAAATGTCTGACTGAGTGAATAGTGAAATTTGTGGGAGATTGTGTAATAATGATTAGTTTTTGTGAAAAAATGTGTAGATGTGATTGATAAGAGAAAAAATGAGAAAAAGTTAAGAGAATAATATATTTTTTGAAAATTTTCATAAACAATAGCATGTTTGGTCAAAAACAATTCTCTAGCGGAACGAAAATGGAATTTCTTCCATATCCAATCGCATATTTGCCTTAACTTTTTGCTGATTTAATAGTATTTATGTGCTTGTGACTTGAGTTGGGAACTTGGGATATTGAATACTTTTGCTTGAATGTCATTTTAGACTTGAGACATATATGGTTTATGAATTTGGCTATAAAAATGAAATGGCCCCAAAAGAGATAATGGTAGTGGAGTTTGTGTACCCTGCCCCAGCATAATCAAACATGTAGTAAGTTAAGATTTTTGAATTACGAGTGTTTATCGCTATAATTCCTTGCTCGATAAATTAGAAAAAGAATCGATGTATAATAGAAGTTATGGTGTTTAACATAAGTTTGAATTAGGTAACCTCAGTTGTGGAAAAGAAAACAGAACATTACGCTAGCCGGTGAACGCCATTTCGTAGTTTGTTTGTTTCGTATTAGGAACGTAAAATTGTGCGTGATTCACAAGCTTTTGTGGTGTTTTGGCTTGGATTCCTTTGCAAGAGCTGGAACATGCCTCTTTTCGGTTTTGAACTGTGCTGTGTTTAATTGGTGTATCTAAATATAGCGAGTCGATAGTGTTAGCATGTTATATCGTGTTATGCATATTGACACAAAAATCTGGCACATGAAGTTCTCATTAGATGGTTAAATTTTTGGCTTGGATTTGTCTGTGTTTCGTCCGATTGTGTAAAACCTTTTTATGGTTTTTCCTTCAATATAACCCTTACGATGCATTGATTATTTTCTCTGTTGCAGCTCAGGGTATTGAGAACGTGGTAATTATAGGATCCGGCCCTGCGGGATACACAGCAGCAATATATGCTGCTCGAGCCAATTTGAAGCCTGTGGTGTTTGAGGGATATCAAGCAGGTGGTGTTCCAGGTGGACAATTGATGACGACAACTGAAGTGGAAAATTTTCCGGGGTTTCCAGATGGAATAACCGGTCCGGACTTAATGGACAGGTGTTTGTCTTTTAAAAAATTCTATTTGCTTTTGATTGATCGTTACTAATTTTATCATAAGTTGATTTATGACTTAAAGATCATAATCTTGACTGTATTTATTTCACTAGAATGCGACGACAAGCCGAGCGATGGGGGGCAGAGTTATTTCAAGAAGATGTGGAATTCATTGATTTGAAAAACAGTCCTTTTACCGTGCAAAGTAGTGAGCGCAAGGTGATACTTTCTTGCAATGGCATGTTAAAATTTTTTTTAAATAAAATCTCAGTATCGATTTTTAACTATTCTTTGATTCATGTTGGCCGCAAATGGTTGGCTGGCGGCCCACGAGTCCCTTATAATATCAGAAATTACGAAAGCTATGAGAAATTGTTATCCGATTTGACTGCCATTGTAGCATTCATTGCCGTATATGTAGGCTACACCACACCATAATTGTTTTTCTCAATATTTGAGCATCGTATAGTCAATCATGCAATCTTATGGATTCACCGAGTTAATTTCATCTTGTGGTATTTATACGTCCAAATGTTGACATACTTTATAAGCTACACATACAATAAACCCTTCAGATGCTGCATGTATTTAGATGCTACAATCTACATAAATTATATAATAATTATATATGCTGATTTGTAGTATCTATATGTTATGTTTCAACTCTGCATGTGGTACGGGAAATTCGATCAGTGCTAACTTGAAAAATCGTCTCGTCTTTTCAGGTAAAATGTCATAGTATTATTTATGCTACAGGGGCCACTGCAAAGAGGCTGAATTTGCCTCGAGAAGACGAATTTTGGAGTAGAGGAATCAGTGCTTGTGCAATCTGCGATGGAGCATCCCCGTTGTTTAAAGGTCAAGTCCTTGCTGTTGTTGGGGGAGGTGATACGGCTACAGAGGAAGCATTATATTTGACTAAATACGCTCGTCATGTTCACTTGCTTGTTCGGAGAGACCAACTAAGGGCATCAAAAGCAATGCAAGATAGGTGAGTGAGATATGTAGTTTCAGCACTATACAGTTAAACCTCTATAAATTAATAATTTTGGGACTGCCAATATTTATTAATTTAGCGAGATATTAAATTAGAGAATTATTAATTTTGCTTGTTGTTCCCAAGTCGGGACCGACCAAAAGTATTATTTAAACGAGGTTTTTAATTAATCGAGTATTAAATTATCGAGGTTATCTTGTATCTTCTTGCTTTGTTTGGTGGTCCTGTTGATGATTCGATTTTGCCTCGGATGTTATATCTATAAATTTGATAAGGAAGACAAAAGTGTGAGAATTGTGATATGGGGGTATTTAGGGAGAGAGGGTATTTTTGGATTTGGGAAAATAATTTGAGGATAAGAATGCCAAACATAAACTTCTTTTTATTTACAAAAATACCAAAAGCACTTTTCCAAAATCAGAAGCAACCCAACCCAACTTTAGCTTTTAAATTTTGATTAAACGACGCAGAAGTAAAAGCAAAAGTTGGCATTTGCAAGCACTAAAAGTGATTTTAATTTTTTAAGATAACAGCTTAGAATCACTTTTGTTTTTTAGTGTTTGCTTGCTTCATTGTCTTTTCAGGTCAGTTAAATGACTAATGAACAATGTTTTTTAAGTTTCAACTCCGTGAATGTTTGTTTAACAGGTTGATTATGGCGAATGTTTCAGAGTATTCAACAATCCAAACATCACCGTACACTTCAATACCGAAACTGTGGATGTTGTCAGCAACACAAAGGGGCAGATGTCGGGCGTATTGGTCAGAAAGCTCGATACTAATGAAGAATCTGTTCTGGAAGCAAAAGGCTTGTTTTATGGTATAGGCCATTCTCCGAATAGTCAGTTGTTGGAAGGCCAAGTTGATCTCGATGCCACAGGCTATGTTTTGGTCGAGGAGGGCTCGGCAAAAACTTCAGTAGAGGGTGTATTTGCTGCTGGAGATGTGCAGGTAAAATGTGGCATAAATTAGGGATAATTACAAAAAGTACCCATGGGGTTTGACCCAATTACAAAAAAACCCAGCAAACTTCTAAAATTACAAAAAAGTACCCCTAAGGTTTGATTCAGTGTTAAAATTAAAGGGTAAACTGCAATATTTTTATAACTATGAAGGGGGATTTGAAATATTTTTTTGCTTATGAAGGGTTTAAATATTAGACAAAATAAAACCTCAGGGGTATTTTTTGTAATTTTGAAAGCTAGCTGGGTTTTTTTGTAATTAGGTCAAACCTCAAGGGTATTTTTTGTAATTAACCCCATAAATTATTGTACTTTTTACCCTCTTATCATAGTAGTGATGCTTATTTGTCACAATTATGTTCGAATTTTGGCCAGAAGTACATCCAAATGAGTGAAAAATACCCTTAAGGCAACTACAAAAAAGCTCAATACTAATTACAAATACCCCCGTAATATATGTTTCTATTTTTCTATTTTACACATTGCACCCTTAAGAGGGGGGGCATTTGTTGAGTAAATACAAACCTCAAGGGGGTGTTTGTAATACCTTAATGAGATTTTTTGTAATTTTGAAAGATAACTGGACCTTTTTGAAATTAGGTTAAACTTCAAAGGGAGTTTTTATAATTTACCAAAAATTCTTTTTTTTGGTCCAAATTTTCACGTGCTATCATGCCACTAAGTGATACCCCATCACGCATCCGTTTCCATGTCGTACAGCTGAGTTTTCCAGATTATTCATGTTTCTTGTTTGTGAAATCCTTTGATGTACTCTACGAGCATCTTATTTCGTGTTATGTGAGTAGGATCATGAATGGAGGCAAGCCGTGACAGCAGCTGGGTCGGGATGTATTGCAGCTCTATCGGTGGAAAGATATCTTACAAGCAAAAACCTACTGATTGAATTTCACCAGGCATGTTACTTATGCTTATCCATTGATTAAGATTAAAGATGTGATATATTCTATCGTAATTTTAAAGTCGAAGGTTATGAATAGTTTCTTTCTCAATCTGTTGCACATATGCAGCCTGCGATCGAAGAGGTTAAAAAGAACCCACCGACAGAGACGTGCATGAAGGTTTCGATATCACACTCACAAAGCATAGAGGCCAGGTACAAGATTGTCGATCAAGAAGTTCTAAAATACCGTGCTTGTTAAACCAAATTACTTTTTGGGATAATTACAAAAAAACTTGATGTTCGGGCTAATTACAAAAAAAACTCTCAAGGCTTTTGAAAATTACAAAAACCCCTTGAGATTTGATTCCATCTTACATTTTCCCCCTTCATAAGCAAAAAACATTTCAAAATCTCCATGATATTTATAGATATATTGCAGTTACCCCCTTAATTTAAGACATAATCAAATCTGAGGGGGCCTTTTGTAATTTTGAAACATGTCTAGATTTTTTTGTAATTAGCCCAAAACTCGTTTTTTTTTTTTGGTTTGTTTGTTTTGTTTTAACTATCCATTACTGTTTTCACTTACCGACTCTTTCTCCGATGCAGTATGCTCTACGTAAGTTGTATCATGAAAGCCCGAGACTTGTTTGTGTACTATATACATCACCAACATGTGGTCCTTGTAGGACCTTGAAACCAATTCTTAGCAAGGTATAGAAATGAGTCAATTGGTCTCTTTATGCTGTCCTCAACTATTTAGTCTACGGTTTCGTTCGCCCGTTCCGTGTTGACTAAGAGATTTCATGAAAGTGCCCTATAATGAACTCGTCTCGCAGGTCATAGATGAATTCGACCAGAACGTCCACTTTGTCGAGATTGACATTGAGGAAGATCCCGAGATTGCTGAGGCTGCTGGAATCATGGGTACACCTTGTGTACAGTTTTTCAAGAACAAAGAAATGCTCAGGTTGGTTAAATCCATGCTTCTTGTTTCAAAAAAGGAGGGGGTAAAAATTACAAAAATTACCCTTGAGGTTTAGCAAAAAAAAAAAAACTCCTATTACCTTTCAAATTACAAGTACCCCCTTAAAGTATTACGAATAGGGGTGGCTAATCGTGTAATCGTGTCCTTATCGTGTCGACACGATAAGGACACAAACACGAAAAAGGTCAAACATGACGATACGATAAGGATCTGCTCCGACACAAACACGAACACGAAAATTTTCGTGGTCGACCACGACACGATAAGTCAAAAACAAAAAAATTGATTTACACGTTAATACACTATAGCAAATTACACGATATTACACGATAACAAAGGTTATCGTGTCAATATCATGTCACTAATATGTAAACGTGTCATTATTGTGTCATTATCGTGTCACTATCGTTGTCGTTTTCGTGTTCTTATCGTGTTTACACAGATAAACACAAACGCGATAAAACTAAACACTAACCCGCTATTTTCGTGTCGTGCTATCGTGTCGTGTCAGAAATTGCCACCCCTAATTACGAACAACTTCTTGCGGTTTGTATTTACTTAACAAATACCACCCTCTTGGTAGTAAATAAACAACTTCTTGCGGTTTGTATTTACTTAACAAATACCACCCTCTTGGTAGTAAATAAACAACTTCTTGCGGTTTGTATTTACTTAACAAATACCACCCTCTTGAAACTACGCATCATGAATCATATCTTAGTCGAGAATTTTATACCCATTAAACTTGAATTTGCAGGACCTTCTCGGGCGTCAAAATGAAGAAAGAGTACAGAGAATTCATCGTAGCGAATAAATAAGCCGTGCCGGCTGAGCTTTAATCTCAATTTCTTTGTTTGCTGAAGTGCTTCTTTTGCCAATTCAGTTTTGATATTTAAACTGGCCAGTTGAATATGCCATGTGCTTTTAAAAATAGCTCATTTCAGAGTGTACATTTCAAATTAGTCTTAAACAAGCATGCATTTGCTGAGGCCTGAGGGGGGCTTATCCAGTGAGTTTCCAATGTACAATAAACATAACATTTTTTGGGAGCTTTTTGTAAGCTAAGTACTAAAATTGTTCTAAGACAAGCATTTTCATTCAAGTGATCATCAGCCAGACATTAATACTGCCCCTTTTTTACTATAATTTGGAACAGCACTATTCTTGAATATGATCATGCAAGAATATTTACTATAATTAGGATAATTACAAAAATTACACCTGAAGTTTAGTCTAACTACAAAAAACTCAATTATCTTTGTAAAAGTACAAATACTCCCTTGAGGTACCTGTTTGTCTTACAAATTAGCAGTGTTCTAAGAAGCGCTAGGCGCCGACTGGACGACAGGCAGGTGCCTACGCAAAACCTTAAAAATATCCAATTTATTTATATTTTTCCATAATACAGAACTATAAAGTCTATTTACACTTTTTTTGGAACATATCTGATTATTTAAACTTTAAAGTAATTCAACAAAAATAATCCAATAAAATTTATAAATCATCTAAAATATAATACTTTAACATATATTGTATTGATTCATATAATATTTAAATTATCAACTGGAAGATTTTCATACCCTGAAATTTTGTTTCTTTTTTTATTAAGAAAATTATATATATTCAATGAAACTTACACTGAATTCTGGAGTTGTCGGTGCTACTTTCACTAGCCGGAGTCGTTTTGTTAGCGTTTCAGGAGAAAAGAAAAAAATATCTAGGCGCTAACATCTAAGCGCCACCTAGCCCGTCGAAACGCTGCCTAGTCAGCCTAGGCGTCGCCTAATCCTAGCACCGCCTGGGCTGGCCGATTAGCCAAAAATTCAGGCGGCTGGTGTCCGCGTAGCACCTAGGCCCCGCCTAGGAGGATTTTTAGAACACTGCAAATTAGCCCTCAATAGGTGCAATTTGTTATTTAGAAACATATATCGAGGGGTTAGTTATAATTCTGAAAGATAACAGAGTTTTCCAGAGTAATGTTTGTAATTATCCCTAGAAATTATTAGCATTTTAAAATACGGACAGAGCTATAGCAAACTAATCGAATATTTGCATAAATTTAAGAACATCATAATGCTGATTTGCTATTCCCGAGGTTGCATTTGGATGGGAGGATTTGGATTTGGGGAGAGGATTTGTGGAAGGATTTCAAATGACTCCAAATAAGAAGGATTTGAAATCCTCCAAAATGACTCCAAAAATAACTTTTAAGGATTTGAAATCCATTGTAGAATGACTTGATCCAAACATCCTTAATGGATTTGTTATTATAGATTTGAAATCCTTAGCTCTAAATCCATCAATCCAAATGGAGCCTGAAATATTTCAGTAACAAGTTATACACCCATCGATTTCATGCTAAACAAGTGCTACATGTGTACAACTTAGAACAGTGACTAAAAAAAAAAAGATGTATGTAGATTTAATTGGCTTCAGGGACATCATCAAGAATGAAAGGACCAAGTTTGCCTGTTCTGAACAATGTGAGGAATTTCTTCGACACGATCGTCCGAGCCTCCGAAGCTTTATGGGGTATCTTTAGTGCCTTTTGCAGTTCTTCAAACTGCTGATCTATAAGACTCCCCAAGTCACCTTCATCCTCTAAGCTTCCATTGAAATCGGTCAACGCCCCACAAAGCGCCCCTTGGACATTAGTAACAATATCCTGCAAATTAATCGAAAAAGTTTTACAAAATCCCAAAGAAACTGCTTTAACTTTGGTTAATTACAAAACCTACCCATAAAGTTCAGTGTAATTACAAAAAAAAAAAAAAAAATCAACTACCTTTCAAAATTACAAATACCCCTTTAACGAATATTTTTATTTTATAAATGCATCCTCAAGAGTAGTTTTTGTAGTTTACCCAACATTTCCATTTAAGGTATGGAGAATATTGAGGATGACAATTCTTGACACGACACGAAAATGACATGAATGATAAGAACACGAAAATTTCATATTGTGTTCTTGTCATGTTCGTGTAAACACAATAAAAAATTATTAGATAGAACGATAACCTGCTAACGACATGTTATTATGTTATTGACACAATCTTCTTTCAAATACGTATCTAATAATGAGACGTTTACATGTTAGTGACACGATAACCTGATATTTTATATGTTTTTATTGGATACTTTGTATTTTGTATCGTGTATTGTCGTGTAATATCATTTTATTCGTATCGTTCAAACTTAATCGATTTTATTTTTGACTTATTGTGCCAAATTGTGTTGCCATGTCAACACGAAAAATTTCGTGTTCGTATTCGTGTTCGTAAGGACAATCCCTTATCGTATCGTGTTTGAGCTTATCGTATTGTTATTCTGTCAACACAAAACACGACACGATTTGACACCCCTAGAGAATAGTTTTCATTTCAAATCTCATAATTTCATGAACTTACCTCAATGTAATAAACATCAGATTTACTACTAGGAGTTCTCTTTCTGTTTGGCAAAAGATCTTTAAGGTTATACTCGGGTTTGTCGTCAAAATCGATATGGCGCCCTTCGGTTTCTCTACTCACAGAGTGCCTCCAGTGTAGAGGAGTGCCTCTGGTGTTCAAAACTGCTAGTAGGTACTGAGCAATCCGCTCTTCGCCAACTACAGAATCCTTAACAGAACCTGCACAAAATATCTGCAATATTTATGCAATGATAATTATTACAAGGAATGTAGTTATGTCGACAAACTTTGTGCCGCAAGAACGTCTCTCCATATTTCTATTAATAGGAGTCTATTGGAGTGTTTGCAAAAAACTTCGCTTTAAGAAGTGATTTATTTACTGTAGCAGAAGTAAAAATACTTGAGAATCAGAAGTTGATAGTATTTGCAAATATAATCAGAAGTTGAGAGTATTTGGTGAAAAGTTGTAAAAGTGCTTATTTGTTTGTAAAAGTTGAGCCATAAGCAGAATCTGAAATCTAAAGCACTCA
Source organism: Rehmannia glutinosa (assembly GCA_016081115.2). NCBI lineage: Eukaryota > Viridiplantae > Streptophyta > Magnoliopsida > Lamiales > Orobanchaceae > Rehmannia > Rehmannia glutinosa. The sequence goes on from JABTTQ020001886.1 coordinate 42,281, forward strand.
TCTCCCTTCTTTTATATTTTGATTAAATGACGTTGAATCAGAAACAGAAGTTGATATTTGCAAATACTAAGGAGTGAGTTTTTTAGTCAAAAGCTGAGAAACACTTTTTTTTAGTGACCGCAAACACTCCCTATTTTAGCTACACAACACAAACCAAAACAAAATCTGTCATCCAACAGTGCTTCTAGGTTCAAGGTCCTGCTGCCACAACATTTAAGAAAAGTACATTTGCTTTTTGCCTTAAATAAAAAAATGGTTTAAACATGAATATGAAAATTTTCCGCACTATAAAAGTGTAAATATTTACCGAGACAAACAGAAATAAAAGAAAAATATAGACTTCAATAAAATTTGAACCTGCAGCGGCTAGCTTTAACCCAGTTTCTATATCTGGAATACTTGGAACCAACACTCCTGGTGTATCCAAAACGTATATGCTAGGTTGATGGGCAATCTGGTGGCAGAGAAAATTCAACAAATGACAGAACAAAGATTTAAGGGGAAAAAACGGTATACAATTTGATAATAAGGTTTGAGTTGATATCTAAATGAAAATGTTGATGACAAACCAAAATGACATATTTCCATGGATATTCAGAGTTAGTCAAACAATAACGGCTCTTTCAGTTAAATTTGCCCCTTGTAATAGTTAGATCTCTTGAAAACAAGAAATGCGGAAGACGCACTCTCCAAGTGCACACAAACATGCATATAATGCAGCCACCATTCAAATTTTTGCATAACCAAACCTGTCCGACATATTTGAAATTGATAATACATCCCCTAGGTAAACTATCTCCAGGCCACTGATGCAATGCACAAATCCAAAAGACTTAGGGTCACTCGAACAATAAGGAAAAAAGCTTCTCCAAAAAACATAAATAATTGGGATAATTACACACACAAAAAAAAAAAAAGAACCTTGAGGTTTTGGCCAATTACAAAAAAACCCAAAGGCTTGAAAATTACAAAACAACTCTTGAGGTTTGATTTTTCTTAAATTTTAGGTGGTAATTGTAATACTTCTATAAAAGCCAGGGAGGTTTTTGAAATATTTTTGCTTATGAAGGAAATGACGTAAGATGGAATCTATCCTTAAGGTGGTTTTTGTAATTTTTATGTAATTAGCTTGAACCTGGGGAGTTTTTTGTAATTATCCCTAAATAATCTAAAGCAATGACTTGTATGTTCATTTACATCCGTAATTAGTGTTTCTCCTCTCGGGCATGCAAATAATTCAACTTCTTATTTGTGAAGACAAATCAGAATGCATACAACAAAAGCATTTCCCTCTCTATTTGTATTTCGCAAAAAAATACCTTGAATCCAGCAATATCTTGAGTAACTCCAGGTAAAGGTCCGACTGTGGCTCGTTTCTTCTTCTCCTGCACTAAGATGGAACTAAGGCCATCATCGCCTGAGTAAGGGCCAACTAAAAATGGTGGTGAAAACCAGAATCTCACCTGGAAAGCGAGCTGATGCTATTTGATGGATGGAATTGATAAGAGCTGACTTGCCAACATTGGGAACACCGACCACCAGGACAAGGAGAGTTGGCTCCCTAGAGATAGCCTCCTTCAATTTGTACTCCACGAGATCAAGAAGCTTTGGCACATCAATCACAAGTCAGAACAAGCTCAGAAGAAACTTAGGTTGCCTTTGGATGAGAGGATTTGATTTGAGGGAAGGATTTCAAATGACTTCATATAAAGTGGATTTGAAATCTTCCACGATGACTCAAAAAAATAGCTCAAAATTGGAGCCACATATTTGAAATCCATTGTATCCAAACAAGCTCGATTTGTTATTATGGATTTGAAATCCTCAATTTCAAATCCGTCCATCCAAATGAAGCCTTAAGGAAGGATTTGGATTTGAGAGGAGGACTTGGGGAAGTGATTTCAAATAATTCCATAAGACGTCATTCGGATTGGAGGATTTGAAGTTGAGGATTTCAAATTCATAATAACAAATCCATTGAACTTGTTTAGATAGGCTCAATGTACAAAATAGATTTCAAATCCTTAAGCTCCTAGTTTAAGCTATTTTTGAGTCATTGTGGTGGTTTTCAAATTCATATTATATGGTGTTATTTGAAATCATTTCCCAAATCCTTTCTTCAAATCCAGATCCTTCAATCCAAATGCAACCTAAAAGGACTTTAAATTCACCAGAATGACTCAAAAATGCAACCTAAAAGGACTTTAAATTCACCAGAATGACTCAAAAATGCAACCTAAAAGGATTTGAAGCCTAAGATAATGAGCTTGAATGGGTAGACCGAGTTGACAAGCAATTACGAACATATTGGAATATTGAACCAAAAAAATTGTTCAATCTGAAAAACTCAGATGACCCACTTCATATTGACCGACTTAAAATGATGTCTCCTATAAAAAAATTGCTATAGAATTAAACTGCTTGAATAGAACCCATTTCCAAAAGTACGTATTTTACAGAAATCATGAAATAAACTTTGTAATCACAACAATGAAAAAGCTAACCAACCTTTTTAACAGAACTTTTGCTGTGTGCATTTATTGAAAGACAATCTTGTTTGGATGAATCAAAATGGCGAATCCATTTCTGCACAACATGAAATGAACAAACAACTGTTCTCATTTCAACAAATCGTGAAAAAAGTATGTTTTGTAAAGTACTAATCTTCAGAAGTCAACAAGAATTAAGACAGATAGCATTCTATGAAAATTAGAATGTAGTAAGGAGGTATACTAATGGAATGCAAAAGCTTCAGAACTAATATAATATATACTGGATCCATTATATAGCAAAAAAGTTAAAACTTTGAACGGAAAAATGAGCTCACACGGCTTGAGAATTTAAATTATTTTACATCCGACACAAAATTCACTCTAAAATGCAACCCATTTTTTTTTTCTTTTTCCCCTTTTGCATCTCAAATATCAAAATAGTTTGCATAGCTCAAATTTACCTTCTAAGAAAAAGACAAAAGAAAGAAAAATAAAATAAATCTTGCTAAACAAAATTTATTAGTAATCAATGAGTACATGTTTATAAAGGAAAATTTTATAAAACGGCCATAAGGCCCGCAATGCTTTATGGAGCGAGAATGTTGGGCGACTAAATATGAACACGAACAAAAAAATGAGAGTAGCGAGAGATGAGAATGCTAAGATGGATGTGCGGACACACTAGATTAGATAGAATAAGAAATGAACACATTAGAAACAAAGTGGGAGTAGTACCAATAGACGAGAAAATTAGAGAAACACGATTAAGATGGTTTGGACATGTTTATAGGAGACCTTTAGATGCACCGTGCGACGTTTAGAAGGTAGAGAATCACTCACACAAATCAAAAGAGGAAGAGGTAGGCCTAAAAAGACTTGGAAAGAAGCTATTAAACATGACATGTTATACCTAGAAATAAACGAAAATATGGCTTATGACCGTAAACGATGGCACGATATGATCCGTATAGCTGACCTCACGTGAGTGGGATTAAGGCTTAGTTTGTTGTTGTTGTTGTTGTTGTTGTTGTAATCAATGAGTACATGTGTAATATACATGTGTGCTTATATCCGTAAATGAAGGAGCAAATTACATGCATGATGTTGGGGTTGGCCAAATCTTTCTTATTGAGAGCAATGACCCGCCTTTTCCCTGCCAGCATTGGCTGCAACTCTTCATTTGCAGATGACAAAGGTATCTACATAAATTTAAAAAAAAAGAGTTTACAAGAAACAAAAGCACCCATCATCAAAAACTCATTAAAGTTATGAAAATCCACACACACACACACACAACTATCAATGCATTTCCAGCAAAAGTTGAACACCCCATTCTTCTATATAACAACAACCATTTTAAGAGGACAGAGGCTTGAAAAAAGAAACTAGTTACTCAAGAACTGTTCATCTAATCATCTCAATATTGTAGTAATTTCGTAAACATAACATATAAAGCTCAACAACCTTTTCAAGCTCTACGAGAAATCAACTAAAAAACCGATAAGCTAAAAACAGGAAAATATTAGTGGAACCAAGCCACTCATGCTCGATTAAGCTCGTTCACTAAAAATTAATTTAACAATTTTAGGCTTGATAAAAATTTGATAAACAATTTGAAATGGCTCAACTCAATAGGTTTACCCGACATTGTCAATTACAAGCAAAATAGAAAATAAAAATAAAAATTAAAAAGCACACTTTTTGTAAGAAAACATCAATTAGATTGAAAATACTCAACAACCAAATAAATTGAATCTTCCGGAGTTCTTACACGGGCGTCGCGAACTTCGATGACGAGGTCGGAGAGTTTGAGGCGGTCGCGGATGGCCCGGGTGGCGGCCGCCATGTGACCCGGGAACCAGTTTATGATTCCGCCTCCTTTAATGAAACCCATTTCACCGATTAACGACGGTTTCTTCACTATCCTTCTCACTGTCCCCATTTCTGTAGGAGGGGATTTGAAAAGCTTAAACCCTTTTGTGCAATGGGGAATTTGCCTTAAACCCTGTCCCAATTTTTCCCCTTCTGTTGAAACAATTTACAGTTTTATGTCAAAAAAAAAAAAAAAAAAGAAATTTACAATATAATGTAAAAGATATAGGGAAATTAGGTAAAATACCCTCAACAAGGGGGTATTAAGGAAAAATACCCCCACTTTATTAAACAATGAAAAATACCCCTTTTTCCTCCCGAAAAGTCTAAAATGCCCTTATATTTAAAAAAAAAAAAAAAAAAAAAAGGAAAAGAATATGAATAGGCGGGAACCCTTCATTTGCCCATTACTCTCTCTCTCTCTCTCTCTCTCACGTCCGACTCATCTTCCATTCTTCTCACCTTCCAAACCACGTCCGACTCCACGCTTTCTCTCTTCGACACGCGAACGTCCTCACGAGAACCTATTCCGACGAGCACTGTTCCGACGAGTTAGTGTTATCCATCGCGATTGTTTGACGTCTCCGTTTTTTAAAATCAAATGTCATTCTTCGATTTGAAAAGGTTTGTTGTTTCATTTTCTTCTCTTATATGTTTATTTTAGTTAGTTTTTTTGAACCATTTTGGGTTTTGTTTTGAAAACAAAATAATAAATAGTTTGGGGTTTCGTTATATGACTCCAAACGAGATTTAACGTTAAATGATTCATGTTTTGCGGAGTTAATGGTGTGTTTAGGTTGGAATGTGCGTGTACTTGGCTTTATTCCAACATTTTTTTGTTGCCCACCTATTAGCCATGTGCTTTGCGCCCACTGCGGCGTTGCCCACATGAGTGCCCACGTCGTTGCCCACTTCGGTGTCCACTTCTTTCCCCACTTTCAGGAGTCCGTGATGTGTTGTGTGGAGTCCGTAGAGTCTATAATGTGTTTTTAGGTTAGCATATGTATGGATTTGGGTGTCTTCATGAATTTTTAATCTTGCCCACTTATTTGCCTTGCGATCCGCCCACATGTTTGCCTACTTGTATCTAACACTACTTTGTGGAGTCCGTGACGTGTTGTGTGGATTTTATGATCATATTCTCAGTAGAGTCTATAATGTGTTTTTAGGTTGGAATATGTATGGACTTGGGTGTTTTTGATAATTTTTATCTTGCCCACCTATTTGTCTTGCACTCCGCCCCACATGTGTGCCTACTTGTACCTAACACTACTTTGTGGAGTCCGTGACGTGTTGTGTGGAGTTTATGATCATCTTTTGTTGAGTCTATAATGTCTTTTAGGTTGGAATATGTATGGACTTGGGTGTTTTTGAGAATTTTTCATCTTGCCCACCTATTTGCCTTGCATTCTCGCTCACATGTGTGCCTACTTGTACCTAACACTACTTTTCATTGTGCGAGTTCAAGAAAGATGACACTTGTTCAAAACGAAAAGGACCAATTTCCAACGAGATTAAGTGCTCGTTGCAATCGAATGAGGAAGTAAACGAGAATAGTTGGTTTTTTGAGCGCTAGGAATAGACAAAGGTTCGGGAATCGTCTTTGGCTAATTCATGGATGTACAAAAGTTGAAATTTCAAGGCCAATTATATCTCCACCTTCTCTTTCGACAAGACAAGTCGATGTCATTGGACAAGATAACATTCCACTTCAACAATAAAGAGGCGATTTTGGAGTAATCGAATTCTCATTGATCACAGGACTTGGTTTTGGGTCCAAGTCTACTATTCCATCGCCCTCGGGGATCTTCAAAAAATGCTTTAGGAGATTTAATCCCCTTTGCCACGATACATGTGGAAAACGCTTTAGAAGAATGGTCCAAAAAAGAAAGGGGATGGAGATATGACCCTTAAGTTGGCTTTGCTATGTTTCTTATACGGTGTTCTTCTTGTAAGAGACCGTAAAACCAAAAAGATTGTGGAAGAATATATTCACCTTGTCGATGATCTAGAAGCATTTAATGCTTATCCTCGGGGAAGAGTAGCTTTCGATTTCTTGGTGAAAGAAACACGTGCTGCATGGCCAGGACGAGTAAAGGGTTTTTGGGAAAGAAAAGAAACGAAAGAAAAACACGATTTTGAGAACTTTGACATCCACGGCTTCCACCCGCCTTACAAGTATGGGCATATGAGGCGATCCCAGCACGCCGCCAAATTGTGTGCCATCACAACAAAAGCTTCCAAGAATCGGGTGCCACGTATTTTGCGTTGGTCAACCGAAGCCTACGATTTTACATTTGATAAATTGAAAACAACAATCTTCGGACTTTGCTTAGGGGGATGATGATATGGTAAGCTTTTTAATCAATTTTTATTGTGTGTATGCATGCCGCTCCATTGTGCCCACTTATATGCCCACTTGTATGCCCACACACGCCCACATGTTTGCCCCTGATTAAATTTGACATTCACTCTTCGTACACCCGCCCACTTATTTGCCCACGCTTATACCCACATGTTTGCCCACTTGTATGCCACATTCACGCCCACATGTTTTTGACTTTTGTTTATATGTTTGTAGCTCGTTGTTCACAAACACCAAATCAAACCTGGAGCAAGATACTGAGTCCTTGCAAAAACTTATTGTGTGGGAAGATGCACTTGAGAAAGAGGATTTGAGACAGAAAAATGAAGAAGAAAAAAAGAAGAAATCTTTGAAAAGAAAAATGTTTGAGGAAAAAAAGGAGGGTGAAGGTAATGATGAGGATGGAGGGCCAAATCCTCCCATGGACTGGTTTGGTTTGTCGAGGAAAGTCGACAAAATTGAGTCCATGCTGAAGTCAATAATGGAGCATTTGGGATGCTCAATTCTTTCAAGAGGTGGGCAAAGAATAAGCTCCATCGATTGCCCACCGTAGTGCCGACGATGGTGCCGCCGAATTTGTGTCTTGCCGACAAGAATGGCGGGCACGGACGCACCCGCGTTGCCCTAACACAATGATGATGGGACTTTGCCGACATTCCGGCCAACTTGCTCGCCCACATTGTTGCCGACAAACCCGCCGACATTCGCCGACTTGCCGCCCACATTGTTGCCGACAAACTGCCGACATTGTTCGAGTGGGCACCACTTTCAAAGAAGAACCCAGGCTCTTCCCCCTCATCCCCTTCGATGTTTCCTCAAAAGGTATATCGGGACTGTGTGTGATGACACCACTTCTCGATGAAAAGAAAGATACACCAGGTCCTTTTGCCCTTGTTCTCGGCAATGACGACGCCAACCCATTACATATGTCCGCACAAAGGATTTGAAGAATTGATTGCCAAGCCTTCAAAACTTGATGCATTACTTTCGATGGTTCAAACCACTCGAGGTTGTGGCTTCAAATCCGATAATTCTGCCGATGGTGAGGACGGTGCATCCGAAAGTGATGGGGACAATACCAAGCCCGATTTTGTCGATATTGGTAGTCTGTCGATTCGGATCTCCAAAACTTGGTGACATTGTTTATCAAAACGTAAAAGGGCGATAAGACTGGCCCCACGAAGAAATCACCTTTACGGACCCAAGTCATCATGTCCCACCGAGGAAGAAGGGTAAGGTGGTTGTGGAGGATGCTCCGGAAATTCCTCACCGCAACTCTTTGATCCAACGGGCCTTTACCCACAGGCCTTGATTGAAGAATTTGAGAAGTGGTTTGATGAAAACAAGGACAACAAGGGCGTAGTTGTTCCTTGTTCGATTGAGGAAGGTCACAAATTTTGTGCCTCGTGGTTCTTGAATATCCGTGATACGAAGGATGGTGGATGATCGGTATGTGAATAAAATCACTTCCATTTTCCCGCCCACTTCTTCACATATCTTCCCGCCCACTTTTGTTTTTACTTGCCTACATCTCTTCGCTTTATTTGTGTGCCCACATATGTGCCCACATTGCAAAGCAAATGGACTTGTTGATGCGCCTCGTTGCGTACATAAATCAAAAAAATGGTCCGGGCGTTTCTTGTCGAATCGGACAACCGTTGATATGCTATTTTGGGTACGTAGCATCATTCATTTACACAAACATTTCATTCATCTTGTTTTTTGATATAAATTTGTTTATGACATTGATTTACTTTTATTTGTGAGAATAATTTGACTATGAAATGGGGTGCCAAGTTTGTGAAAGCTTCAAAGAACAAAAAGAAACTGGTCTTGGTGGAAGGAGGATGAGACTATCTTTGGAATATTTGATGGGCACATATCCAAGTCATTCAATACTTATATTGGACAATTCACGTAAATTAGCATTAATGCTACCAAGTTTGTGCGATTAAGCTCATATTTGGGACAACAGGTCGAGCCCACCCAAAAGGATTGGAATATTGAACGGTATGAGCATCCTCCGCAACAATTGAATACCGGTGATTGTGGAATAATGTGCATGAAGATTGTGGAGTCCTTGGTCACGGGCGCGGTGTAGTGAAAATCAACGCCAAGAGGTGCGATGAATTCGAGCTCGAGAATTTGCTAATTATACAAAGAATGAAATATTAGATGTTAATTTGTAAGTATCTTTGTGTGGATTAAACTTTTATTTCTCGCTTTCCTATATTAGATGTCAATGTAGTACTTGTATATTATGTATGACGTTAGTACTTGTATATCAATCGTAATTATATATGACATTAGTACTTGTATATTCTTGTAATTCCAAATTAGGCCCGCCACAATCCCGCTACAATCATGCCTACGCAAATGCCCACTATTATAAAAATTGTATAAGACACGAGATCTAAAATTAGGCATGCCCACAATCCCGCCTACAATCATACCTACGCAAATGCCCACTATTATAAAAAATTATATAAGACACGGATCTAAAATTATGCATGCCCACAATCCCGCTACAATCCCGCCTACGGAAATGCCCACTATTTCAAAAATTGTATAAGACAGATCTAAAATTAGGAATGCCCACAATCCCGCCTACAATTATTCCTACGCAATTGCCCACTATATTCAAAATTTGTATAAGACACATCTGCTTAAGCAAATGTAAATATTAAACAGTTTAACAATCATAAACAATGTAAAAATCTCAAAACATTAAAGGGTTTACATGCCCACAATCATGCCTACAATAATGCCTACAAGAATCGTCCACTATTACGGACTTTCGTATAAGACATAGATGTCATGCCCACAATCCTGTCTACACTCCCGCCTACACAAATGCCCACAATCCCGCTACGCATCTCCGCTAAACAACCAATATTCATCAGCCCACACTTTCTAAGATTTGATGTTACTTCTCACCGGAATGGGTTTCTTGCACGTTTTGCGATTATGACCGGTGCCTTTACATCGGCCACACTTCCTTTTCATTTTTTGCTCGCCCTGGGACAATATCCTCGTTTTTCGTGGCCTACCGCTAGGGGGCCGCATGATTGGAGGCAACACATTCAATTGAATACTTCCTCGGGGGTATTCCAGAAGTCCACGTGGCCTACAGGGAAGATGGCCTCTGCATATGCAACTATTAGTGCATCAGTTGTGTAAAATTGAGAGGCGAGTTCGTACCTTGGCATTCCAACTTTCCTAGCTGCTGCTAGTGCATGTGTACATGGTAATTGATCCAGCTGGAACACATTACATGTGCACTTTCTTGCATTCAAATCGACCTCGGCATTCCTATCACCATCAAGTACATAGTAGGTGTAGTAATGCGATGTTTGGACATCCATCCTCCTACTCTTTTCATCCCACTCTCGAACAATTTTTCAATAATCATCGATTGATATTTCATCTTCACAGCCACATTACGTCGTTCGCATACCACCTCATCAACATCATTAAGATTGCATCCAAAAGGGCCACCGGAGGTATTCCCAAAGATCATCGAACACGACATTAAGACTCTCCGCGATATTGGTAGTCATGATGCTATATCTTCTACCCGGAAAAAACACACGAGCCCATTGCTCCTTCTGAATATTTTCAGTCGTCAGGTAGTTATATATATATCACTAGATACAAAATATATCTCGTTCATGATATGTCGAAAATCGGATTCATTATATGTCTTAGCGGCACAATAGAGTAGAGCCGATACATCGACATCCTTAAATTTGGCAACAACATTTTGTCTTAGATGGTAGATGCAAATTCCATGGTGTGCATCGGGAAAACTTCCTTAACGGCATTAGCAATAGGCGATGGCGGTTTGAGATAATAACCAAATCCTTCTTCTCCGCCAACAAGACATTTATCTTTTCAAGAAACCATTTCCATGAAGCGTCATTCTCCGAGTCAACAATGGCAAATGCTAAAGGGTAAATTTGGTTGTTACCGTCCATCCCGGTAGTCACTAATAGCATACCTCGATACTTCCTTTAGATGCATACCATCCACGGCTAATACGGTCGAATATGTAAGTCATGCTACGATAATCTAGAGGGGGTGAATAGATTATCTCCATCTTTTGGATTTCGCCTCTTTTTCGAACCAAATGCTCAAATACAATAATAAAGGTGCGGAATGTAAACAACACACGTCGATTTAAAGAGGTTCAACCCACCAGGCCTAATCCTCTACCACCCCAAAGATCTCCAGGGATGGATTTCAAAAAGAAAAAGATTTTATTAATAATTACCAAAATTATTACAACAAAATCTTACACCAACACCTTGAAGAGCACCACACTCTTCTTCAACACCACCTTTGAGATTACCACAATCTCACTCAAGATTACCACAATCTCCAAACGGCACCTTATGAAGATTACCACAATCTTCACCCTTCAAGAGCACCACACTCTTCAACACTCTACAAGAAGATTACCACAATCTTCTTACACCTAACACCTAGTTCACCCAAGTGTGTTCTTACCACAAGAACACTCACAAGGATATCTTGTGTTTGAATGACAACCACAAATTCAAGATTACAACTCGATAATTGATAATACAATAGAGTGCAAGTGTAATCAAGAAAAGCCTAGACCTCAAGGATGTGAAAGTGAATAGCTAGGCAAATTACAACAAGAAATAAGACAATGTAAGAACAAGTATATTCTTGAGTGTATCTTGTTGTGTTGTAGTTTTCTCTTGTTGTGTTGCTTCAATTCTTCCTCTATTTATAGAAGATGATTGATACTTGATAGGCTCCTCTTGGAATCTGATTTCTACAAAAAAATTGCAATTAAAATCAAGATTATAGCTGTTAGAAATCAATTCCACAATTTAAGGAAAGGTTGTCTGCTGCACAACGGTTAGAATTTTGCTGTCAAAGCATAGGGCGACCGATCGGTCGCACGAGAAATAGAAGTTTGAAACATATAGCACCAAATTAACACACAGTGGCAGGCGACCGGTCGAAGGGCACCTCGACCCGGTCGAGCCTATGTGCGACCGGTTGACTCGATCAATTTTGAGAGTTCTCAAGTTTACATTTCACGAAACTTGTTCCTGTGTACCGGTCGCTCGGTCGACGGGTCGACCTCCTCAATGACAAGTTGTCCGATTTTTATCAAAAATAAACCAAGAAATACTCCGAAAAATTCGTAAAAACATTTTAAACCGATCGGGAGTATTTAGGACAACATTATAGTTTTGAAGAAATAAAACATTTACACACAAAGTGTTGTCCGATATAAATTCAATAAATACTCCGAAAAATAGTAGAAACATTTTAGATCAATTAGACAACATAGTTTCAATGTAAAAACCGTTGACTTAAAAACATTAAATGAATTGTCCAATTTTGTATCGAAAATAAACTTGAGGAAATACTCAGAAAAATATTAAAATCATTTTAAATCATTTAGGAGTATTTGGACAACCTTTAAAAACATTGTTTTGGTGTAAAATCAAAATCATCAAAATCATGATAAAACCATTTATCAAAAGAATACATGTCCAAAATCCACGTATACACACACCTAAAGCCATAAAATAATATTTGAAACAACCACCTTCATCACCTCAATCTCGGCCACAAGACCTCGATTGACTTGTTGACACGCTCCAAGTAAGCCGCAAGTTATTTGAACGAATCTTCCGGAGAACCTCTAACCAATTTAATTGATTCTTCCTTTGCTCTCCATGCTTTATCATAACTTATGTCCACATTGAATTTATCTTTTATTTCAAAGAATAATAGCTAGAGGTGGGTATGAATGTGTGGGTTGTTTATACCTGTACATAACCCGCCTCACCCAACACCTTACTCCTACTGCCGATGCTCATGGTTGTTCATTTCAATCGAACACTCATGACAATTTATATATTTCACAACAACCCATAGATGCCCACCCGCCTAGTCACGCGCGTATCATCCACCCACAATTTTTATCCACACACTTGGCAACAAATCTAAGCGTATGCGACTTTTTAACAATATGTTGTTTATTTTTCAAAGATACAAATTATTGCAAAGTCACGAGTAAATTCTTCTTTCGATACGGAAAACTTGACCAACTGTAAATCATCATCTCTTGAGATAGAGTTACAATCGCTTGTTTGATTGCTAATAGGCCCCACACCATGTGCCGGTTTGCCGAATTCCTTTTGCATGATTGACTATCATGCCCGAGTATGCCCACCTTCATGCCTACCTTCATGCCCACTTTTACGCCCACAATTCCTATGCCCATCATCCCGCCCACAATCTTGCCCACAATCTTGCCTACACTCGATCGCCATTCTTATGCCCACTTGATCGCTCACAATCTTGCCTACACTCCCGCTACCATTATCCCGCCCATTATCATGGCGATTTTAGTTGATGTTTTTGCCTACTCTCTGAGCGACTTTTGTGCCCACCCCGAGTTTAACATTCCCCCTGCTGCTTTGCCTCAACACCACCACCACAACCACCACCACTACCATCTTCGTCACTTGACCTATCTACGTCCTCCCAAAACAGAGGGTCATTCTCAAGGTCTTCAATAGTCATACCTAAATATTCTTCAAAACCAGATGTTTCTTTGACAACCCCTTTGCCTTTATCGATGTTATTCTTGGGGCGTGGTAGATCCTCTTGAACAATTGGGATGTAGATAGTTTCAACACCACCACCATCATTCTCTTCACAAGTAATAGGGACGATCATCGCCACTTGACATATCTACATCCTCCCAAAACATAGGGTCATTCTCAAGGTCTTCCATAGTCATATCAAAATATGGAAGTGTACTTGGTTTTCTTTTTGCAGCCCTTTTTAGTTTATTGATCTTACGCTTTTTCGTCGTACGCACCGGAGGTGGCATAAGCTCTTCAATGATAGGTTCTTTTTAATTGGTAACATCACTTGATTGCTACTAGTGACTCCAAAGAGTGTTTTTTCTTCTTATTATTTTCCCTTCTAATCGACAAACCGGAATAGACAAAGACTTCTCGCTATTCATGCGAACAAGTAGCGACATCGTCATCATCGGTGATTTGGACATGGTGGCAAAGGATCAACATGTTCATAGCCAAACCAATCGGTGTCAACTCTATTTCACACTCATATGGATTGAATTTAGAGAAAATATAAGCTTTCCGCAACAATTGGCGTAAGTGAACTCGAAGGGAAGAGAACAGGTTTTGGAATGCTTCCCTGTATACCTCCGTCGGGATGTACTTATGTCACAATCCCAAACTCCATCCCATAAGAGCATTATATGAACCCTGCGGCAAATAGATAGATATAAAAGATCAATTTCGTTGTCCACCACAAAATTTTGACATTCAATGTAAATGCCACATAAATACCCACCCGAGTGCCCACATCTGTCGATTCACTTTGTCCTCCCAAACAAAATGACATTTGAATTTAATCGCCCACACAATCGCCCACATAAATACGCACCCAAGTGCCCACATCTGTCGATTCACTTTGTCCTCCCAAACAAAATGACATTTGAATTTAACCCACACAATCGCCACATAAATGCCCACCCAAGTGCCCACATCTCGTCGGTTCACTTGTCCACCCACAATTTTTGATTATTTAACATAATCGCCCACCCAATCGCTACGGTTATGCCCACGTGTTTGCCTACCGATACAACTTGCGAAAAATCGAAACTCTTCAAATTATACCCATTTCAAAAATCGTGAAAAATTGGTTAATTGAACCATTTTGTGAAAATGAAAATCATTAACATTACACGAAAGAACAATCAAAACTAACCTTTATCCATATTTTTGATGCAAGAATCGAGATTTATTGTCGAACACAAAGTCCTCGATTTTGCCTCCTTCAAACGCGTCGCATTTACTAGGGTTCGTAATTTTGAAGAAGAAATCGTAAATGTTGATCTCTTTGCTCGAAAATCTTGTAATGTTGATCTTTTTGCTCGAAAATTTTGAGAAGTAGGCTTGTAATGGTGAAACTAGGGTTTGTAATGGTGAAAAGGAAAGGCCCCATTGCAAATTTGAAAATTTCACTCCCGCCCATAAGTGCTCGCTTTTTCTTTTTTTTTTTTTTTTTTTAAGTTAAGGGTAAAGTAGACATTTTAGGTAGGGAAAAGGGGTAGATTTCATTAGTTAATAAAGTGAGTGTATTTTTCCTTAATACCCCCTTGTTGGGGGTATTTTACCTAATTTCCCAAAGATATATATAAGCGGGTTTAAATTAGTGTTCTAAAAAATCGCTAGAAGCTAATTGGGAGACAGGATGGGACCTAGTGCCTAGACGTATATTAGATGAGATTAGGTTGGACAGCGCGCTAGACATGATCCGCGGGGTAAAAGACAAAGACTAATCGAAAAAAAAAACCTCTAGGAGTCTAGCGCTAAGTGAGAGTAAGCGGAATTTATAGAGCAGTGGTTTAAATCTCTTTTGTGTAGAGATGCCAATGGGGTGGGGCGGTGAAGACTCAAACTGTCTCGTGCCTAGAACGGGGCAAGGCGGGCGATCGATCCGCCGCAGTCGTGAAGCAACGGGTTGGGGCGGGGCAACTCGTTATGTCTCGTTTTAAATTAAATTAAATACAAAAAAATAGAAAAAATGAAAAAATATATATTTATAAAATATTATTTACAAAAATTATTATTATGAATTTATAATTGTTAGATATAATATAAGAATATATAAATATTATATTATAATATTATATATATATTAAAAATAAAAATTTAGACGGGGCGGGGTGGGGGCGGGGCGGAGGTGATTCCCATATCCATCCCATCCCGTCCGGGTCGACTCAAAAAGGGTGAGTCGGGGCAGGTATCCACGGGTCGGGTTGAAAAATGGTATCCATACTTATGTGGGTGCGTGGGGGAGTGGGCTCGGCCAGTTATGTAATGAGAAGCATCACCCTATAAACAATTGGACTCGTTTGGTTATTTTAAAGAGGAATCTGCTAAGTCCCTTCTTGGGCTAGGGACTTATCTTTATATCTTGGCCCAGGCCCAGACCAATAACTGTATCCTGTAGCTTTTAGTTTTTGAAGGGTATCCTGTAGCTTTTATATAGGGACTAATTATTAAAATTTACCTGTACTGAAAAAAAAACGATATTATAAAATTTACTCTGCATATGTGACATGTATTACTATTTAAGTTTTAAAATTACAAAAACCTTTATACGTGTCTCAAACATTGTCTCTTATGTTACATTTGAATTGAATTGAAGGATTCGGATTTGAGGGGAAAAATTACAAATACTTCATATAAGGTGGATTTGAAATATGCCACAGTGACTTAAAAAATAGCCCAAATTAGGAGCTTAAGAATTTAAAATTCATTGTATCCAAACAAGTTTAATATAAATTATTACTATGAATTTGAAATTTTCAATAACTTCAAATCCACCAATCCAAATGAAATTTTGTTGTGTGCCGACTACGATTATCATCTATCACCATCTATTTTCACATTTGTATGAATTGCCTTTTTTTTTTTTAGAAACAAACAATTTCATTCAGTAGAAGAACTTTACAACTAATAACAAAGATCAAACTTGTAAAGCCTACAAAATCATAAGCTTGTACAAATCTAAAATATAGACATATTTTAAACCTATATGGACCTAATTGATTAAGTAGAATCGAGAAAATCGTATAGGTATTTGGGACGAATCACGAACCCGCATCTGTCATTATCTTAGGTAATGGGTCATCCGAATCTTTTGCACAAAACGCTCACAAGTATGGCGAGAGCACCACAATGACAAAACCATCTAAGCGAAAAATCACCACGTGTGACAAAACACCACTTATTAAGTAAAAAAAAAAAAAAAACTCTACTTATTAAGGGACAAAGACTACCATAGAGGATACTCGAAAATTTCCGAAAATGAAGAGAAACAAACAACTAATTGAAAATAATGTTGCTCTCCTCATCTTCCTATGGTGGGAAGATGAGCAAAGAAACGAAAAGAATAAGACGACTAGAATTTGCTAGAGATAGTATTTTTAATAAGTTAAAATTTTCAAATCCTAGTTGAATTGCCCATTTTGATACTATACTCTCATGATTTTATTTTCGATCTTATTCAAAAGGTATAACAATAGAGATCGGTTTGTCCATATTTGTAAACCCATGATTATTTCCATTTTTAGCCAACTTCTGGATTTTATTCACACACCTAACCCAACAAGTTCACATGCCGATTCAAATATTTTATGGTGAAATTTCCCCATCTAACTTAGCATCTTAAACTTAAAGTACATCAAGATCCCCATCAGTTGCTCAAGACATTAGTCTCATCTATAAATTATAATAATCTCATAAGTACGACCAAATTATTGCTTGATCGACTTATGTCTTCGAGAATCGATTTTCTGTTTCATTTCATGTTTCATTTTCTATTTCACTCTATTGGATTATAGACATGTATATTTACATTTAAGAAATCAACGTGTCTACTATCTAATATAGTGATACTGAAAAGAACGGAACACAAAAAGTAAAATAGAAAATCGATCCTTGTCTTCTCCCACGTACGTTATAATATATTATGTAAATATGATTTTCAAAAATTATTATTACAGGATAACGAGACCTAATTAAGTACACCTAAAATTTTATGGCAACGTTCAACCTACGTAGATCAAGCCACGACATGTATGTAAATATGTGGACGAGAACAAAGTAAAATATTTAATTGTTGTTAGTTAAGATAGACATGATGCTTTTAAATTACATAAGGGTTGATTATCCTCCATACATTTTTGATTTATCCACTTTAAAAAATAATTTATCCAAAACCATTTTTTTTAATTGGTCCCAACTTCATTTACCACATATTCTGACACGTTTTGCAAATTTTTTAATGTCTTCCCTTAATTTAATTAAATTATTTGTCGGATTTATAGATCCAAGATTGTCTTGTTCTTTTACCCAATAAGGGGGATCCAATATTGTTTTTTCCATGTGCAAACTTAGTGACTTTCACGAAGTCTCTTGAGATCATCATGACTTATGTATCACAGCCAATTATTGCTAATTGTCCATCATTTTTTAACCCCTATTTTGGGTTAATGAAATTTATGTTCTATTTTTTATTTCACTTATATTTTATTATTTATTATTTAAGGTTATAATATATATGTGTCATCCATAAAATAATTGTTCAAATTTTGATGTCATATGTTCTCATGAACAAGTATCATGAATACAAAGTGAAATATAAGATTAATTAAGAAAAATGAAATAAAAGATTTGAAGCTCTATTTTGAAGTATGGTAGGAGATGTACAAGTGAGGTGCTTGACTTTATCCTTCATTTTCTCGAAAGGCTCTTATATATAATAGTACTTTTGTTTTTATTGAAATTAAAGTAATTAAACCCTTGTTAGATTATTATTGTTTTTCCGCAGAAAATCAGTCAAATATGACAAGTAATTAAGGATTTCAAGCGAATAAATATGCACAACAAATTATCATAGAGTACATTGACAAAATATTAAGACCGATTCTATAAATTAGACCATCTACACTTTCTTTTGCAAAACTTCATGAGTTCAAGATCTGTCGAATGTGTAACAAAGAGCGTCTTTCTTTACTATTTTCATTGTAGAGCATTTTCATCGTAGAGTGGCAAAAACCAGCTTAAGTAAGACTTGGTTGAAATTTGTAATTTTATGGCCAGGAATATTGGTTCGACCGAGTGGCTCGGTCGGTGGTGTATTTTACATCTAGCTAGTTTTAAAGAATGGGCCGAGCAGGACCGTAATCTAAAAATGATTGACCGATGGAATTTCTCTTTGACCTATCGGGCTAGCATCGGCCTCGCCGACTATTTGACAGATCTAATTTTAAGGGATTTTGATATAGTGTGTGTGGTTAAGAGCATCTTCTTGGGCTAACAAACTCATGCATGTTCGAATTCCATCCCTTCTCTCGTAACATCGATCTCTTATCCTATTTCTCTTTTCCCCTAAAAATAAAAGTAAAAGTACTTGACCTCATTAACTAATTTATATCATTAAATCTAAACATAAAATTGAAGTACTAAAACATGCATAGACCGAAAATAAAAAGTAAAAAAGTTACTAGGCTGAGCAAATTAGAGCTAAAAGTTTATACATATAGGTCACGAAAATTAGGGATGACAATTTCGACCGGCTCACGGTACCCATCCCGCCCACCCCATTTGGGTCGCCTCGTCCCGTGACTGGGGCGAGATGGGTTTGGGTATCACTTCCGTCCCGTGGTACCCCACTTGACCTATTTAGTATTTTTATTTTTAAAATATAATTTAATATATATTTTGCATATATAACATATATTATAATATAATTTTTTTGTATTCTTATATTTTATCTAATATTTAGAAATTGATAATAATAAAGTTTATAAAAAATATTTTAAAAATATGTTTTTTTCTTTTTAATTTTTAAATTTAATTAAATTTAAAACGGGACGATCACGATTGACCCGCCCGTGACCCGTGGCGGGTCGACCGCACTCGTCCGTTTTAGGCACGGGCGGGTATGGGTCTGACTGACCCGCCCCATTGCCATCCCACTGAAAATGGATGATACCATGTCATCTCAAGAACACCACTTTTCAAATTAACAATAATTATTTAAATTATCAATAAGGGTTAAAAATTAAGGTTTACACAGACCATTAATAATATAGAAGATAGAAACACAATTTAATAACTTGTGCTAATTAATATTATAATAAAAAGGGTTGACCAGATTGAAAAAAGCTGCAAGATGATGATTAAAATATTACAAAGTTCATCTTAATTAGTTCTCAAAATTAACAGTCCCATATGGGAGTTGAACTGTCATTGGACATCAATAGTTGTCTGAGATATTTTGAAAATATCTCCAACAAGATGTACAGGTACATATGTCTAAAATATCTTGGGGTTGGCAAATGAATCCCTCTGAAAAAAATATCTGTTTTTTAGAGAACTATCAAAGTTAATTACAGCCCACACTACGTACCTAAAATAATATTCTCCTGTTGCATGCATGAGGGAACTGAGAATACACATCACACATGCTAATGTGTGTTTCTGTGAATTTATAAAGTTTTATCACATATTTTAAAGAGAATTTTTTTGAACAGATAGTGATAAGCTTTCAAATAAAATTTATAAATAAATAAATAATTTAATGTTGTATTTTAAATTCCAAAATATGTTATCAAGTGTATCAACTCTTTAAAGAGGTAGCTAGGCGGACTAACGGTTAGATGTATCCAACCTATAATGGATCTATCCGACTCGCGGACCCGGCGACTATGGGCGTAGCAGGATTTTTGGCAAAGTGCGATCAAAAAAATTCATTTAGTGGACGATTATCGAGCGAAATTTTAAAAAACAGAAAATAAAAAACCATTTCAATAAAAAATTAAGCAAATATAAAGGTCTTACTTTCAAGCAATTCTTTGCCGATTTCATACTCTCCAATTTGGTTTATCTTGAATGAACTTTTTGGAGAAGTGATTTATCCAAAATCTAATGCTATATTAACAGCCAAACAACTATTATTATTATGAAAAATTAACTTTTAGATCCAAAAGTTTATTGGAAAAGTGTACCCAAAAGTTGTATATTATCAAGTTTGGAGCATTCAATGCCTTAATTGGGGTAGGGTGATTTTTAATTCTTTTGGCCTTTTGAATTTTATCTTAATTATTTCTATAGATGAATTTTTCGGTGTGGTCCAACCAAAATTAACAGAGCCACTCCGAGTTTCGGTGCGGTCCAACCCAAATTTACTAAGGCAATTTCGAAATCCAGTGCGGTCCGCTGACCGCACTGGGCCTCAAGTAGCTTCGCCCATGCCAGCGACCCAGCAAAATACTAATACTTTTTATAGGACGACCTACGATACTAATACTTTTCAGTTGGACTATTAATACTTTTTATTAGAAAAACTAATACTTTTAGGATGAATTCTTGAAAACCTCTCATGAAAAAAGTAATATTTTTAAGGAACTACTAATTTTGGGGGAATACTAATACTTTTGACGAAAAAGCTAATACCTTTAGGGGTTATTAAATATTTGATTTCAAGTGAACTATGTAATAATACTTTTCGGAGGGATTATTAATACTTTTCGGATGAAAACCTAATACTTTTCAAGGCGTTTCGTGATATTAATTATATCATTGTCAATATTACAAAAACTAATATTTTCAAGTGAACTACATACTAATACATTTTAGAGGGACTTCTAATCCTCGCTAATAAAATAAAAATATCACCTAGTCGTTTCTTGGGATCCGTCTTGGATTTTGACCCTCTGCACCTCGACATGAGTTTTTGTCCTTTTTCAAAAAATTAAAATAAGTTTAATTCCAAATAATATCTTAGTCATTATATAGTTATTTTGACAAATAAAATTTTCAAGTGAGCGTAATGTAATATTGTTCGTTGGAATCTAATATTGTATAGTTGATATCTATGATTATAATAATTTTAATTTTTAGATTAAAACAAAGAAGGAGATAGAGAGAAGCTAAGATCTTTTCTACTTAATTGCATGCACTTCATTTAGAACATGATCAAACCAAACCTAACAAATCACATTGTTTTAATTATCTTGTTATTTGTCACTTATTTATATTATGGATTTATAATCAAATTAAGTATCTAGGATTATACGGCGCCTATGAATGACTGATCAGTTCTGATTATCAAGTGGGTCGACATGATAGTTTTCTATTGGATTTGGTACTTCTCCAATTTGATATGACTGAAATGTTGTCTTCCATTCTTTGTTCCAAAATGTAGCAAGCCCTCTTTAATTAATTTCTTTTGAGTTGGATGCGAGTGCGGGGCCAATTTGTGACACAACACGATAAGCTCGACATAAATTTGGTAGGTACATGTATAACTCTTAGTAGATTCGGGTTAAATTCGGGCCGTACACAATTAACATGAAAAATGAATAGGTCAAGTGAGGTCGACTTGGAGGTCAACACGATTGATATTTCGTATCGTGTCGAGTTACCCGTGTCATAAACAACAGTTCGAGTTCGTGTCAAATGTGTAATAGTCGTTCGTAAAACACGACCCGCGAACACAAAACATAGCACGATTGGCACCCCTAATCTCATCTTTGAAACACCTTTGGATGAAACACCATATAAATAAAATATCGTGCATGCTTTTTTGGATGAGATCTTTTATTCCAAAATCGTGTTTCATCTCATATTCCTTTGCATGGATGTTTGGCACGTGTATAATACTTACCATATTAAAAGCCCATAATTTATGCTTGAAAATTAAAATAGTATGTGTTACATACGTGTCAAACATCCGTATGGTAGAATATGAGATAAAATACGATTTTGGAATAAATGATCTCATCCGCGATACTAGCTACTTACCACTTTTTGACAATGACCATTGTAAATAAGATGGATTAAAATCAAATTTTTAGGTTTTCGAGCTTCCATTTTATTACCTTTTACATTAATATTGATAAACCAATAAAGTGATTTTACCACTTATTCTTAAAGAAAACCCAAATCGGCTAAATTCGCTAGGATCCGCGGTTTTGCTCATGCGGGTCGGGTAAACCCGACTGACCGAACCGCGACCGAACATATGAACGCCATTGATTTCTCGACACCAGGATTCCCGATGATGCCACGTGTAAAGTAAAGTAAGCACTAATCGAGATTACTATAAATAATCCGGTAAATATTTAGAAGGTTAATTTTTACACTGTTCATTTTAACCGCTTCAGCTACTTTTACTTTATTACCTCACGACCCGATCGACTTAAGCATCGGAGGATCTTAGCCGGGAGTCATCCGGCTAGCCTAACGTGTGTTCGTGTCTCGGTCGTCCACATATACAAACCCGAAGCTTGACCGAGGTCCGACCCGAGGAGAGCCTTCAGTCTGATTTTATTTGGTTAAATCAAATATAAAGTTAACCAAGTACTCCATGTGTTTAACGTATAATTAACTATTATTCCATTTTATACCCAATGCCTCTCCTTAGAGATTAATGAACACTTGTTCTTACTCTGAGAAGATTCGAGCTAGGTGTATTATTTGACTTCAGATCTTTTGTTCTATTTTTATATTGAATCTTATTATCATAATTGCACTTTACGGGTACATGTAAATTATTGTCAAGTATATATTTAAAAGAAGATTGTTATACACTTAGCGCGTAAAATTGGTAAAAATTATGTAAGACGGTCGCGCGGTGCGGACGGTCTTTACTTTTAATATAAAAGTGATACTTTTAGAGTAAAAAAATAATACATTGTCTAAATACACTAAAATTAAGTGTATTCAAACAAAATGTTACTTTTTACACTAAAAGTACAATAAAATCTTATTTGTCGACCGTCTTACAAGAGATCCGAAATTATAATAGAATTTGAAGAGTGTTTTTGCATTTCGGATCCTTTGTTCCACTTCGATGTTGCACTTTGTCGCACTTTATGAATCGGATGGATCTTCTAATATTCCAAAAGGGTATTTCATCTCATATTCCATCACATAGATGATTATCAAATGCGCATGCATACTACCATATTAATTTTGAAGTATAAATCAAGTCTAAATTGTGAGTTTTTAATATTATTATTTCTATACACGTGACAATTATTTGTGTAGTGGAAGTGGAATAGGAGATGAAACATTGTTTTGGAACATAAGATTTCATCAATTCAATAGATGAGATATTTTATTCCAAAGTGATGTTTCACCTATATCCCATGCACCACGGATGTGTTGTATAAAATTCTCGAATAGTGGGTAATGGAGTATGTTTATGAAAACGAAACTTAAATTTTGTATAGGCTAGACACATCTTAAAGATGTTTTCTTTAAGGTATTAATTTCTCCCACTATGGTGTAAATGGTTCTCAAGGAATTAATCTCCAGGATACAAAGCTTTATTTCACAAAAATTCCAAGATTATACTTCTTAGAATTTTTAGGAGCATTAATCACAAGTTGTAAAAGAACAATAGTAGAAAGTTGGAAAGAAATAAAACTCGTAGGAAAAATAAGGATTGATTTTCCCAAAGACTTTTCATCATCTTTTCACATCACCTCTATAGAATAACTTGAAGTTATTTATAGATTTTCAAAGGTAACGTTGAACAAGATCTTGCTCGCGTCCCTTCTCAGCGGATGGAAGTTTTTCATCCAAAGGTTGCATCTATTTATTGCAATCCTTCCCAATGGATGCCTTCACATGAAAAGACATACATTTTCATCTCATAATATTTATTTTCCATATTATTTATTACTTTTCTCCTTTCATATATTATATAAAATATAATATATAATATATGCATAAAATGAATGCCTAGCTAAAATGATGTTATGATATGAGATGCAATAAATGCACGCAAAATACTATATTATATGTAAATATATAACAAGATGATTGTGATATATTTTTATAATTATCACTTGCCTTATAAAAAGCAATTTATGCTTGAAAATTCATTTTGTAACTTTTATACATGCAACAATGATTAAATGCGGTAAAGTTGGAGATAAAATACCATTTTGAAATACAAGACCCCTTAGAAATATTAAAACGAGTATAAGATTTGAAATGTACCTATTGAGATCCTGGAAAAATGTCACACCACAAGAAAATTACAGTTTACCCATGAAATTTACGGACATAAATGATTTTGTAACTAAATTTATAGTTATCTTCAATATATATACCTATATAATAAAAAATATTATTTTTACCGAAATTATCTTGACAATTACAGTTTTTTTCTCGTTGACAAACTAATTTTTTCTTGTAGTAGTGTCAAAGCTATTCAATCACTATTGTCTCATGACATTCCGTTCTTTAATTTCTTCTTTTTTCCCAAAAAATTTGGATTTATCGATCCCATCTACAGGATATGAGTCCTCCAAAATTTTAGGAACTGTGAATACTTCCAATTAATTAAGACTTAAGAGACTAAATATCATGTGGTCCAAACATGCTCACCTTTGTAAGAGTTCAGACACAATTATACAAATATTAATATCTAACAAATATTTAAATTGATGATCGATCTCAAACTCCAATCTAGGTTCTTGGAAAAAAGCAGAGATAATTAATTAAAATAGAGTTGCTTTTGTCGGATTAAACTTCCGTTTTTAGGCCACCACAGAAAGTTTAAACTTACTTCCTAGTACCAATTTATTCGGCTAGATTCGGGGTATATATTAAGATTTACTTTTTCAAAAAATGATCTATTTTCAGCATGGATTAAATAATGATTGAGCACATTTTTTTTTTGGATAAATGATTATACATAATGTTATTTTAACCTAAAATAGTAGTACAACCTAGCTACGTAGTTTTAGTTGGGAATCAAATAATAATCTAGTGATTAAAACGCTCATACCCAAACTAAAAATTAGGGGTTCGAGCTTATACTACTCTCTCCTATCTCGGGATATGTATTCAAAAGCTAGTAGTTTTAGTTATATCCTTAAACCCGCTGAAATGTTGCCATCTTAATTAGAGGTGTAAAGCGAATAAACTCATACTTGAACATTTTAAAATTCGGAATTGTTTTAATTTTTATCGAATTTTAAAAAATGCATTTTTTTGGTTTGATTATTAGCGAGTGGAATATGAATGGGTTTTGAATTAAGTAATTTAAATATATATTTATTGTATTCGGGGACGGAGGGTGGCGCTGGTGGTGGCGGCCGCCCTCTGGACTTCAAATTTTTCCATAATTAGTATAAGTTTCTATATATAAAATTACTAATTTTTATAATTTTGCTTCCCTAAAAAAATAAAAACTACCTATTTATCTATTAGTGTCAAGAAAAAATAAACCTCGCCCCTAGTCATCATTTTACGGCACCATCCCTAATTGTATCATTATTTTATAAATCTTACCAAAAGACGTGTTCAATATTATTTTGCTATGTTTAATGAATTGAATTCAAATAATTGATCTTAAATTGAGTAATCGAATAATTTTTGTTTTTCACCCCTAAATTTTTCACGGTCGATTCTTCTCTAGGTACATTATATATATGAACAAACCATTTTAGTTATTATTTATTATCAAATGAAACATTTGGCACAAGTAAGGATGTC
This sequence comes from Rehmannia glutinosa, assembly GCA_016081115.2. Classification (NCBI taxonomy): domain Eukaryota; kingdom Viridiplantae; phylum Streptophyta; class Magnoliopsida; order Lamiales; family Orobanchaceae; genus Rehmannia; species Rehmannia glutinosa. The sequence continues at coordinate 68,131 of JABTTQ020001886.1, forward strand.
AATGGGTCGATGCAGTCCGAGTGGGTCCATCCAGACCCGGGCCCAAAAAAATACGATACAGGACACCCGCCCTAACCCATACACGTGTCAGTGGATAAGACCAGGTTAGACTATTTTGCCCACCAACTTTATATATTTGGTGAATTTGTATGATGTACTCATAATAGTCTACTCAAAAATTATATCAAATGTGATATTTATATAATTTTGTAGATACTATATAAATAATGAAAAAACACCAACAACATAGATAAATCAAAGCTCTTGAACAACAATATACATGCCCCAAAAAAAACCTAACTATATGGGTCGAGTAAGGGTCGGGTCCTCTAAGTTTGTCAAGCAGTAGGTCGACCGGTCTTAACTCGTTGGACCAAACAATGATCATACCGCTATTTTTGGAGTCGACTTGGCCAACCATGAAAAATATACATAAAAGGCGAAATTTGAATGGGTAGGAGCCAAATAGTGCAGTTCATTTAGTCTCTAACAATGAGCCGGTCAGGCCTTTTCTTTGGACTCGGGATCGGACTCATTTTGTGACTCACAGTCCCATATCCATCCGAATTTATAAAATAATACCTGTTATCCACCCATACCCATTTATTTATCTCATACCCGCCTCGTTTTTGGTTCATTTCTTGTCTTACCCAAACCCACTGCCATCCCTAAGCACAATACACAATTACACATGCTTTTTCTAGGGGTATAGAAGGAGAGAGAACATGTGTTCATATGAGGTCAAACTCGAGTTAATTACTCTTGAAAGACAAGTTTTTTTCGGTGAAGCACAACACATGCATTTGATACACGAACATTAGGTATAATCACGATTCAACGGCCTACACTATATCTATAGTGCAACATCTACGAATCAAATCACGTTGCAATTAAGTTTATATGGGTTTAACAAAAGTGATGGTTTAAACTTTAAACATGATATATATTTTTATTATCGTAGAAATTCAATAATACCCATTCCGAAAATAAGAAAGCGAGTGGGAAAATTTGATATTTCAGTTTGGGACTTAAAAGGGTGTCATGTCATCTCTTAAATAATTAATTAAGCTATAATAAAAAAAATTGCTAAAATTGATATATTTAACGATAACATTGTTATAAAGCCCTTAATTTTGCTTCAGTAATTTTCTTTTATATCCAATTTTTTTTACATGTTTGTTGTACTTTCCATTAATCATTGTCAACTTAAATTTTTAGATAAAAATAAATATATATTATATACATATCTATATTATATATATATATATATTAAAGCAACATAAATAATAATTGAAGCATGCAACAACGTACATCGATCTATTAAAGTACAAAATTCAAAGTACAAGATCCCTGAACACAATGAGTTTCTCCAATTTTTAATTATTCATGCATGAAACAATAACCCCTAATTAAAAAAAGCACGAATAACAAAAAAAAAACAACATAATTAACTTTTTTCACTCTTTTTGTACGTAATCATAATTTTCAAATTCTAAGTAAGAAAATACTAAGTTCCGGTCCGCCACTCCCATCCGGGTTCAACATATAAAAAGCCTCCGAGTCCCGGTTCCCCACAACCCGCTCGAACCGGGCCCTCATATAAAGCAACTCCCCTTCCGACGCGCCGCCCTTCCCTCCGTCGTCCACCACCGGAATCACCCCCGCCCCGACGGAGACACTCTGCACCGTGCTCAGCACGTGCCAATCAGACTCCGTGCACGCCCTCGACTGCGCGTACCCGCACTGCCTCCCGTTACAGTACATCGTCCACCCGGGCTCCCGGAACAGCTTCACGGCGGCGCGTGGCCGTCCCTTCTCGCACTCCAGCGCGATTCTCAGCAGCCCGGACGACATCTCCTTCACGAGGGCCGCCGTCGTCACCGGAAGCTCGATTATCAGCACCGGCACCGATCTGGGCCCGTCCTGGACGGCGAAGCTGACGTGGCCGCGGCGGTTGCCGAACAGGGTTCCGGTGATTTTCCGGCCGAGGGAGGGGGCGATCGAGATCTGGGCCGGGATGGAGAGCCACCGGCACGTGGGGAGGATGACGGCGGCGGGGATGGTGAAAATCGAGAGGATCGATCGGAGGAAATTGGAGACGACGCCGCCGGCGGTTTTGTTGAGGCGGTGGAAGGCGGCGGAGCCGCCACCGCCACGGTGGACGATCGGACGGTACTGGAAGTCGTCGGCGAATTCTAGGCTGATTGAGGACGTTGATCTTCTGTGATTGGCTGGGATTATTTTGCTGGTGCTTTTGCAGCTGCTTGTTCTTGGGAGTGGGCTTGGGATTATTTGTTCATATTGTCTCATGGTTGGCATATTAGACTATCCGGGTCGAGTATCTGCAATGACAGTGCCGAATTTTAGGGTTCTTGTTTCTTACTAATTTAAACAAAAAAATTGAAGATTTTGGGGATTTGGCATTTAGGCCAAGAAGGGATAGTGTGTGTGTGTGTGAAAATTAAGACAAATTGGGTGAAATGTTTTTGGGCAAGAATTGGAAGAAAGAGAGTTTTGATTGGTTGTTGTTGTTAATTTGGGAGAGATGGAGAGAGCAAGACAAAAATGAAAGGAAGGGGACAAGGGGTGATGATTGTGTTTGGGGAGTGGGATTTATAAAGGGAAAGTATGGAGGTTTGTGGTGTTGATGTGTGTTATTTATATGCAAATTACAACATAGTTTAAGAAAAAAAATTGACACTTCACTCATGTTGGTGTGGTGTCCGGGTGGAAATAGTTTTTTAGGCTCCGACCCGACAGTCTACTGGCTGCTACTTTGGGCGTGGCTGCGACCTATTTCATAAATAAGGCGGTCAACGCCTTGTAAATTTATTTATGTAAATAGGTCGGGCCAGGATTTTAAAATAGTCTTTCAGTCAATAGGTCATTTTTTTTATGGTCTATAAGTATAAAAAAATAATATATTTTTATATAGTTTACTAATATTATTCTTTTTATATAACAATTTAATTATTATAATAGATAAAATATATTTTTAAAATAAAAAAAATATGGTTCGTAGGCTTTTTAAGGTTTTTATAGGTTGGTGGGGGCTAGGCTTTTAAAGCCAGGGCCAGGGGTAAAAAAAAGCCTATTATATTTAATAGACCGGGCTTAGGCCGAAAAAACGTGAATCAGGCCTAGGCCGTCCGACGCAAAGTCTGGCCCGGTCTGGCTTATTTCCACCCCTATGTGTGTGTGTTTTTAAAAAAAAATAGGATTGATTCAATATTTACGTCTTACTATATCTTGGTAATAATTGATTCCTACTAAGTTATAACGCGAGATGTGTCTGGTCTGATTAAGATTGTGCTGGATCAACTAATTGACACCACAATCTTACCCATGAGAAAGCATGAATGCTTCTCCTGAGATTCGAACCAGTAAAAATCATGACGTGTAGAAAATGATTTTAATAAAAATGTTACTATTATTTTGCTTGACTTTTGAACAGTAAGGGAAAAAAAGGAAAAAAAGATGAAACACTATGCTAATGAATAACAATTTGTTTGGTGGCACTTTTCAAATGGATTTTTGGATCTAAAAGTTAATTTTCCACAATAATAGTTGTTTTGATAGTTAATTTAGAATGGACTATTGAATAAGTCAATTCTCCAGAAATTCCATTCTAAAAAATCAGAATTTTGAGACTTTCTGAAAAATCAATTATGAAGATCATTTTCTAAATAGACTTTTACAAAAAGATCCCCAAATGAAAATTTAGCCAAAAAAAGTTGTGGAAGAGCAAAAATTATAATCAATATAAGTTAAAAGGATAAATATTTTCATAAGTTACTAATTTTGAGGAATAACACATTGAAATGTTGAGATTTAGAGGGACTGAAGTGCAATTTATCCTTAATTTAATTTGGGGCAATATTTTAAAGAAATGTCAATCAAGCCATTGTTAGATCAACACGTGCACACCTCTCTCTGACTAAGATACTCATCAGTCCTCCATTTGCAGGACCTTTTCAATTAGCAATCTTGGACCCTTGTTCACTAACGTGATGAACAAGTGAAACCTTATCTTTGTGGGTATGGAGCAAATAATATTTTATTTTTATTTTCCTTGAGATTTATTGTATTAGATCTGCTGTAGATCATGTGAATGGAAACAAATTAGACACCTTTCATTTTAGTAAATCCGAATTTTTTAAACATTAGACGGGACTGATGTTGTCTCGGGGATGTCCTTCGACCCTAAAATCAAGTGGCGTGAATGAGAGAAAAATTAATATGTAGTGAAAAGACGAGTACTTAATTCTTCATACCTAAAAACAAGACGGAGTAGCGTTTTTATACCGCGTTGATGGGTCATGTATGAGATAGTGGCGTGTGGCCCGCATCCGAGATGTGTAGACCGGGTGATTAAAAATATTGGATAATTAATGAAATTAAATAAATACGTTAAACAAATAATAATGGTAATTAGGTGAGGACGTTTTTGCCCACAACATGATTCATACAATATCAGGTGTTATTTCAGTTCCAGATAAAATTTAAGTATAATGACATTATTTTTTAGTTTTTGATAAAATTGAATATGGTGACAAGATGGGAAAAATCGGAATTAATCCCCATCATAATTAAAATATAAATTCAAGTAGCTCATCATTAATTTTAACATTAATATACATAACTTATGTTGCATTAATTCGAATATTGATGAGTGCCTATCAAATCACCAAGACTTCTACGAACCTGAGTGCACTTGGGCAACTCCAAGCACAAACCATAAATGTTGGAATAAACTATCTTTGTGATAATTGCAAATTGACCTTGTTTAGGTTCACACGGTCGTGGTAGTTAATATGTTCAACGATTGAGTTGGTCTTAACACAACAAGTTGTCGGGCACTTTGAGGTTGTCCCGACAAAATTCCTCCGACGCTCACATCAAATTAGAGAGTTAAAGAAGAATCAAAATTCACAAGACTAAAGAATTATGATAAATTTCTTCCCAAGGAAGTGAGGTTTGATGGGGCATTCATAGGATTCATAAATAGAGTTATTATGGGGTTTAGGGTTAAAGTTTATATGGTCCTATTATCTGGTATTATGCGGTGTATGGACCACCATCTAGGCCCGTTAGGCCTACAAAAGAATCACATTGTTGGATATTTTTTACAAGTGTTTTGAGTTTTTATTATTTGAGCTGTATTTATCAGTTACTAACATAACAAAAACTTTTCCAAAAAAAAAAAAAAAAACAAAAACTGGGAAATCCATAAAGCATTAGTTTCTCTATAGCAAAGACCCCCAAAAAAATAACAAAAATAATTCCCCAGTTCAATATTTCATTAGTGTTGGGGGCAGAAATGTTCTTTAATATTTTATATATAATTTGATTTCTATATTGGAATAATAATATTAATTGTCCAATAATCAATGAGCTACATATGAATGTCATTCACTCATGTGTTTTCTCATAAACTATGGAGGCTATGGAAATTGTGGCTCGAGGATCATGGACCGACATTCCAAATGCTACATCGACCATCAAGACGATCTTGAAAGACGTGCAAAAAAAAAAACAAATGCCAATGTCACCGAAAATCCTCTAGAAATAAACACCTTTCATTGAAATTACGTCTTTAAGTTATTTTCGTTATTTTTTTTTTTTTTTGGAAATTTTGCATTGTTTTTCTTTGCTACATGATCAGCTTGTGGTCATCACCTTTTCCTTTCTTTTTATACATTTCCATTTATTTGAAAAAATGGCTACAGATAGAATAACCCGAGGCCAAAGGGTCCGGAGATTTGAGACATGCCACTTTGTCCTACTACGGATCACCAGGTATATAAAGGTCACTCCTCTTTATTTGTAAGTTAAGTTCTTATAATTTCACTTAATTATTATTAAGTATTTGGTTACTATCTTATATTATCTCTCGATCATAGTACTGATTTGAGCGTTGGAAGAGCTTTCCTGGGACAACCCTGCGGCATGTCTAACGTTTGTGTGTGTGCAGACAAGTTCCCAATAGAAGATTCTCAACTCAATGAGAAGAAGACTTAGAAAACTTCCCGCTTGAAAAGAAGAAGACTTTGACTTATTCAGAAACTCTAACTTGAAGTGATTGCCCTAAAAGCTGCATCAATTAGTAAAATTAACTAAAATATGATATCATCATGTTGGTATTTCTGTTTGACATTTACAACTTGGAATCCAATTAGTCATTAAGCCTTGTCACATTCTAATTTAAGTCGTACTACACTTCATTTATTTATACTTTGGAAAATAAGTGAAAAATTTTAGTAGTCCAAAATGAAAGTGACAAATATAAGGATGATGAGCATGGTCACAAAGTCAACGAAAAATTATTACTTATTTCGTGTGCATTAAGAGGTCTTTTTTTCTTCAAAAAAAAAAAAAAGAGGTCATTTTGTTACATTCATTTAGATTTTGAAAGGTGCTTAAATTATTAATTATCATTAGGGTCCCATAATCAAATATTTTATATAATTCAATATGGGCCGGTTCCAAACAGCTTTTATATGGGCCGAAACAATCCTATTGGTGGCCAACCCATTTTCCATGGACCGAATTCTGCCCACGTGGACTGTTTGTCACCACTAACAGACATTTTTCTCCACCTATTTTTTATTTTTATTTTTCTACTAATGATTATTGTTCTTTACAAGTGTTAGAAATTACTCAATTAGGCATGATAATTAAGAAAATGAAATCGAAACTTATGTGATTTGATTAATCAGACTTCACTTACAGGTGAGGAGAGCATTAAAATAGTAGGCTAGAAAATTTCTAAAACTACTACCAATTTTTTTATTATTAAAATTGTAGCACATAAATAGGTGAAAAGAAGTACAAAAAGACAAAAACTACCACTATTGAAAAATTATTTAATACCCCATGGGCTAGAAAAGAAAATGATCATTCCCTGTGAAGGACGGATGTCCCATAATCCGAAAAAAGTTTGGGGTCGGCTTTTAGCTCACACGAGGATACTTTGGATCGACAAAAAATTAATAAATATTTAACACCAATTAGCATGAATATAAATATAAATATCACTAGTTCCGATATTTGGCAGCCCAAAAGGCGTTTAAGATGCTTTATTATGAAATCACACAAACCTCTACAATGATTAACGAAAGCTAATAAAGTCTCCAACATGGGCTTAGCCCAAAATCTACGGAAGTCATATCTCGGCCGATTTATCCTGTAAAACTCTCGTGGGTTTACGATTGGCTGGCCCAATAATAAAAGGCCCAAAGATTGAATTTAGAACACTCACTAGGATGGCTCAACTACATGGACTCACAAGGTCAGGATGGATCAACTACATGGACTCGCAAAGTCAAAATGGTCCTTTCACCGCATCATATAGAATATCAACCTTTTCTTTTCTTTTCTGGGACAAAATATCAGTTTTTTATCTATGAAGATCGATACGGATACGAAATATGGATATTATTACGTCGATGCGATAATATGATATATTTTGAAATTTTAAGATATACGAGTACAATATATATACATATAAAATTATATATATTTATATTATCAAAAATACGGATATACTAAGTATAATTAAAAAAATAATGTTTCAAGCATAAAAAAACTAAAATTTCATAAATACTTAAATCAATTGTCATAACTCACATGAATACACACAAAAATGCTGAAAAATAGGCAATAAAATAAATTCCATCTATTTTCATGTGTATATGTATTCATGGAGTATCCATTAAGTATCGAATAAAGTATCGTATCGAATACATATCCTGCAGTGCGGGCACGACATCCTCATAGAAGTGTCCGTGCTTCCTAGGTTTTTATTAGAGCACTATAACTAGAGTGACAATGCGGCGAGTTGAGTTAGGCTAGGTTGGGCCAATCTTTATTGGGCTTTTGAAAAAAAAAATCGGTCGGTCCAATTTTGGTTTGGTGGTCATGATAATACATGGTCCGACCCTATCTATGTGTGCATTTTATTTACAAAAATTATTGGGCCAGCTAAAAGTCAGGCCAATAAGTCTAAATCTTTTCATGTCTCAGTAAAATCATGGCCCAACCCGACCTAGGTATTGGGCAATCGGTTATCTACTACCCGAGATGCATTTTGCTAGCTTTAACTACAACTACCCTTCTTTTATTCATATTAAGGTACACAATTCATTTAGTTTTTTACAACTTTTACTTCATATTTTCCGATTATTCCTTTGTTGGTCCGATTTGAACATCATAAGATTTGTTGGGACAACACGACGCGTAAGAATTTATTGCAAACACGAGGAAGGGATGGGGCTATGATAAAGAAATTACTATATTGACCTCGCATAGATAGAAACTACCACTTTGACTTTGCATCACTTGAAATTATCAGAATGCCCTTAGGATCCCGGCCTTTATATAAGGGCCTCGACCCGATCCGAAGGTCCAGCCCAGGTCGCTCATTAGCTTTCCAATGTCGATCCGCTGAGAACGACATAGATCAAATTTCAAAGTGAATATTACGACAAATACGGACGAAAACAAACGTAAAAAGGTAACTTGTTATTATTCTTAAATAACCTCGCTGCTCTCTAGCTTCTAAGTGCCTAATTACCTCGATCCGACTTAAGCATTAGAGGCCTTAGCCGAGATCACCCCAAATAGCTTTAACATATATGTTACATTTCAGGTTCCCTTGGAACATAATAGTTAAAATTTATATATTAATAGTTAAAATTTAGTTTTGTAATGATTTTGTGAAAATAAATAATTCTTCAAATAAAAATTTTGATTTAGGAAGTAAATCGGATGTGCGACCTCGGGGCACGAAGAAGCAAGGTAATGTACTTTGTTCGAAGGAACTCGAAACAAAACACACGTTAAATTTAGTCGGGGTGCCCTTGCCTACGACCATCCGGTGCTTAAGTCAAATCGGTAATGAGGTACTTAGAAGCTACAAAACAAGGTAATTCGGAATAATAACATTACTTTTACATTGGTTTTCGTGGTCGTATTTATAGTAATGTTCACCATAAAACACCGAGCTCCATACTAGAGATGTCGATAAAGGCAGCCTCGATAACGACCCTAGCTATATACTAAAAAATTTAGGGATTGAGCCTATATTTTATAGGAACTTATAACATGAGGGTTTTTTAGCTTTAACCCTAATTATCCCTGGGACGGTAAATTTAAGGGCATGTGAGTTTTTCAAAAATTCCGCCAGAAATTATTGATATAAAGTGATCCGGACACGATCGTGTCGAGCAACACGGCCTAGCCATGCTGCATTATGTCTTCATTGAATAACCTAACATGACATATTGGCTAACACGGTCTACCCATGTCAAAGGCTGTTTCAATTCTCAACTTCATCATTTTCACCATGTTTTGAACACGATTGTGTTGCCCGACACACTCTAGTCACGTTGGGCCTAAAGGCCACAAAATGACGTGCTTGACATGGGGTTTTGAGCGTTTTTCCATCCATAAACTCGAGGGTATGTTTTGACATGAATGATGAATCCATGGCCAGAAATTCGCTAGAAATCGCTTCAAATGATCAACCTACACAAATAAAAACACCTCATAGTATTATGAATGCATGATCAAGAACTTACGAAATTAACAACTAAACAACTCAAATCCCACTCAAATAAACACGTACAATATGAATAAAAAGACACTTGTCGATTATTGCCATCGTTAGACTATTAGATTATGGTGTTTTTGATTTATTCATAAAATTATTTAGAAGAAACCTTATTACTTATTTTTATTTCTTTCTTTAAATGTTTTTATTAGATTATGCTATATTAGTATTTGATTTCGTTAATAATATTAAGCTTGTAAGAGCATGACTTCATTAAAAAGTGAAGGTCAACCCTGGCGGATACTAATCTGTAGGGCCTTTTGGCTAAGACAAAGTCGGAATGACGAACCAACCCTTTTTGACATCTCTATTACGTCTTATCTTGATCGTGCGATTGACTTACCTCATCGATGGTGGAGAGTTTCGGGCGACCAAAATCAGACCTTGGTCGTTTCCGAGACCCATTTGAAAAGATCGTGGGTCTTGAGAACATTTTGATAATTTTACGCGAGGCGATGTTAATACACTAAATTTTTTTTTATCAAATTTTATTTTTGAACTCTTTTACATTATGATAATGACTTACTTAGTAGAAGTACTATTTTATTTAAATATCAACTCCAGTTTTCTTATTAAAAGGTAGTAAAATTAAAACATAAATAGATATTAGTTTCCTTAATAAAAGAAATATAAAAGAAGAAAAATTGCCATAAGCCACCAAAAATAGCATGTGGGTAAATTCAACCCTTGCAACTTTGCCCCTTCTTATCACCGACCTCCAAATACATTGCCCCTGTTCTCTCTATAAATAATACTCCCTGTGACCTCAATTCTTCTTCCTCCTTTCTTTGTCTCCCCAGTTTCTCCAGCTCAGATTCTGGCGAGAGAGAGAGCTTGAGAGCTACAAAAAAATCTTGCTAAATTCTACCCCCAAACCAGCAAGAATTTCTCAATCGTTGACCCGATTCGAAATAATTCTGTACTGCTGTATATGATGATGTCTGATACGTATTGCTCGGACTGCAAGAGGAACACCGAGGTGGTGTTCGATCACGCGGCGGGGGACACCGTGTGCTCCGAGTGCGGCCTCGTACTGGAAGCCCGCTCGATCGACGAGACATCCGAGTGGAGAACCTTCGCGGATGATTCGGGCGACCATGACCCGAACCGTGTTGGTGGGCCCGTTAACCCGCTTTTGGGGGATGCGGCTCTTTCGACTGTTATTTCCCGGGGTGCTAATGGGTCGAGTGCGGATCCGTCCCTGGCCCGGTTGCAGAACCGGGGCGGGGATCGGACCGGGCTATTGTCTTGGCCTTTAAGACAATTTCTAATATGGCTGATAGGTCTGTGTTCATGTGTTTTTTCTCTGAAAAAAATTGGTTTAGTTGGTTGTGGATTTTTGGGGATTTTGCGGGTGGTTGACATTTTAAGGGTTTTGTGAGTTATGAGATAAAATGTGGTGATAACGCCAAGACCTTTTGATAAAGCTAAGATATTTTTTCACATGATGGTTATGGTTTTCTTCTTGTTATATGGTTTTTGGGGTTTGTTGGATTTGTTGGCTTAAAAAATGGTTTTTTCAATGGATTCTTGATTGTATTGTTTGAGTAAAGACTGGTTGTTTGAATGATATGATGAGAGGGATGCTACATTAAAGCAAAATAAAAAGAAAAGGATTATGATGAGAATGAGGAAAATTGTAGGTGAAAGGAGTGTGGCATTGATTTTAGCTGCAAAAGTTTAGCATTAGTGATACTGGATGATTAGTTTATGTTGGAACTTTGGTTGTGAATTGTAATTTGAATGGTTTGATTCTTACACAAAGCGTAAAAAAAGTGGCATCATAGGAAAGGGGTATGAGTGAGTTAGTTTATCTGTGGAAGTTAGTGGTTTTATTCCTTCTGTGGGTTGTTTCTTGTCTTGGACTTAAACATCAGTAAAGCAGTTTTAATGAGAATACTAAGATGTACATATTGGGCATTGATTTCTGCTTTTGTATCTGACTTCTGAATATAATTGTTTGCTATTCAAAATAGCTGAGCCATTCCTGATTACATTGTTGTGGATACAGCGTTGGAGTTTGATCTGTATTGTTCTTTAACAGTCTAGTAATTTCTACGGATATATGAAATTTTCCTCAAGTTGTGGCCGATAGCTGTCATGGAACTGATGATACTTAACTTCTACACTCAATTACGTGTCATGCTAGTCGGGGTAGTTATTGGTTACGTAGTCAAGTCTCTTTTAATTATGATACTAAATTTTCCTCAAGTTGTGGCCGATAGCTGTCGTGGAACTGATGATACTTAACTTCTACACTCAATTACGTGTCATGCTAGTCGGGGTAGTTATTGGTTACGTAGTCAAGTCTCTTTTAATTATGAATAGAGAAATAGATTATCCTCTGTTAATGACTTTATCTTTATGTGGTATAGGCATAAACTAAGATTCTTTCCCCCAAGATGAGGCTTATCCAAGTTATTGCATTTATGGAATATTTATTTTGTTTCTTTTATGCCTTATGGACTAATGGTAGTAATTTTGGTGAACACGGCTGACATGAATTGCCTTTGCTTTCTGTTCCAGGTTGAGCCTTGTGACAACCATTAAGGTATGCTATTTTTGCTGTTTGATTTTTTTATCAGTATGCGAGCAAAGTGATTCAGACTGCTATATTTATGTCAAATCTTAATGTCTATATATTTTTCATATTTTAATGTTTCTTTTAAGTTTTGTCTATTGTCCTCTCACTCTCTCTCCACTCTCGGCATATCAGATACACATATACACGCACACATGCGCAGTTTGAATTTTGTGCATGCATACATGTTGAGATTGGATGCTTCCATGTAATCGTCATTAATATATTCACACTCCCAACATACGAGTTACCACCAGACCGAGTTTATCTAACTAGAGTTCATGGAATTCGACATTTCCGAAAAATCTGTTTGCTATTAAAAAAGGTTAACAAGAGTATCATAAGATCAAAGAGATTGGACGCTTCCATGTAATCGCCATTAATATATTCTCACGGGTGGATTTTTTTTTTTTTTTTTTTTTGGTTTCTTGTACATTTTGTTCCCTAGCCTCAGACTGAAAAACCTAACTTTGTTTCTTGTTGATGTTTTCTTTTTGAAGGATCGCAAGTGAAATATATAAAAGGTTGGAAGATCAGAAGTGTACAAGGGGAAGAAACTTAGAGGCTCTAGTTGCTGCCTGCATTTATATTGCCTGTCGGCAGGAAGGCAAGCCTCGCACTGTAAAAGGTGCCAACCTTAATCACTTGCTCAAGTTGATAACTATCATTTACTATTACCCCATGTATGAAGTCCTCTGAACCTGTGAGTCTCAACTAGAAATATGCTCTATTGTTGCTGGAGCTACAAAGAAAGAAATTGGCCGTGCAAAAGAATTTATTGTGAAACAGCTGAAGGTTGAGATGGGTGAATCAATGGAGATGGGTACAATTCATGCAGGGGACTATCTGGTGAGTGTCCCTTGGAAAATTAGAAAATGCATTATTTGTGAATTCGAATAATTTTGGTGTGATGGTTGTCTCATCTGTTTTATAGAGGCGTTTCTGTTCTAATCTTGGCATGAGCAATGAAGAGGTCAAAGCTGTCCAAGAAACTGTGCAGAAAGCAGGGGATTTTGATATTAGGTACTCGGATATTCTTTGCATCTCCATGATCGTTTTTTATATTTATTTCACTGCAGTCACCTGGCCTCACCATTTTTATGCCAGCACTAATTTAGAACATGAACACCCTCTATAACCAAAAAATTATATCCATAAAAACCAAAAAAGTAATATGTAAATACTGATTGTTTGAAGTTGCAAACTTTTGTAAACTTTTAACACTTACCTGCAGCAGATAATTGTATGATATTGTTCTGACATATTTGGGGATTATTGTGAGCATACGCATTGGTATGGTGTTCAGATATGCATAGAAAGGGGTCAATAAGTTTTGTTTGGGAATTTTGCTCACCGGGATGAGATGTCTAATGTGAATCAGAAAGAAAATGACGTGAAAGTTTGCTTAAAATTTACTTCTGAAAATGGTCCCTTATTGCCATGGAAAGTGAAAACCCTTCATTTGTTCATTCTTGAACATTAGTAAAACTGCATATGTTTAAAGCTTTCCTATAAGGAGAAATGTGGGAGGGGGGAGACGTACATTTTTATCTTTCTCAACTGTGTCAAGATGCCTTGCTGTTTTTCTGAGTCAAAATTCATGAGGCATATAGAGCATAATAGTGTCCATCTTCATTTGTGCTTAATACAGGACAAGAACTTGCTTAATAGTATTATAGTCTTGACTTTATATTCCACCTGAGATGTTTCCAAGCGAGTTTGTCTACAAGTTAACCAGGAGTTATTATGAAAGAATGATCTTTAAGCGGTCTCTACTAATTGTAACTTAGATTACTACAGGACTATGGCTTATGTCATGCTTGCCTTATATCTTCATTTTCTTCTATTGCAGGAGGAGCCCTATATCTATTGCCGCCGCTATCATTTTTATGATAACTCAGCTATCCGATTCGAAGAAACCCCTGCGAGGTTAGAGTGCTACCATATTTATTTCAGGAGACCCTCTTGAAGAGGGCTAAAACATGAGCCTAATTTTAAGTCCTTCACTTCCTCATGTTCCTCCATGCCAGTTCGATGGATCTTTTTAACAAATGAATCGGCAAACAATTGCGTAATTAGATACCCTGTATTACTATGGGGGGTTAAATACAAAAAGTATCCTTGACGTTTAGTCCAATTAAAAAAAAAAACTCAGCTATCTTCTTCAAAATTACAAAAAACACCCTTGATATTTGTTTCCATTTTACAAATTGCATCCTCAATAGGGGGTATTTGTTAAATAAATACAACTTTGTAGGGGGTGTTTGTGATACCTCAAGGTGATATTTGTAATTTTGAAATATAACTTCAATTTTTTGTAATTACTGATTAGGCTGAACCTGAGAGTTAGTTTTGTAATTTACCCTTACTATGGGTTCTATGTCTTGATCCTTATTGGCAAACTATTATTCCACATTCCACAATTTAAACTTTGTGAGTTAACCAGGTAGTTTTAGGTATTTTCACATAGCTAGGTCGTATTCCTTGTTTTTGCATGATTGAAATTTTGAAATCATATATGGTTGCAGATATCTCAATTGCTACGACAGTAGCAGAAGGGACAATCAAGAATGCTTATAAAGATCTCTACCCTCATGCCGCCAAGATCATACCGGAATGGTATGCAAAGGAAAGGGACCTAAAGAACCTTTCGAGCCCTAAAGCCTAAATGAGAGGTTTGAATGTCGACTACTTTGGATTTGGTACTCGGGGCTTACAAACTATTTAAGGGGTGACATAAATGCAACACAGTTTTACTTCAAATTTTTCTCCTCTTATTGACGCTCGCGAATTTTCAATTTTGAAATTTGCTTGGCCTATCTTCGATATTTTCACATAAAGTTAATAGTTGAATGGATGAGAGCTTCAAGTTCAGCCTCATTACTGACCCTTATTCTTGTCCTTTCTTTCTGTAATGGCATCTGAGAATTGTCTAATATAGCCCTGCACAGTGTGTGGGTATCCTTTCATTCTTGGTGTATGTAGGGTGTCCGTTAAGAGTCGTGTACTTAGTAGCTTTTTTAACTGAATTTTTCGTAACAATTAAGTGTTATATTGTACCCCAAACTGTGGAAATTACAAAAACTACCCCTGAGGTTTAGCTCAATTACGGAGAAACTCAAGCTATCTTTCAAAATTGCAAATACCCCCTTAAGGTAAGACACCACCCCTCGAGGTTTGATTTTGCTTAACAAATATCTCTTATCATGGTGCAATTTGTGAAATAGAAACAAATTTTGAGGTATTAGTAATTTTGAAAGATAGGTAGGTGTTTCTGTAATTACACACAAAGTTTTTTTTTTTTTTGGTAATTAACCTATATATTTACATATATATAAGTCCTTGGACATGGAGGGAACTCTATAAGAAGAAAACATATGTTACCAAGTGGCTTCTTTTTAGGGATAATTACAAAAAGCCCCTAAGGTTTGGGCTAATTACAAAAAAACAAAGAGGTTTTTAAAAATTATAAAAAATCTCTTGAGATTTGATTGTGTCTTAAATTTAAGAGGGTAATTGTAATACTTTGATAAACATAAGGGGATTTTTTGAAATATTTATTGCATATAAAGGAGAAACTGTAAGACGGATCACACAAAGGGTTTTTTTTTGTAATTTGACTATGTTTTTTTTTTTTTTTTTTGTAATTAGCCCGAACTTCAAGGATATTTTTGTAATTATCCCTTCTTTTTATTTGATTATTATCTGTTTGTGCACCTTGGTTGTGAGTGAAGACTGTGGTCTCATTGTTTTCAGCAGTGAATGTTTTGGATCTTAGGTTTGTGGAGCTGAACACTGATTGGTATGGCTTTGTCTTGCAGACTTTATAATTGGAACATTTTGGTTAATATTTTGACCATGTCTCTGGCTTTTGTTCAGAATGGAAATATTCTGTGTCAATTGATGATTCAAATAAAGTAATTTCCAAAAGAATTCATTTTCAATCAACTTTAAAAGGACTTTTTGTTTATTGATTTTCTATATATGGAAAAGAAAAGGAGTGTTTGCAAAAAGTGAAAGTAATGTATTGCAATAGTAGTCAAAAGCATTTGAGAATCATAAAAATGCAAATAGAAGCTGAAAAATACAATAAATTAAAAGGTTTTGGTTAATAAGTTCTAAAATTGCTTTTATTTGTGTGAAAAAAGTCAAAATTGCCCTTCAATTTTGAAATAAGAATGTGTAATACATTTTGGGAGAAGGAATTGTCCAAAAAGAGCCTTTACATATTTTAAAATAAAATTAGTAGTAGAATCGATATCTAAAAGCTTATTAAATTATGCAGTATTAGAAGTAAAAGTTGACAAATGAAAACACTATAATTTTTTTTTGGCTAAAAGTTTAGAATCATATTTTCCTCGAACGCAAATATTCATAAAGTTTCAAGGTTATAGAGATGAAAATAGTTTCACTATTGAAATTGATTGCAAACATCACCACCCATAGCATACAGAAAACAGAACTTTACAAGGGGACTTAAGTCTCTTGTCGAATGGAGGTCATAGGTTTAAAATCTCACCATCAAATTGCTTTCCGGGGCATATGCGAACTGGTGAAGACTTGGTGTGAACTTATACTGAATAACATTTGCATGAGTTCGCGATCGACTATAATTAGATTTGGGGGATCAAACATAATTGTTCTCTTAACTTGGGAGGATCTGGTTGTTCGTCAACAGATCCTACCATAACACCGCCAAAGACATGCACATCATGCGATTTACCTTTGTGGCGTGATGAGGGGCCGAGACGGTCGGTGCGTGGACATCCCGAGATTTATCTTAGTAAGCGTGATGAGGCGGAGGCTGCTATTCTCAAGCATATATGACCAGTACTCCCCGGGAGAAAGTCCCACCTGCTCCCCATACCTTAGCTGCCTCGACACATCACCCCGTCTCTCGCAACCCTTCTCCCCCAGTGGCTGACGTAAGCCCAAAAGTTGAGTTATAACTTATAAGAAAAAAAATGGAACTGTAAATGTTGTAATCTTCACATAAGGTGTCCCAATTAAAAAAAAGAAAAGAAAAGAAAAGAAAATTGTGGTTGCCAATTGCCATGTCTTTTCTACGGAGGTATTCTAAGCACAACAGTTCTTGTAATAAAAGGTTGGCGACAATTATTTGTGTCCTAGCTGTCTAAATTTGTCTCAAGTGTTTACAATGGTCTTGCTTCTTTCCAGCATGTATGTTGATATCAGAATTACTTTACAGCTCTCCCCTCAAAAAAAAAAAAAAAAATTACTTTACAGCTCTCTTTCTCTCTTTCTCTCTCAATTTTCTCTCTCTCAATTTGAGTTACGACACGATTGATTAACATGAACACGATATAAATGTTAAATTGGTGTTATTTAGAATAGATAGTTTTTATTATTTAGTTTTTGTTGGGGACGATATTTTTCCAATTTTTATTATTTTATTATTTTACACATTATTTAATTCGAAAAATACTTAATTAATTGTCCAATATTGTTAATTAGTATTGCATCAAAAATATAATTATCCAATCCACGTGGTCCGTACCAACCCACGTACCCACTTTATAGTACAAGCTTCATGCGGCCCATCAACCCATATTATGCAAATTTACCATGATGTGCAAATGTTTTCAATAATTCCCCTGGAACACATTAGTTTTTCTAATAAAAAATATTAGTAGTCCCACTGAAAAGTATTAATAGGTTCTCCGAAAAATATTAATATTCTATTGGGTCACTGGGTCGTTGGATCCACGAGTCGGGTATATCCATAAGACTGAATCCGTCTAACAGGAGACTACCTCATTATATGTGAAAAATGGAAAGTGAAAATGGTAATTTCTATTGGAAAATTTATAAACAAACATAATTCTAAATTCATACGTGTTCGTATCGGTCAATCATGTTGTTACTCAAATTGTCATCCCTAAGCACGAGACACTCTTGGCTCTCGAATTTTAATTTTATTTTTTTAAACGTCAGTCAGCCAGAGCGCATAATAAAATTGCGTGCCATTTATATTTTTATTTCAAGCGCAAATTGGTGTTGCGGTTTGTTTGTAATTATGGAAAGAAAATAAAAAATAATAATAAAGCGCAAGAATGTCTTGCGCCAATACTTAAATGGTTTGTTTGTAATTATGGAAAGAAAAAAAAAAAATAATAAAGCGCAAGAATGTCTTGCGCCAATACTTAAATATACAGACCGAGAAAAATCATCGCATTTTGCCAATTTTCTTTTCAAATGCCACATAATGTCAAAAGAAGGCCTTGGGTATAAATAGTGGTGTGCTGATACACAAAAAAATGAGGTGGATCGAATAAAAAAATAAAAAAAAACCAAATAAAATCTAACTAAAACATTTAAAAAAAAATCTTAATATAAAATTTATTTTTTTAAAAAAATGGACGACGGTGGCTAGAGGCTGAACCCCTCCCTCCGCCATTGAACGTAGTTGAAATACAATGCCGCACACCAAGATTGACAATATCTCTCTAGCCACTCTGCATAACTACCTAAAAATTTTTTTTTTCTTAACTTTGAATGAACATAGAGGAAAAGACCCACCACCATTTCTATTTGACAAAGAACTATCTAGCACAACAATTTGATCGAAAAAATACCCTTAAGGGGCAAAGTGCCAAAATTGTACAATAAATAAAGGGGGAAAACACTCCCCATCCAACTAGTGTGTTTTTGGCACTTTGGAAGGCTTTTTTTTTTTTTTTTGTCACTTTATCATCTGAACTATATGGATTTATATTTTTCCATCCCCGAGCATCTCAATTGTCGAATGTTTTTGGGATTCTATCACACATAACATGTCTCTTTGTTTGTGTATATATTGTCAATTACATGTTTGGTGTGCTCAGATTACTAATTGTGCGATATAACAACCTGAATTGATAAAACAACGGTAAAAAAATTCCACAATCGAGATGGATGGTAAAATGCAAAACTCGTGTACTTCATGTGACAAAGTATTTTTTCCCATAATAAATATATATTAAAGAATTGATGTGTTTTTAACAATTTTAAAAAACAAAATGGTGAACGGTCAAATTTTATGGGGTTATTTAAAGTTATTTGCCTTATAGTAAATGGTGCAAATTTGACTTCACCCATGATGTCGTTGGGAATTGGGATAAACATGTATTAGTTACACAAAGACTCGCCATTTCACTAAGACCATCTCTAGTAGTTTTTGCACTATTTTAGTGCAGAATCAGATTTCATCTCCAAAGCAGTTTGCAGACTACTTTCTCGCACTAAAAAAGAATATTCTATTAGATTTCTTCTTTTATTAATGTAATATTGATTTTTATTACTTTATAATTGATAAAAATATTATATAAGTAATTTTATTAAATATAATATATTAAAATCTTATCTTCAAAATAATCAAATTAAAAAATATAAAATTTAAGGAAATCAATGCGAAAAATTAAAAATAAGATTCATAATAATACGTAAAAACATAATTACAACATGTTTGGAGATTTTTTCAGATCTTGAAGGTCCAGGAAGTGGTCTTCCAAATTATTAGAAAAAATAATCTTGTATTTGTTTTTATTTGTATTTTCAAGAATTTTATTTTTAGTTATGATTTTACCTATTTTATGCAGTTTTTATTATTGTTTTAATTTTATGTTTCAAAGTATTTTGTAATATATTTTATATATGATTTATAACTTGTGTATAGTATTAAATCTCATAGTTTATTCAATTACACACCATATTATTTAAAAAATTAACATGCAATCGATTTAATTTCAAAGATCTTTTTTCTACTAAATTTAAATTAATAAAAATACCTTTTTAGGTGAAATTAAAATTAAGAAAACAAAAAAAAAATGGCGTTTGGCGCCGACTGTACAATCTCTAAAATAGCGAATGCTAATTGGCACATTGCTGGAAGCAAAAAAGTAGCGCCCACTCTATTATAAATCACTTTGGGGTTGCTCTCAAGACATATATACGAGTTGGTGAAGGATGGTGAAACTCATCTTGAATAACATATAAATAATATCCGTGTTGGTTTTATTCAAGGGAGATTAACTATGATTAGATTTAAGGTTTAAGGAATCGAAAGCATACTTGTTATTTTTATACGGAAGGGACCGATTGTATATTACAGACTCCCACCAAAACACTAAATTATAAAAAAAAAAAAAAAAAGAAAAACTAAGTTTTAAAAGTCTATAAATCTCATTCATGTGACCAAAAAAGACAACACAAATGAAAGTCATATCTTTAAAAGTTTTTTTTTTTAAAAAAACAGCCAACCAAGATTTCTCTCCAATGGCGAACCAAGAAAATGACGTCAGCCACCAAAAACCCCAAGTCGCGGTGGTGATGGTCCCTCTTCCGGCACAAGGCCACCTCAACCAGCTCCTCCACCTCTCCCGCCTCATCTCCGCCGTCAACCTCCCCGTCTACTACATCGGCGCCGCCACCCACGTCCGCCAAGCCAAGCTCCGACTCCACGGCTGGAACCCTTCCTCCTCCATTAATTTCCACGAATTCCCAAATCCCCAATTCCAAAACCCTAACCCTAATCCCAATTCACCAACCAAATTCCCACTCCAGATCCTTCCATCATTTTCCGCGGCCAAAAATCTCCGTGCCCCTGTTCTCACATTCGTCAAAAATCTGTCAAAAAATTCAAAAAAATCGTCGTAATTTACGATTCTCTAATGACTTACGTTGTCCAGGATCTCGATTCTGTAAAAAACGCCGAGTGTTATTGTTTTTGGAGCATATCAGCTTTTACTCTGTTTTTCTTCCAGTGGGCCGCCGCTGGAAAGCCCGATTTGTCATCCGGGCCTGGATTATCATCAATCCTGAATGAAATTCCAGGCCCGGATGGATTTTTCCTCCCGAATTCGCGGAGTTTCGGGCTTTGCAGCGTGGTTCCAGGAAATTTTTCTGTGGAGACATTTATAATTCCAGCAGAATCATAGAGGATGTATATCTTAATTTACTTTCAACTGGATCCGAAAAGAAATGGGCCGTCGGGCCGTTTAATCCTGTCGTAATTAATCCTGATGATCAATCAGGATTATCCAGGCATAAATGCCTGGATTGGCTAGACAAACAGGGTTTAAATTCGGTTATATATATTTCATTCGGGACAACATCTTCATTTTCCGATGAGCAAATTAAGGAAATAGCAATCGGGCTGGAAAAAAGTAACCAGAAATTCATATGGGTTTTGAGAGAAGCTGATAAAGGAGACATTTTTACAGGAGAAATTAGAAAGCCCGAATTGCCTGACGGGTTTGAAGAGAGGGTTAAAGAAAGGGGGTTGATTGTGAGGGATTGGGCCCCACAGCTTGAAATACTTGCCCATTTTTCGACGGGCGGTTTTTGAGTCACTGTGGCTAATTCGTGCATGGAGAGATCAGCATGGGCGTCGATGGCGACTTGGCCGATGCATTCGGACCAGCCGACGAACGCGGTTTTGGTAACGAAAGTGTTGAGGATTGGGGTCGAAGTTAGGGATTGGGCGTGTCGGGAGGGTGTGGTGCCGTCTGGCGTGGTGGAGAATAGTGTGAAAAAATTGATGGCGTCGGGAGAAGGAGATGAGATGAGGAAAAGGGCAAAAGAATTGGGAGATGGTGTTAAGAGTTCTTTGATGGAAGGTGGGATTAGTAGAAAGGAGATGGATTCATTTATTGCTCATATCACTAGATAAATTTCGTCAGTGTTCTAAAAATGCTAGGCGTTAGTCAAGCAAAGACACTAAGACCTAGCGCTTGCGCGGGTTCTGGATGTAGTTAGCGAAACTTGGCGGGGTTAGCGGGGCCTAATCGAAAAATAATATAGGTGGACAATGGGAGGCGCCCAAGCTGTGAGGACTAATCGGAAATGGCGGGATTTTTAACAATGAATTTTTTGGTTCATGTGATTTTTTTTTTTGTGTGTTCATTGATTTAAAAGAGTGCAAAATAAGTGAAATTTGATATGTATGTTTAGGTTTTGTTAGCAAAGATTGATTGGTTCAAGAAATTTGTACTCGAGAATTTATGTAACATTTCCATAATAAATCATGAAACATAAAACATTATACGACATGTCCCAAATATAATTACTATTTTTTTGAAGTAGAAATGTAATTACTATTACATACAGAATGGAGAAATACAATTTGAGGACATGCGGAAATTTTAATTCTGTGTTTCCATTCACCAAGTAAATACCACACATATATGATATAATCATACCTAGACTGATTGTATGTGTCATAATAAAAACGAAAAACACTGACACTTATTATACATGATAAGTTGAGTAGTTGTATAAAGGGGTGTGCATGGGACTTGAGAATTACCGAAATCGAATCGATATTCAACCGAAAAATATTTAGAATTACCGAAATCGAATCGATATTCGAACCGAAAAATATTCGAACAAAAATATATGTTGTCTTTTTTACTTTTTTGAACCGAACCGACCCAATTTTTTGTTGGTACGGTTATGGATATTTTCAAATATCCATATCAAGAACCTGCATCAAGATTTGAAATTAGAATTAATGTTAAAGATTTTTTTATATACATATATAATATTATTATCTTATTTATGTTTTGATAGTGAATTAATTATATATTCTTTGAAGTTAAATACTATACAAAACATAATACTAAAAATTATTAAATTAAACATTATCATACTTTATCAATATACCAAATGAATAATTGAACAAGTAATTTAATTCATTAGTTACACTATATTAATTATTTATCAAATAAAGGTTGTTATCATATTAATTTATTTATATGTACTCAATAAGTTATATTAAAAATCATATGTGATTTTTATATATAAAATAGTTTAATTTGATGATATTTGACTTATTAATGATCATAACTAGACTCATCATCTTATTAAAAAAATAATTAGTATTAAAATTAGTTAAATAATTAGTAGATTGCACCTAAATTAGAATCTTTGATCAATACATTGAGACTATAAACTTAAATAAAAATTTTCATTTTACATATCAAAGAGTTCCTAGAAGAGGAAAATATGTAAAAATTGGCTGCCAAAGGAACTAAACATTTATGAGACAATGCATAGTTAATCGTTGTCCGTGACAATTATTTTGTGTTTGATGCAAATATAAATATAACAGAATGCATAGTTAGTTATTATATGATGCTTGGTACAATGCGATTTAGAATACATATATTGCTTATTTAGTGAAAACTTACTATATAATTATGTTCATTTTCTTTGCATACGTAAAAGGAAACTATTAGGGTTGAAAACACGCACCGAATCTACCGTAAGTGTACAGTTGTCAAATTTTAATATAGTTTAATGAGTAGGGTTGTTGTATCCATAAGGAATGTGTGTGTAAGTGCCAAATATAAATTACTTATGTTATATTTGGTGATCAATAAAATGTGGATTTATTAATTTATAGCTGACAATACTTAAATGTAAATGCTTGAAAATACAAAAATCTGAATCTACGGGAGAATTATTTCGGATGTTGATTTCATCAAGTTATCACTTATTTTTTTATAATCAATCTATCAATTTCAAGCAGTGGTTTATAAGTTGAAATTCCCAATTTAATCAACTATCTTTCTCGAGTGTCTAGTGGTTTTGAATTATGAAAAAATATTTGTATCTCTATTAAAATCTCAAGAATTATAATTTTGAATAGATCAGTGGAATTTCTACAAATATCTCAAAAGATTTATAAATTTTTCGATTATATAATTTCCTATGTTGTGTTATTCTAGATCTCGTATTAAATCCATTCTCTCTCGATGTTGGATTAACACATCAAGCATCAAAGATTAATGACTAAATAATCAAGATGTAATTAATACAAATAACACAAATAAACCATGAATTGCATGAAACAAAATAGATCCACAAATCAAATGGATCACATCAAGCCCCTAGAATATCTAATTAATCCATCAAACAATTCTCAGAAAAAATTCGATACATAAAATTAATACAATAATTATGCTAGAAAGAAAAAGATAGAATAATCTGGATTTACACTCCCTGAGTCCGAGAAAAGCTCCTTATATAAAAATAAATAATATGACTATTAAGAACACCTAGATCATCCGAAAAATTACCATCAATCATCAAGCCATAAATCCCAGAACGACTTTCCTTAACTTGACAACGGCGATGGAAAAAAGCCGTATTACGATCAACATCTTTAAGCCGTAGTCCTGTTCACTTTTTACACTAAAAGTGCAATCCGTCGCATTGTGCGACCATCTTACAAGAGAATTGTTCCAAATATATTAAGAAGAGTGTTAAAAATACCCTTAATTAATGTGAGTTAAAAAATAATACATCATAAATATATTTATTAAATAAATAAATAGGTAATTAAAGGTAAATTATGAAAAATCTTTAGTACCGTTAGCCTTGAAAATATCAAGACGCCATTCTTTTTTAAGAATTTCATCAGCCAAAACAACATTTAGTGTGGACTGGAGGGAGCAGTGAAGTAAATGGCCAAATTGATTTTGTCTTTGATAAAATATAAGAAAGTTGAGAGACTCAACCAGTGATAAAACCCCGAGATATACAGTATTGGGTGGTGACAATATTGACCATTTCTTTGAATATCCAATTGAACTTGGAACTTTTGTGGAAGACTCCTATTAGTACACTGAGACTTTTTCTGACTAGGAAAATAGCCGAAGTAATTAAATAATTTTAAGAAGTTATTTTCACATGGACTTTTTCAACTTATTTTCATACAACAATATATTGGATAATTATAACATGCAAATACTATCATTGATGAGGTTTAGTAAATTACAAAAAATAATATAGTTATCTTTTAAAACCACAAATACCCTATTGACATTTGTTACTATTTCACAAATTACGCCCTTAGGAAACGTTGGTATTTGTTAGAGATAAGTACAAATTTCACGATGATGCTTGTAACACCCGTTTATAATTTTGAAAGATAACTAATATTTTTTTAGATTAAGTCTCGGAGTAGTTTTTGTAATCATCCGTACTATTTGTTTGAATGATAGAATCATTGTTGTTAGCAATCTTCGATCAATTATTTGGTGGTGAAGTCGTTTTTGTAAGTCACGTTGAGTTTTTTGTTCTTTTCTTTTTTTTTTTTTTTTTTGGGGGAGCGTTAATTTGATGTTATTCATATGAATTAGAATTAACAAAATTGGTCTGGCCCGACGGGCCAATCCACACATAGGACTGGAATATACTTTATTTTTAGATGCTCGAAAAGAAGGGGTCTACTTTGGCCCAGTCTAAATGGCCCAAGCTCAAATTGCCCGAGTAAAAATACACGTATTGGGTTGATCTGCGACATAAAAAATGTTGTCCAATAAAAGTTTGAACCAACCCGACCCAATTCATTACTAGCTCTAAATTGTGGGTAGTACCTAACTCCTATTAGATATTGATATGTGCCACATTTTACAATGACAAAAACTTATGTGAGACCGTCTCACGTACTTAAAGTTCGTGAGACGGAGCCCTTACACGAAGTTTTATAGTTTTTTTTAGGGTTTATTTTTCTTAGGGTTTATATTTGTCTTTTCAAGGTTTGTTTTTGTTTTTTTGGGTTTATTTATATGGTCGGCACTAGAATATCCGCCAAATAAATTCATTTGTTCGCCACGTGGTGACCGAGAACCCGCAACACCACCATTAGAAGGGGGAAGGATTTTCGGCGCACCCACTCCGACGCTCAAGTCGAAGATCGTTTCGAGAGAGAAATATCAAAAATCAAAGTGTATTGAAATGTATTGAGTCTTACCAACTACGCACCTTATTTGTGTCCTATTTATAGGTTTGTCAATTAGGGTTGCGTAGACATCAAACCATGCTAAAACCCTAATTAACACACAGACTAGGTTAATCACTCGCTTTAGCCGCAAACCTCTCGGCCCAATAGGTCGGTAGGCCCTAAGTTGGCCCGTTTGGGTGTTCAACCCAATAGGTCGAGTAGGCCCTTAAGTTTGTCCTCGACCGAGGCCCAACCCATTCACGTCGGCCTATTAGGCCCGAGCTCGGTCTTTGCTAACCCATCAACTCCACCCCCAATCGTGGGTTTACCCAAGAAGCAAGCCATTAGCCTAGAATCAGCCCAACCTTATGAGGTCGGCCCAATCTCTCAAAGTGCGATTAGCCCGATTTTTTCTCGAGATCGGGATGGGCCTTTCGGGTTAGACTCTGTCATCTTGGGCTTTTATTATAAGCCCAAATCTTCCATCAGTCCCATCTAGGCAATTCGGTCCAAATAGGTCCCCATCAATACTAGAGGAGAATATAAAATCATTATGCTCGAAAAATAAAGGAGACGTAATTGACATTGGAAGAAATAAATAAAAGTCATGTCGCGTTTCATTAATAGTAGGTTTGTGATACATAGCCGAATAAATAATTACTACATAACACCGTATCTCACTTTGTTAAAATTCGGGGCCTCACACATTTAGATAGGTCGGTCCAAATTATCTCCTATCAATCAGCCCCCGAGTTATGTTTAGAGATGAATTCTTTCAACTCAAACATAATTAAGTACCGAGCTTATGTGACCGACTTAAACTTTCTGTACCGATCTAAGGCGTCACATTTTGTTCGTTTTGCATTTCTCGAGGAACGACCCTCTCTCTATTTTATTTTTTAAAAATAAATACCTACCGGGGCAAGCATCCAAAATGTCGCATCATATTTTTCCATGCACAATGCTTAATGATTTTCCATTTTATCAAAGCAAATGTGTTATAATATTGATATGTGCCTATCTAAAATGACTCTTCTACCCTCGCCTATTCGAGGGAATGACCTCGAGGGGTCTAGGATCCACGGTTTACGTGGGGTCGGGAGTGCGACCGAACCGAGGTCATGGATCGGGTCGCCTACCCGATCCAGGCTATGAGAATGAGTTCGAGGCTAACCGACATATTATGAAAGAAGCGAGGTCACGAACCGAGGTCATGGACCGGTCGCCTACCCGATCCACCCTAATAGAATGAGTTCGAGCAGTACCGATACACTACGTAAGAAGCGAGGTCACGACCGATCCGAGGTGGTCGTGCGGGTCGCCCAAGCGACCCGACCGAATACGATGGATGGGTCTAGCCAGTGGACCAATATGAGGCCGACACGCGTGGGGGTGAGGTTATACGGATCCGTACACCTCAGACGGATCCGTTTAACACGCATTTACCAGGAGAAACAGCGCTATAAATACGCCACTGTTCCATTGCTACAAGGATGACATTTATTGCCATTCACCTCGCTTTACATTCACTAGCGACCTAACACCATCGACTTAAGCATCGGAGGGTCTTAGCTGGGAACCCTCCCGGCAGCCTAACGTTTATCCGTCTTACAGACCGAACAAAAGTACCTAAAGGCTCGAGACGACCCGACCCAAAGTACAACCGATTTGCGCCAATCCCAAATCGGTTGGCGCCGTCTGTGGGAAACTATTATTCTTAGATCAAAAGTGAATATGGACGAGACCCGAGTGAAAGCAAAAGGGATACCACCTTGTGGACTAAACATGGAGGAGACACCAATAAGAGCGAAGGAAACAACACTCGAGGAGGATCCCCGTTGTTAATTCAAGAGCAACATCAAAGGGAAGCGGAGGATCCCATGATCAATATGCGAACCAATGACTTTGAGAAAATGTTGGAAAGAATGCTAAACGATAGGGAAAAGAAAAGGCAAGTGCTCCCATGGTTTTCGAGGGGGTACCTAAGGAGGAAGAACAGCAGTGTTGGCAGCAGAGAAAGAGCAAGGAGATGCGGAGGAGGTGGCTAGTTACCAAAGCGCCCGAGCGAGGCGGCCGAGACGAGACTAAAGCGAGCTCCCTAGGGTGGCGGATATAAATGAACTCGTGGCGAAAGCGATTGAGCAAGCTACTCGGAAGCTAGACCATTTGAAGAGAAGAGGGCAACTTACTACCGCATTGCAAAAAGAGGGTCCCCCTTCTCCCCGTAAATTTTAGCGAAGTCGTTACTATGAGTTTCAAGCTCCCGGATCTTCCTAAATACGATGGGAATAAGGACCTCGGGAACACTTAACAACTTTTGATCACGTAATGCGGCTTTATGGATGATGGATGCTATGAATGCTAGGATATTTATCACCACATTAAAGGAAAAGCGCAAGAATGGTTCACAGTGGCTACCCATGGGAACAAAGTGGTATCCTATGAGCAATTGGCAAGAAAGTTCTTATATCGATTCGCTAGTCGAAGCGAGCTCGAAGGTCAGCGACCCACCTCTTTACCATCAGACAAGCGAAAGGTGAACCACTTCGAGACTTCATTAATCGGTTTAATGACGAGGCGCTCGAGGTTCAAGATATGAGGATCGACATGATGACAAATATATTAGTGCATGGATTGAAAAAGGGGGCACTAGCTTCAGCCTTAGCTCGTAACCCCCCAGCGGATAAGGAGGAATTGATGGGGATGACCCAACAATATATCCAAGAAGAGGAGATGAATGAACTGAAGGATCATGAATGGTCAGTAGTGGGTCAGGAGGTGCACATAAGAAAAGATCCGAGAGAGAGACCTCGTTTTAAGTCTGAAAGAGACCATGAGCGAGGTCGAGATCAGGATCGATCGCGACCAATACGAGTTAGCAGATATCGTGACTAAATGTTCCCGAGTACATGCCTTGATGTCCATCGAGGGAAAAAATATGTTAAAGTGGCCAAGAAAGATGAAGGCCATAGGGTAAAAGAGATGAAAGAAAATATTGCCATTTTCATAAAGATCATGGCCATGATACAGAAGAATGCTTCCAATTAAAAGACGAAATAGAGCGACTCATCCAGCAGGGGTACTTGAAAAATTTTGTAAGAGTGAGCAAAACTGAGGATGAGGAGCGAGGCCAGGGAAGAGTGGCGAGGTCAGGTTCGCCCACGAGGCATAAGGCGCGAGGAAGGTCTGAAGCTCGTTTCCCTATAAAGGAAAGAGTAAATCAGCATCGCGAGCGATCTGAAGCGAGGCGAGACCGACAAGATGAAAATTTGCCAAGGAGGGGGGTGATACATATGATCGCTGGAGGCCCGAGTGGAGGTGACTCGCAAAGCGCGAGGCGGAAGAGTATGCGGATCTTGGCGCATACTCCCAAGAGGGTTCTGAATATTTTTAGTGTCGAGGAAGCAAACCCAATTACCTTTGATAATCGTGACCTTGTGGGAGTAGAAACATGTCAAAATGATCCAATGGTGATAACAATGGATATCGCGAACTTCGCAGACAAAAGACCTTGATAGATAATGGAATTAGACGTCACAATACCGCAATCGGTGGATACACCATTAATCGGGTTCGGGAAGCAAAGTGATCCCGCTTAGGTACTATCGACCTTCCGACCTCGCTAGAATGGCCCCATGCCGAAAAACGATTATGGTTAAGTATTTAGTGGTTGACGCCCGCTTGCATACAACGTCATTCGGGTAGGCCAGGTTTAAATCGGCCAAGCTATTGTTTCCACATACCATTTGAAAATGAAATTCCCAACCGCAAGTGGGATTGGTGAGGTAAATGGAGATCGAGAAAAGTGCAAGGGAGTGCTATAACTTGTCATCAAGAAAAAGAAGGAGAGCGGGAGATTAGAACAATTAGGCAAATTGAGAGAGAGGAAGGAAGAGGCAGGAATGAGAAAGAAGGAGAAGGAGAAGCATAAAAAGGCTCGAGTGAGGGAGTATAGAATCGAGCCTCTTGAACAAAGACAAGGTAGTCGGTGGATCCAAGCGACCCGAGCAAGTCGACGAGAATAGGCTCCCGGATGGATCCGAGCCTCGAGCTCCTAACTATCCAATTTTGAAGGAGAATGCGGATATTTTTGCATGGAAGGCTACGGATTTCAAAGGTATTAGCCCGAGGTTGTAGTGCATCGCTTAAATGTCGACCATTTCCGAGGTGAAGCTATTAAGCGTAAGAAGCGAAGTTTCGGAGGAGAAAGGAATAGGATCATCGAAAGCGAGGTGAATAAATTGCTCGACGCGGGGCACGCTCGTCGAGATCCGATTCAGAATGGTTATCTAATGTGGTGATTGTTCCCAAAACGGTGAGAAGTGGAGGATGTGTACAGACTTCATCGATTTAAATAAAGCATGTCCAAAAGATCCGCCCTTTACCTCGTATTGATCTCGTAGTGGACTCCACGGCAGGTGTGCTCTATTAAGTATGATGGACGCGTATCAAGGTTATCATCAAATTTTCATGGCGGAAGAGGATCAAGACAAGACCTCATTTGTTCTCGAAAATGGGGTGTATTGTTACGTGGTGATGCCGTTCGGCCTTAAGAATGAGGAGCAACTTATCAACGTCTAGTCAACCTCATGTTCAAAAACGAGATTGGGCGAACCATGGAGGTTTATGTAGATGATATCTTTGGTCAAGAGCGAGAATCGGGGGACCATCTGGAGCATTTGAAGCGAGCTTTCAACATCATGCGAAATTATGGAATGAAGTTGAATCCAACAAAGTGCACTTTTGGGGTGCGAGGTGGAAAATTTCTCGGGTTCATGGTTAATGAGAGGGGATTGAAGCAAACCAGAGAAAATTAAAGCTATACTTTGGAGATGGCCTCCCAAGGACCGTGAACGAAGTGCAAAGACTCACGGGGAAGCTAGCCTCGCTTAATAGGTTCATTTCGAGGTCACCGATCGTAACCTACCTTTCTTTGCTACTTTAAAAATATGAAAAATTTCAATGGAGAAGAATGTGAGAAGGCCTTTGATGAATTAAAATCATATTTAAGCTCACCACCATTATTATCAAAGCCCGAAAAAGGGAAACCACTTTTCTTGTACTTCAAGCTTTCTAAGCGAGCTGTGAGCTCGGTTTTAGTCAAGGAGGAGGGTGGCACGCATAAGCCGATTTATTATGTGAGTAAGATGTTGCAAGGAGCGGAAGAGAGATATTTAGAAACTGAAAAGTTGGCATTAGCCTTGGTGGTAGCAGCAAGGAAGCTACGACCTTATTTTCAATCCCACCAAATAATCGTCTTAACAAATCAACCCTTGAGGCAAATTTTAGGGAGACCGGAGTTGTCAGGTCGCTTGGTTAAATGGGCAGTGGAATTGGGAGAATTTGATATCAAGTATCAATGTAAATCGACAATTAAAGCTCAAGTTCTAGCCGACTTCATTAGCGAGGCAATCATAGAAAAGTCGGCGCCCCAAGGCGAGGTCGCGTGGCTTTTTTACATGTGGATGGTTCGTCGGTGGCTATTGGAGGTGGAGCCGAATTTTGTTACAAGGACCTAACTTGTTTGAAGTAGAAGTAGCTCTAAAGTTGGATTTCGAGGTTACAAATAATGAAGCAGAGTATGAAGCCCTAATTGCTGGAATGAAGCTAGCACATAAATGCGATGTAAAAAGGCTCGTGGCATATACCGACTCTCAGTTAGTCGCGATGCAGATGGAAGGCTCTTTCGAAGCCAAAGATAAGTCTATGTCCACCTACTTGAGTAGGGCTAAGAAGTTAGTAGAAAATTTTGAAGATTTTCGGTTGAAACAGATTCCCCAGAGAAGAAAATGAGAGAGTCGATGCACAAGACGTTTCGCTAGTGCCGTCTCGGATCGATTTCGAGGAAGGTGATAGTGTTAGTAGCGAAGCACTCGGCGAAGTGAACTCGTAAAGCGAACCTCTTGACCAATTCTCAAAAGAGACCTTAATTCTTCATATAGGGATTCAAGTAAAGTGGATCGGGGATTAAAGAGTTTCTTAAAACGGAGTTTTGCCAACGGATCCGGCGAGGCAAGGAGGATACAAGGCTAGGGCACCTAGGTTCCAAATAATAGGAGATGAAGTGTATAAGAGGTCCTTTGGAGGACTCTTTTGAAATGTTTGTTGCACGAGAACGCGCAGTATGTGATGAGAGAGATTCATGAGGGGAAGGCTGGAAATCATTCGGGAGGTCGCCGCTAGCTCAAAAATACTAAGGCAAGGATTTTTTTGGCCTCTTGTGATGAAGGATGCGGTTGAGTTCGCTAAGAAGTGTGACAAGTGTCGGTTCCATGCTAACTTAACTCATCACCAGATAGCACTTTAGAAACAATTCCTATTGCATGCCCTTTCGACCCAGTGGGGATTGACATTCGGGTCCTTTTCCGTGGCAAGGGGGCGAGAAGAAATTCGTGATAAGTAGCTTGATTGAATATTTTACGAAGTGGGTCGAGGCCAAGCACTAGCTAAAATAGGTGAGCAAGAGGTCATGGATTTTGTATGGAAAAATATTTGTAGCCGATTTGGGTTTCCTAGGATCTTAATTTTAGATAATGGAACGCAGTTCCAAGGAAGAAAAATACGAGCATGGTGCAAGGAAGTGAAAATCCGGCAGAATTTCACGGCGAAGAGGTAATCCGCAAGCTAATGGACAAACCGAGGTGGCCAACGGGATAGTCGCAACACTTAAAAGCGAGGCTAGGTGCGGTGAAGACATATTGGGTGGAGGAACTCCCGGGGGTCCTTTGGGCGTATAGACTACCCCAAGAACTTCTACGAGAGAAACCCCATTCGGTTTGATGTACGGATCGAGGCGAGTAATCCCGGTGGAAATTGGGGAAGCATCTCACGGGATAGCTCATTACGACCCGGCCATTTAAGCGAAGAGGCTCGGAGGTTAGAGCTAGAAACAATCGAGGAAAAGAGGGATAGGGCCTTGGTTCAAATTCGAATGCTAAGGGAAGAATGCGAGCAAAGATATGATAAAAGGGTGAACGAGAGAAATTTTCAAGTAGGAGACCTAGTTCGAAAAAGGTTGAAGTGTCTAAGCATGTGGGAAAACCGGAGGCTAATTGGGAAGGTCCTTTCAAGGTGATTAAGATCCTCAAGAGGAACATATCGTTTGGAAAGCATGGATGGAAAAGAGCTTCCTAGGCCATGTAACATCCACAATTTGCGCAAGTTTTATACTTAGGTGAACTACTTGTAATTATTAGCTTGTTTTGATTGAATATATATGAAATTATTGGGAGGAAATACCCCCCTTATTTTGAGAGATAATTATCACCAGTCAGTCAAAGCGACCCATGAGGTCGGCTCGATTAAAAGCGACCCACGAGGTCGGCCAGTCAAAGCAACCCACGAGGTCGGCTCTATTAAAAGCGACCCACGAGGCCGCCTTCAAGTCAAAGCGACCTACGAGGTCGAGGTTCAAGTCAGCGACCCACGAGGTCGGCTCCTATTAAAGCGACCCACGAGGCCGCCTTCAAGTCAAAGCGACCCACGAGGTCACTTCAAAGTCAAAGCGACCCACGAGGTCGCGCTCTCCTATTAAAAGCGACCCACGAGGCCGCCTTCAAGTCAAAGCGACCCACGAGGCGCCTTCAAGTCAGCGACGACCACGAGGTCGCCTTCAAGTCAAAGCGACCCACGAGGCCGCCTCCTATTAAAAGCAACCCACGAGGCCGACTTCAAGTCAAAGCGACCCACGAGACCAGCTTCAAGTCAAAGCGACCTACGAGGCCGCCTTCAAGTCAAAGCGACCCGAGGCCAACTTCAAGTAAAATCGACCCGCGAGGTCGGGTCTCAACTAAAAGCGACCCACGAGGTCAGCTTCAAGTAAGAGTGACCCACGAGGTCAAGTAAAACGACCCGCGGGGTCAGTTTCAAGTAAGGGCGATACGCGAGGTCAGCTACAAATAAAAACGATCTCAAACTGATCACGTCAATTAAGAAGTGACCCACGAGGTTAGCTCCAAGCAAGATCCATAGAACGACAAGCAAATATGGTTGTAATAACTAAAAATAGGGGAAAACTTTAAAACAACAGTGATAAAGCGAAATCGGAGACTAGCTCATTCATATCAAATATTTGCATACATCATAATACCAAAAAAAAAAAAGCGAGGTCAAAGACTAGCTCATTTACAAAACAACTTAGACAAAAAAAGTTAGGTATTCACGATGTGCTTCACATGGAGCATTGAGCTAATTTACAAAAGAAGGAAGTAAAAACTAAGGTTATTCTTCCTCATCATCATTATTAGCTTCAGTAGTAGCAGGGGGTGGAGGTTGTTCGGTAGCAGCAATGTGCGAATGCATAAGATTGGTCCACTCATCCGTTTCCTCAGCCTCTTCCACATCGTGCACAACATCAAGTCCTTCCTCCTCCTTAGCTTCGCCCTCATCAGCTTTCTCCAGATCATGCATGCGGAAGTAGTCAAGTTTATCTTGATCAAAGTCCTCTCTTGAAAGCATTCTCTGTAGGGCTTGGTCCCGGCATCGCTCGAAACCTTGAAAGAGATGAGACGTGCAACGATGCGCCACTAAGGTTTCGTAGGAATGGGAAGTTAGAAAGGACTTCACGCCCTCTTCGCGAGCCTTTTGAAGAGCGGAGGTATACTCTAGCGAGTTCGTATATTCCCGATAGCCCTCCTTGCGACCCGTATCGTAGGTCTCTTTAAGCTCGGATTCGTGATTTTCTTTTGCGCTCCTTGATTCGTCGCGAGCTGCATTAACCTCTTGTTCAGTTTCGGGCTCGGATCACAGCGCAAAGATTCTCGAGATAATTTTTCCTTGGCGGCCTGACCTCGCGAAGAGCCTTCAAAGCCTCTCCACTTCATTTTCCGCGCATCGAGGATCGCTTCCAATTAGCGCAAAGACGTAGGGAAAAGTGGTGTAGGAGGGCATTATCTCGTAAATGAATTAAAAGCGAAGTTAGAAAGAGAAAGAGAGAAAAATTAAAACATGTATTAAACGAGATAATTGACTTTTACCGAAAAAGTATTGTGGGCTATGTATTCTTCCGGTAGGAGTAAACTCAAAAAGGTATCAAAGCAAATTGATCGGACCGAGGAGAGTATGTTTGTATAGCTCGAAAGAGTCCTCGCCAGCATGAGTATCGAGGACAGAGCTTCGCCCGTTAATTAGCCAATTGGGGACGGTACGGGGCAGCGAGGCGTTGAAAGTGGAGGACAGTTGAGGAGGAGACCTTTGCCTTTCCATCTCACGCATCTCGGCGAGCTGTTTCTCACATAACTTGAGCCATTTAAGTTGAGCTTCCATCTCAGGGTTGCTGCAAGTCTCCTCGTCAGTTTGAGTTTCAGGCTGCTTGCCAGACACGTCTAAAGACGACCCGAGGCGAAGCCTCTTACTAGAGGGCTCTTCGCGATCTTTACCCGCGGAATCCCGACTGCGAGACTTGTGGGGCTTCTGAGTTTTTTCTTTGTGGGATTTTCCTTTCGGTGAAGCCTTCTCAACATTTTCACCCCCTGAAGAAGTAGGGCGTTGAGGAGTTAAGCGGTGGGGTAGTGCGGCGGCTCGAAAAATATCAAGATCATCCAAAGACCTCGGTCGAAGCGGAGGTGAGGCCCTGAAGAGGTCGGAGGAACACTTTGCACGAACCCGAGACAACATGGGTGGTGGTGTGTTTTGGAGCAATGGAGGTCGTTTTTCTTGGAGAGTAAAGCCGCCTACATTCTTTCAATTGCTTGGCTATTAATGAGTTTGTTGTGATGACATCTCGAAAATAGAAAAATTATTTAGAATAATGTGAGTAAACTATACGAGCAAGCAATTAAGTAAAAGAGTTGAAGATTACCCAAACTTAAAGAAGGCGGCCGGCGGGGCTAAGGTCCGCGAGGGAAAGAACCTCTTCGGTTAGAAGCTTTCTCTCCGACAGATACCGGCTCGTGCATAGCACATCTCGGGACGGTCATCCTCCCAGTGACCGGCGAGGTCACGAGGTGAGGACGGGTAACTTTCCACTCGAAAGGAACCTCCCAAGGGGTTTTACGGGGGCTCTAACGTAGAGAAATTTCTCTTTCCAAGGCCAAACAGAGGTAGGGAGGTGATGAAGAAGCTTACGGTTAGGCCGAGGGGAGAGGTAGAAAAAGCCTTTCTCACTTGTGGTTGGAGAGGAGTTAATGGAATAAAGGGCCCAAAAATGGGGAAACGAGGCTGACACCTCAAAATGTTTCATTAATATTGCAAAACTTAAAATATGACGATAAGCGTTCGGAACTAGCTGGGCGGGACACACTCCTAGACCCTTTAAGATATTTACAATAGGCGAGCTAAAGGAAAACGTAAGCTACCTCAAGGCTAGGCAAATGGAACGACATACAACGGGGAGGTGGTTTATCTATACGGTCATTCCTACCAGGGATAATTATTTGAAAATTTGATGGAATAAAAAATCGGTTTCTAATCTCGGCTATTTGGTTCCTATTTACAATAGAACGAAGCAAGGCCCAAGGAGCTGTAAACTCTAAATTAGGATCTATGGGGGCCTCTCCTCGGATTCGTCGGTAGGGTCCAAGTCGAGGACGAGGATTCCCTGGGGAGGCACATATCTAATTGGGCTAGCATCTAGAATACGAGCCCCATTTAGAGGACCGATGTCGAACTAGACTCGAGGTGGAGCTCGAACTCGAACTCGAACCGCTCGAGTCCGAGTCATGAGAGAACCCAACGCACTGGCGGTCGGAAGGCATAACAAGAAGAAGAAAGAAAAATAAATAAAATAAGGAAAAATATTAATAAGCGAAGTGAAACTAAGGGCTACCTCGAGGTGGGATCGACTACGTGAAGAAACCTCGGACGAGGGTGGGAGCTCATTATGAACTCGGAAATATTTTTCACCGCGATGAATGAAGAGTAAAAATGTGAACTCCAAAACTTAGTATATATATAGCGGAATGAGCGGGAAAATCGGCGGTTGGGATGAAAGAAACTTTTCAAATTCAACGGATCGATTCAAAGTTACCATAGTAATTAATTACTAAAAATGAATCGGGAGTAATAATATGTGCCTATCTAAAATGACTCTTCAACCTCGCTTTATTCGGGGAATGACTGAGGGTCTAGGATCCACGGTTTTTACGTGGGGTTGGGGTGCGACCGAACCGAGGTCATGGATCGGGTCGCCTACCCGATCCAGGCTAATAGAATGAGTTCGAGGCTAACCGACACATTATGAAAGAAGCGAGGTCACGAACCGAGGTCATGGACCGGGTCGCCTACCCGATCCAGCCTAATAGAATGAGTTCGAGCGGCCGATACACTACGTAGAAGCGAGGTCACGACCGATCCGAGGTGGTCGTGCGGGTCGCCCAAGCGTGGGGTGAGGTTGTGCGGATCCGCACACTGACGGATCCGTCACGAACACGCACGCCGGGGAGAAAGCAGCGCTTTATAAATACGCCACTGTTCCATTGCTCTGGGGATGACATTTATTGCTATTCACCTCGCTTTACATTCACTAGCGACCTAACACTCTTGACTTAAGCATCGAGAGGTCTTAGGTGGGAACCCTCCCGGCTAGCCTAACGTTTATCTATCTTAGGGACCTCGAACCAAAAGTACCTAGGCTCGAGACGACCCGACCCGGAAGTACAACCGATTTGCGCCAATCCCAAATCAAATATAATAAGCGATAGAATCGGCTTTACCCATCAAATAGCCAAAATAGATAATTGAAGCTCCCATAATTGGATTTAGGTGGATAGCTCTTAATTGGCTTTACTAACCAATCACGCCAAATCAAGCGTGCCTACAATTGAAAAGACCTCACCTTGGTCTTAGCGCCCATCCTTTTCAAAGACTCATATCGGTCGGAGAGCTCAAAACACGGACAAGATTTCACCTCGGTCAACATTCGGTTTTGGAAAATTTGACAAGCACCTATCTCGGTCCCCGTGCCTCACGGGCATTAAATCCATCCACCTCTTCCATAATCAATCTCCCAACAATGCCCGAGGTGCTTCAAGTCGGTTCGAATATAATTATCCTTTTCTAACTCAAACCGACCTTTGAGAATTTCCTACTCATTTTTCTGCTTCCGATCTCGAAATTAAAACACATCCCTTTCGTTAACTATATCCCGAAGTCTACTAGGTCAAATATTTTCATTCGAGGGCTAACGTCCAAACATTCGAGGTGTTTGGAGTGTTGCCTGAGCCAGCTCCAACACTTGATCATTTTTTTTTATTCGAGGAAAAGTTCCCAAGCTCGAGCTTGACTGTCCTCGGGCCATCGCGCCCGAGGCGTTTGGAGTTTTGGCTCGAGCCGAGCTCCAAAGATTTGATCAAAAATTCCATTCGAGGTGTTTGGAGTTTTGGCTCCATATACTTGATCAAAAATTTCATTCGAGGACAAGTTTCCAAACTCGAGCTTGACTTGTCTGTGGCCATCGCGCCCGAGGTGTTTGGGGTTTTGGCTCGAGCCGAGCCCAAACAGGATCAAAATTTTTATTCGTGGACAAGTTTCCAAGCTCCAACTTGACTGTCCTCCGGGCCATCGCGCCGAGGTGTTTGGAGTTTTGGCTCGAGCCGAGCTCCAAACACCACGATCAAAAATTCCATTTCGAGATGTTTGGAGTTTTGGCTCGCGCCGAGCTCCATACACTTGATCAAAAATTTCATTCGAGGACAAGTTTCCAAGCTCGAGCTTGACTGTCCTCTGGGCCATCGCGCCCGAGGCGTTTGGAGTTTTGGCTCGAGCCGAGCTCCAAAGATTTGATCAAAAATTCCATTCCCGAGGTGTTTGGAGTTTTGGCTCCATATACTTGATCAAAAAAATTCATTCGAGGACAAGTTTCCAAACTCGAGCTTGACTGTCTGTCGCCATCGCGCCCGAGGTGTTTGGGGTTTTGGCTCGAGCCGAGCTCCAAACAGGATCAAAATTTTTATTCGTGGACAAGTTTCCAAGCTCCAACTTGACTGTCCTCCGGGCCATCGCGCCCGAGGTGTTTGGAGTTTTGGCTCGAGCCGAGCTCCAAACACCCGATCAAAAATTCCATTCGAGATGTTTGGAGTTTTGGCTTGCGCCGAGCTCCATACACTTGATCAAAAATTTCATTTGAGGACAAGTTTTCAAGCTCGAGCTTGACTGTCCTATGGGCCATCGCGCCGAGGTGATTGGAGTTTTGGCTTGAGCCGAGCTCCAAACACGGTCAAAATTTTCATTCGAGGGCAAGCCTCCCAAGTTTGCCCAAGGTGTTTGGAGTTTGGCTGAGCCGAGCTCCAAACACTTGGTCAAAATTTTCATTCGAGGCAAGCCTCCAAGTTTGCCCAAGGTGTTTGGAGTTTTGGCTTTGAGCCGAGCTCCAAACACGATCAAATTTTTCCTTCGAGGACAAGTTTCCAAGCTCGAGCTTGACATGTACTCGGGGCCATTGCGCCCAAGGTGTTTGGAGTTTTGGCTCGAGCGAGCTCCAAACACGATCAATTTTTCCTTTTGAGGACAAGTTTCCAAGCTCGAGCTTGACTGTCCTCTAGGCCATCGCGCCCTAGGTATTTGGAGTTTTGGCTTGAGCGAGCTCCAAACACTTTGTCAAAAACTTGATCGAGGACAAGTTTCCAAGCTCGAGCTTGACTGTCCTCCGGGCCATCGCGCCCGAGGTGTTTGGAGTTTTGGCTCGAGCCGAGCTCAAACACTTTATCAAAAACTTGATCGAGGACAAGTTTCCAAGCTCGAGCTTGACTGTCCCTCGGGCCATCGCGCCGAGGTGTTTGGAGTTTTGGCTCGAGCCGAGCTCCAAACACTATCAAAAACTTGATCGAGGACAAGTTTCCAAGCTCGAGCTTGACATGTCCTCTGGGCCATCGCGCCCGAGTTATTTGGAGTTTTGGCTCGAGCTGAGCTCCAAACACTTGATCAAAAACTTGATCGAGGACAAGTTTCCAAGCTCGAGCAATCTGTCCCTCCGGGCCATCGTGCCGAGGTGTTTGGAGTTTTGGCTCTAGCCGAGCTCCAAACATTTGATCAAAAATTTCCTTCGAGGACAAGTTTCCAAGCTCGAGCTTGACTGTCCTCCTGGGCCATCGTGCGGGGTGTTTTAGAGTTTTAGCTCGAGTGAGCTCCAAATACTTGATCAATATTGCGTGCCCTTCCGGAAGTTTGAAGAGAATTTCACGTAATTTTTAGAAAGAAATTTGCTTTATTGATGGTTATTTCATTACATGATGACGCTCAATCTTGATGAAAACATACCCTGCAAGGGAGCGCTGGGTGTGAACTTCCGTGCCGCGACCTTCAACCCATCTACTCGAGCTTAGGGATGTTAGGCTT
The DNA here is from genome assembly GCA_016081115.2 of Rehmannia glutinosa. Lineage (NCBI taxonomy): Eukaryota > Viridiplantae > Streptophyta > Magnoliopsida > Lamiales > Orobanchaceae > Rehmannia > Rehmannia glutinosa. The sequence continues at coordinate 108,325 of JABTTQ020001886.1, forward strand.
CTTACTGGGGACCTCATCCCATCGTCTTTCCGATCCTTCCTCTTATCTCCTTCCTCACGTTTCATCCTCCGGACTTTTCTAGGTTAATGTACTTCTCGGCTCTAGCCAATAGTTTATCAAATGTGCGCGCCGAGTTCTATCACTAGGGACTCAAAGAAATCCCCATCCTTCAAACCCCGAGCTAGGGCGTTGGCTAATATGTCCCGAGTCGCCGAGGGAATCTCAAGATTCGCCCGTGAACCGTTGAACATAGCTCCTTAGCCCCTCATTGTCATCTCGTTTGATCTTTGAACAACGTCAACGGAGTCTTTTGACACCTTCTACAACTAGTGAATTGATGTAAGAACATTGGTGAACTCATCAAAACTCTTAATAGAATTTGGCGACATCCGACTAAACCATTTCTTTGTGCCGACTTAGTCAAGGTAGTCGGAAACATTGCACATTACCCTATCGAAAAACCGTGGAGCACACCGCAATGTTCTAAAAGCGGCACGGGTGATCCCACGGATCGGTGGTGCCATCATACTCAAAACTCGGCGCCCGATATGAGGAGGGAGTTCATCAACCATAATCTCCTTTGAGAAAGGAGTACCCCTCCTCGACCGCCCAAGCCACTTCCGACACCCTTCTTCTTTAGTTCTCTCATCTCCTATGGAGATCATCCATCCTCTCACTCCAATTCGGGTCCGTCTTCGTGGCCGTTTGAGTAAAGGCAGCGAGGCGCTCTCATCCATCAATGCGGTGCTCTTGATCTCGCTCCCCAGTGGGATGCCTCATCTCATGCCCAGGTCCGGTCGCGCTGCAGGCAGTCGGACAACTTATCGCATCCGACTATCCACGGCTTTTTCCGGCGGCCTTAATGTAGGAGGCCATCATTTGGAAGAAACCAGTCTAGACCACCCATACCCACCATGGGATCAACAACTCCGGCCCACCCCCGAGGAGGGCAACCAACTCCCACGCCCGGTGCATGCGGCGGACGCCCGTGCTCCCGATCACTACTTGGCGTCTCAATCGGAACATCATCCAGATCATTCTCCAAATTCGTCGTATATCCTCCATAACTACCTTAAACTCACGTCTTAAAAAACTCGATTTTCCCCAGGCGGGCGCCAATTGGTCGGCACTTTAGAATATCCGTCGCGTAATAAATTCACCGCTCGCACGCTGGTGACACGAGAACCCGCAACACCACCGTTAGAAGGGAGGCCGAAAGGGTTTTATGGCGTACCCACTCCGACGCTCAAGTCAAGTATCATTTCGAGAGAGAAATATCAAAAATCAAAGTGTATTGAAATGTATTGAGTCCTACCAACGACGTACCTTATTTGTGTCCTATTTATAGGTTTGTCAATTAGGGTTGCGTAGACATCAAGCCATGCTAAAACCCTAATTAACACACGGACCTAGGTTAATCACTCGCTTTGGGCCGCAAACCTCTCGGGCCCAATAGGTCGGTAGGCCTTTAAGTTGGCTTTATTTGGGTGTTCAACTTGATAGGTCGGTAGCCATAAGTTTGTCCCTTCGATCGGGGCCCAACCCATTCACGTCGGGCCTATTAGGCCCAGAGCTCGGTCTTTGCTAACCCATCAACTCCAGCCTCAATCGTGGTTTACCCAAGAAGCCAAACCATTAGCCTAGAATCAACCCAACCTTATGAGGTCGGCCCGATCTCTCAAATTTTAGCCCGATTAGCCTTTTTCTCCGAGATCGGGATGGGCCTTTCGAGGTTAGGCTTTGTCATCTTGGGCTTTTATATAAGCCCAAATCTTCATCATCAGGTCCATCAGGCAGTCGGTCCAAATAGGTCCCCATCAATACTAGAGGAGAATATAAAATCATTATGCTCGAAAATAAGGAGACGTAATTGACATTGGAAGAAATAAATAAAAGTCATGTCGCGTTTCATTAATAGTAGGTTTGTGATACATAGTAGAATAATAATTACTACATAACAAGTATCTCACTTTGTTAAATTTCGGGGCCTCACACATTTAGACAGTCGGACCAAATTGTCCCCTATCATTATAATTGATTTATTTTTTTTAGGATCTTAAAAACATTCTAGGGTTTATTTTTGTTTTTTAGGTTCATTTTTGTCCGATTTTTTAAGGTTCATCTTTTGTTTAGGGTTTATTTTTGTTTCTTCAAGGTTTATTTTTATTTTTAAATTTGTTTTTGTTTTTTATAATTTATTTATTTATTTTTGGGGTCCGTCTCACGATGCCTCACAAGTAAAACCCTCTCGAAGAGACTTCTCTTTTACAAAATATGATGTATTGGTATCGAAAGCAAAAAAGAAAAATAAATATCCAAAATCGTTAGTTTTGGTTCTTCCAAAATGAGGAATTGAACCGAACCGAGCACTTACGGTCAATGGCGTAGCCGGGAAAATTTGGGGTGGGCGATACACGGAATCGGGGTATGCCGGATAAAAAACTAATAGAAAAATCATATAAATTTTAACTAAATTTTTTTTAAAAAAATACCTTATATTTTTTTCAAAATGGGGGGGGGCCGGGTTGGCCCCCTCCCTCCGCCAACGCTACGGTTCCGATTCCAAAACTATAGTTCTGGTTCCAAACTGGAACCCGTTTCCTTGACAGGTCCAATTACAGTTTAACCGGAACCGTCTTTTTTTTTTCTCTCTCTTTTGATATATTTTTTGAATTTAAAGAAAAATGATTTATCAATTTCGGTTACCAAAAAATAGAAAAAGAAAACTAGAAAATGAATTGGACTTAAAATTCGAGGATAATATTAAGTTTTGGACTTAATATTCCACGTATCATCTTATGATATAAAAGAATCAAAGTTCATATAGTTCACTTACAGTATTTAGTTTAAGACGTTTCTCATGCGCTTGTAAATATTAAATATCATAATAAATATTTAACATCTCTTCTAGCATATTTTTACCCAAAAAAATAAAAATCTTGAAAACGGTAGATTTAACTGTCGGTTCCAACTTGGTTTCACCGACGGTTCGGACCAATGATTTTCCATAGTTTTTGAGATCAAGGAACCGGAATCAGAATCGGCCTACACAATTCCAGTTCCGATTTTGAAACCGGGTTGTATCAACGGTTTTGGGAATTATTGATCACGATTCTGGTTCCGATTTGGAATACAATTTCGGTCCATTTGGTCACCCCACTTTTATTGTAGAAGATAATTAGGTTCATGATACTATGTAAAACTGTCTTGATCAGTTTAAAACTTTATTTTTGCGCAACTTTTGTATTAAAATCTTCCGATTTAACACCAAATATAATTTTATATTCAGCCTATCTTCTTTAAATTTTAGTTTGAAATTATTATTTTCTTGTTATTTCATTGTAACTTCTATATATTATTTCACCAAGTAATTATCTACCGTCTACTTATAAGTTTGTTGACATATTAATGTAATTATATATCCGAATTTACTTTTGGTGATGATGAAGTTTTATTAATCAATTCAACTATTTTTCTAAATAGAAACATAAATAAATTATATACTTTTTTCAAGTTAACTAAATAATATTAAGACATATAAGAATGAAATGAATATTTTAAAGAAATAATTAATTAATCAGAATTTGATTTTTTTAGAATACTAAAAAGAGCAATAATTATAGATAGACAACAAAAAAATATTAAGATAATTGTAAAGTGATGTAACATCTTTGTAAGTTAAATCATTGTAGGCAAATATTTACCTATAAAATCTAAACTATTGGTAAACATTAAATACCTACGAGATTTACGTCCATAAATTTAAAAATTATCGGTGATCGTCGATAATTTGTCGATATTATTTGGGAAAAATAATATATTTTATTTTGTAGGTAATCGTAAATCTAATTAAAATTATTTTTGTCGATAAATTCGTAAGTAAACTTTTTTTTTGTAGTAAGAGGAGATCATTAACTAGATTAATCGGATACTAGTTGATAAGGGTAAAAGATTATGCAGGTCGACCAGATCAAACTTATGGTATTGGGCCGACACTGGAAAGGCCCATACTCTTGGGCGATCTGTCGAGAATTAGTAATCATCGGGTGTCTGGGAAGGCTTACGAGATAGGGGGTGATCTTCAGGGCTTACAGTATTGGGCCGACCCTCGAGCCCATAGGTGAGAGGTATATCATATTGGGCCGATCTGTGAAGGCCCAATACGAGTGTAAGGATGTTCATCGGGCCGACTGTGTAGGGGCCATTGTACTAAACCGACCTGTTGAGCCCTGCACGGCTAAAGGTGACCTGTTGTTGATCTGTTGTACAGTTCAGCTCGGCATAGAATATGTATGAGGCAATCGAGGATGCCTTAGAGAATTACTGAGGGCTTTATATCATACATTGGGCGAGGTGTTTTGAAACAGGTCGGAGCCATGGTCTTGCGGGCGTAAAATTAGGGTTTTTAAGAGATCCGATCCTAATCTAATGAGGACTCTGACACCAAATCGTAACGGAATCCCGGATTTTACGGAAACCCTAATTCGAACTAAGGTATAAAGGCCCAAGTCCAGGTTCATTCTAACCTAATCTCATTTTTTGTTACATTGCTTTTTTCTCTCTCTAGCCTTTGCTTCCTTCACAAGATACTGACTTAAGCATCGGAGAGGGTACGCCGGAGCCCCCCTCCGGCCCCCCTTATGCAGGTTTCGCGGTGGATCGTGTATGCGGGAAGGAGATCGGTGAGGAGAGATAGTTTTGGGAGCAACCAATAGTTAATGGGATAAAAGAGTTGGAGATGTCACCCTTTTTGTTTCTTCTTTAATGCAGATTGTTGATATCTTTAATAGACACATTCCACTTTATGTTTTCATTTCTTGTTTGGCAAAATTCCAATGCCTCTTGCGATATCATCTGGAGTTTGGGGAGAAGTATTAATAATAATATATTATTAGAATATATAGTTTTCTTTATTTACTTTGAGTCTTTTAGGGTTAGTTCCTAGTTGCACTATATAAGTCTCTATTTCTTGACAAAAATTTCTTTCGGATAGTCTAACGGGTTCAAATTCATAAGACGGATCCCAAATCGACTGAATACAATAGGTGGTGGCCTTTTTGTAATTCGAAGAGGCGGTAGCATTTTGTGATTTTAAACGCGATGGTTTTTGTAATATCTTGGGGTGGTGGCATATTAGGCGGTGGCGTGTAGATCTTGTTAAAAGTATTAGTGTTTTTCCTAAAAAGTATTAGCAACACCACCTTTGGAAAGTATTAGTAATCCCATTGAACAATGTTTTTAGTAATCTTTTGATGAAAAATATTGATTTTTTCCGTCAAAAGTATCAATATTCATACTAAAACGTATTAATATCTTATTGAAAAATATCATGTTCGATTAAATATGTTTTAGTATTTTCTGAAAAGTACTAGTTTCCCATAAAAATATTAGTAGTTCCCCATAAAAGTATTAGTTCTCCCCCAAAAGAATAAATTGTCATCTTGAAAAATATATAGTAATCCCCTAGATTGATTAGTTTTCCTTTGAAAAGTATTAATAATCCCATTGAACAGTTTTTTTTTAGTAGCCCCATAAAAATATTAGTTTTCCTGTGAAAAGTATTAGTAGTAATCGAAAAATATTAGTAGCCCTATTAAAATATATTAGATGCGGCCAGCAGATGTGGTTGTTGTGGTGTTAGTGGTTGTCCGAGTCAATGGATAAATTAACCGCGGGATGGGTATTTGAATACATCTAATGAATTAAATTCATTAGACGGCAGTCGATTGGATATTTACCCCTGTTTCTTTATTTTGTAATTTACTTTTGTTTTTGTATTACAAGAGTACAAGTGTTTATTTTATCTCTCAATATTATGAATTTTTTCATTTCTGCACATTGAACTTTGACATTATTATATATTCTTGTAATATGTTTCACGCACGGATCAAAGTAGGCACGGGATTTCAAAAGGAACACGTTTAATTTGTATTTCCACTAAGTTAACATGCATATTAAGGAACAAAAATCTGATTTATTTATACAGAATTAGAGAAGGGGACGAAAAAAATTGCCCAGATTAGAAGTCATAATCTCACTATCATTATAATGTTTTAGGAGTTCATTTTATCGTAAATGTTTTTCTTTCAATTTATAAGAATGATCATGTGTGAGCTAGGGCTAAAGAACGAACCAAACTATTCGATATTTGACTCGAGATTGGTTATTAAAAGTTTGTTTAAGCTTGATTTGTTGACATAATGAATCCAACTTGAACATATTTTTCTTTTCGATAAGATGTAATACATGGTCGGCACGAGCTCGACTCGATCGGTGAAAAACGAATAAAATATGTGTAAAAATATCAAGATACTCGAGCTCAATTCATGTTCGGCTCGACTAAAGCTCATTCGAACTTGATTAGATTGATAATCAAACCAACCTTAAACACAATTATTGACATTCGATCAAAATTCAAATAATAGTATGCTCGTCTCAACTCCATTCATTTACACCCTAAATCATGCCACATCCACAGCGAAGCATCACACCTTATACAGACTTGATATACATGATTCTCATCAATTGATATATGCTGGGAACTTTTAATAGCAAGAATTAATAATAAGAGCACAACAAAGCTGGAGTGAATGACTTCAATTATTCAATAGCAAAGCTAGGCTTAAATAGCCTTTACAAAGTAACAGAAACAGAGAAAAATCAGTCCACATTTGCTCAACTAAAAGCAACGGGAAAAAGCTAAGAAGAAATATTCAACCTGTGCAACTAACTCCCTATTAACTAGGAATTTATTCAAACAAAGAAATCTTAACAACTGAAGTCCTAAAAACTAGCTTTTAACTTATCATTCCCTCCCTTAAACTAAGCACTTTCAAGTACTTAGTTTATCAGATATTTCAAATACTCCCAGCAACCTGCGAAGTTTCAGAAAAGCATCAAGTTTCAGAGGCTTCGTCATCAAATCTGCTAACTGCTCTTGACTTCCACAATGCACCAACTCAATTGTACCTTCCTTTGCCAGATTTCTCAGAAAATGAAATCGCACATCGATATGTTTGCTGCGGCCATGCATCACTGAATTTTTAGACAACTTAATTGTGGAACTATTGTCACATTTTATAGAAATACAGCCCCTATCTGAGCATCCCAATTCCTTTAAAATTCTTCCTATCCAAATTGCTTGACATGCACAAATTGCAGCTGCAACAAACTCAGCTTCTGTGGTGGATAAAGTTACAATAGGCTGTTTTTTTTAACACCATGCAACTGCTCCCGAGCTTAACAAGAATACATATCCAGATGTACTCTTCCTATCATCCAAATTTCCAGCATAATCACTATCTGTAAATGCCAACAATTCTTCATCTCCTTCCTTTTTATAGTGGATTCCATAATTGAATTCCTCTTAAGTATCAGTGCCCTCTTTGCCAATTGAAGATGAAGTTCTGTAGGCCTTGACATATATCTGCTTATGAGACATGTCACAAACATCATGTCCGATCTCGTAGCGGTGAGATACATTAAGCTCCCTACCAATTGCTTGTAGTAAGTGTCATCAACAACAACACCATTTTCATCTTTGCTCACTTTGCAACCTGGAACTATTGGACTACTCACTGAGTTACACTCCATCATACCAAACCTCTTTAATATCTCTAGAGCATATTTTCTTTGGCATATAGAAATGCCATCAGAATTTTGCAATACTTCAATACCAAGGAAAAACCTCATCTTTCCCAAGTCAGACATGTCAAATTCTCTCACCATAGATTTTTAAATTCAGATAGCATAACTTCATCATCACCAGTATAAATTAAATCATCAACATAAACACTTACAATGATAATTCTCCCTTCTTTGCTTCTTTTGGTGAATAAAGTTTGTTCGTTATCACATCTCTCAAAGCCTTCCTCAACAAAATGTGCTTCAATCCGACTAAACCAAGCCCGCGGAGCTTGCTTTAATCCATACAATGCTTTGTGAAGCTTATACACCAAGTGCTCATTACATAAAGGGGTTGTTTCATAACCCCTTTAGCAACCAAGTGTGCCTTGTGTTTATCAATCTCCCCATGCTCATTGTATTTGGTCTTATAGACCCATTTTACTCCAATTTTCTTGGCTCTAGCAGGCAACTCAACCAATGTCCATGTTTTGTTCTTCTCAATAGACTTGATTTCATTGTCCATAGCCAACCTCCAGTTTGCAATTTTCACAGCCTCTTCATAGTATAATGGATCATTTGATTCTATTAGTGCCATATTGGTTTCATCATCAGATAAACCAAGACTTTCCCCACTAACATAATCTTTCATCCATGTTGGGGGCTGCCTCATTCTCTCACCACCCTCATTGTCTCCATTATTTGAGAAAACATCTCCATATATCTCATCATGGCTACTTTCTCCTACAACTTCATTATCATCTTCAACTTCATTATTATCATCATTTACTTCCTCAGTACCATCATCTCCCCATTCTAAATCTACCCCAATTTGTTCTTCATAACTCACATTCCAATCCCAATGTTTTTCTTCTTCAAAAATGACATCCCTGCTCACCACTATTTTTTTTGCAATTGGATCAAATAGTCTATAACCCTTGGATTCATCACTAATTCCCAAAAATACACAAGTAAAGCTTCTATCGTCAAGTTTAGTTCTTTGTACCTTTGGCACATGAACATGTGCTATGCAACCAAAGACCCGAAAATGCTCTACAGAAGGTTTCACTCCACTCCATGCTTCTTCTGGAGTGACATCTTTGACCGCCAAGGTTGGACATCTGTTCAACACGTAATTACTCCAATTTGCTGCCTCCGGCCAAAAAGATTTTGGGACTTTCTTCTCAGAAAGCATTGTGCGGACCATGTTCATGACTGTTCTATTCTTCCGTTCAGCTACACCGTTTTGTTGCGGGGTGTAGGTAGTAGTCAACTGCCGTTTGATGCCGTTTTGCTTACAGAAATTGTTGAATTCAGAAGAGGTAAACTCACCTCCTCTATCAGTACGCAGACATTTGATAGGTAAACCTGTCTCATTTTCCACCATCTTCTTGAAGCACTTGAAATGATTCAATGCTTCTGACTTCTCCATCAAGTAATATATCCATGATTTTCTACTATAGTCATCAATAAAACACAAAGTGTACCTTTTGTTGCTGTTTGATATAGGGGTGATCAGGCCGCAAATATCTGCATGAACAAGACCCAAAACCTGACTTGCTCTCCAAGAACTCTTTTTCGGTATGGGGTTGCGATGATGTTTTCCTATAATGCAATCAATACACAACTCATCTGATTTAGGAAAATTAGGCAAACCACGTACCATTTTCTTATTCTGCAAGGTTCTTAAACCTTTGTAACTTAGGTGTCCATATCTCTGATGCCAAAGATAAGACATATTTTGTGAGCTTGTAAGAAGGCACTTGTTCTGTTGTTGTTGAGAAAACAAAACAAACATCCTATTTGCACTCATGTTTGTTTGAATAATCAACCCCTTATCAGGATGGTAAATCTTACAGGCCCCTCCCTTAATCAAAATTGCCAACCCCTCTCTTGCAGTTGCCCTATGCTCAAGAGATTATTTTTAAATCTGGAACATAGAACACATCTGTAGCAACAAGAGTAACGCCATTTATTAACAACTTTACTTTACCTTTGCCTATCACGTTCATCCTGCTGTTGTTTCCCAATTTCACCGAATGACAGAATTTCTCATCTAGCTCAATAAACATTTCTTGATTCCCACACATGTGATTTGAGCAGCCCGAGTCAAGAAACCAAGCATCTTCTCGTCTAACCTCATGTAGCTCCACATAAGACATCAAGAGCAGTTCATCTTCTTCATTGTGCTCTGCATAGTTCGCTTCCTTATTCCACTCGGGACACTCATATTGAAAGTGTCCAAGTTTATGACATTTGTAACACTCCACAGTAGACTTTGAAAAATTTTGTCTACCTCTACCTCTTCCCCTTCCTCTGAAACTACCTCTGCCTCGACCTCTACTGCCATTGTTCCTTTCATCCATGGTTACTTTTAGGGCCTGCTCCTCTCCACTGCTTCTATTGAACTTTTGCTCATGCACAACCAGTGAGCTTTGTAATTCATCGATCGTGAGTGAATCAATGTCCTTAGACTCTTCAATTGAAACAACTACGTAATTGTACTTCTCAGTGAGAGTTCTAAGAATCTTCTCTACAATGGTGACATCATTCATATCTTCTCCATTGCTCCTCATCTTGTTTGCTATGCTCATAACTCGAGCAAAATATTCAGTGATGGTCTCACCCACCTTCATCTCCATGATCTCCCAATCTCTTCTCAATGATTGAAGGATTGAACGTTTCACCTTAGCGTTCCTTCAAATTTTTTCTCATCGAGTCCCATATGTCCTTCGAGGTGCGTTTCTCCAGAATTTGCTCCAGAATTGTCCTGTCAATAGCTTGAAACAAGTAATTCTTTATCTTCTGGTCTTTCTGCTCCACATCATCTAATTGCTTCTGCTGCGTTTCCGTCAACACCGTTCCTGCTGCAGGCTCTTCATAACCCGTCTGAACCAGCTTCCAATATCCTTTAGACCTCAGCAAATTTTCCATAAGCATAGCCCAGTGGTCATAATGACCATTGAAGCGTGGTATAGCAAGCTGTGTAAACTCTTTTTCTTCACTCATCTCTCCTCGTTTAAGTCACTCGAGACTACTCTCTTTTCTCAGGCCCCAGTGGGGAGCTCTGATACCAGATTGTTGGGAACTTTTAATAGCAAGAATTAATAATAAGAGCACAACAAAGCTGGAGTGAAAAATCACAAAGCTGGAGTGAAAAATCACAAACTTCAATTATTCAATAGCAAAGCTAGGCTTAAATAGCCTTTACAAAGTAACAGAAACAGAGAAAAATCAGTCCACATTTGCTCAACTAAAAGCAACGGGAAAAAGCTAAGAAGAAATATTCAACCTGTGCAACTAACTCCCTATTAACTAGGAATTTATTCAAACAAAGAAATCTTAACAACTGAAGTCCTAAAAACTAGCTTTTAACTTATCAATATAACCGTAAGATACAGACAAATATTTTCGTAAAAATTAGATCCTCTTATTTGTGACACCATGGACAAATTAAAGCCATGCAATTTCATATGTATGTACGCATTTACACATTTTCATCAAGAATTCAAGTTACGTATTAGAAATTCCCCACAAAAAAAAAAAAAAAAAACAGAGCACAAAGCATATCCTAAGATTCTGAAAGATATATAATTGGGGATAATTACAATAACACCCCCAAGGTTTGGGCTAACTACAAAAAATCCAGAATGTTTCAAAATTACAAAAAAGCCCCTCGAGTTAGATTTTGTCTATGGGTTAATTACAAAAAAAAGCCCTTGAGGTTTGACCTAATTACAAAAACCCATTTACCCCTTCATAAGTAAAAGATATTTCAAAACACCCCTCACATTTATAAAAAATATTACAGTTAGACCCCTTAATTTTAACACTAAATCAAACCTCAAAAGTACTTTTTGTAATTTTCAAACTTAGTTGGGTTTTTTTGTAATTAGGTCAAACCTCAAGGGTATTTTTGTAATTATCTCTTTATTTAATTGTAATATTTCTACAAAGAGAAATGTGGTTTTATGAAATCTTTTTCTTTATGAAGGGGAAGATGTAAGTTGTTAATCAAATCTTTAGGGTTTTTTGTAATTTTCCAAAATTTCTGATTTTTTTGTAATTAGCCCAAAACACAGGGTTTTTATGTTATTATCCCTTAAATTAAATTGAGAAGACAATTACCACACAAACAAGAAAAAGGCAGAAGAGAAGACGTAACCAAACTCTATACTGTCTTTGGATTATTTGCAGGCTTTTGTTTGTTTCTTCATCTCTGCGCGCCAACACGCCATAATTTTGGACCATTATTATAAGGCTCTTAACACATTCAATATGATAACCACTGAATATCCCCAACTTCTAGATGCACAAGATCATTTTTCTTCAAAACATCACATGATCTTTGTCTCTGGAAAGTTGAACTTGTACTGAATCTGTCCACATAACTTCAACTCACAAAGGAAAAAAATGCTTTTCTGATCAATAATTCTATTCTATTGTATATATGATGAATGTCATGTGTACAAAATGACATCCTAATCATACACGTTTCATTCATCCAATGCAAATGCAGTGGAATAGGGAGTCGAACAGAAATGTGAAACGAAAGATTTGGTCCCGAAGGAAAAGAGCAGAGATAAGAGGAAGTTGTACCTGCTCTACTTAAGCAGTTTGAATGATGAAATATATGATGTTAATGTCACGTGTTAATAATGACATCATTTTATTATATAAAATGGATTCATTAGATTAAACACTAGTGGCGCCAATACTTGACACGACACGAACCCAACCTGAAGTTACTAAGAGAAACAAGAACACGAACCCGATCTCAAGTTCTCGAGAGATACACGACACAAACACGAACCGACACGACCAAACATAATGTTACCAGTTTGTCCTAAATCACATTTGTCTTATATTTTACTTGATTTTGAAGTATTTTAAAAACATAACTGTAATCGACCGATAACTCGAATTGCCACATAACATCAGAAAACCCAATTAGATTAACTAACACTAACGGCTCGTAAATTGTAAGACGAAATCAATCTTTTTCTTTGGGGAATTTTAAAAGTTATATGAGTTTATTTTTGTAATTAGGCCAACCCTTGCAGGGGTACTTTTTGCAATTATCCCTTAAAAGAATAAGAGATCTCCTATGCTACTTAAGAGCTCCATCAACTTAGATACCCAAAGAATGTAGACCTCAAAAATAACATTTCATTTTATGACATCACAAGATACCATTATAACGGCTCAAATACAACATCAATCCCCTATTTAAGATCTTTCACATCTTGCTCTTTTTACTCATTAATAATCAACCATAGAACCCACACATAACACTCCTCAAAGCCATAACTTTTCATCACTCAAAAATGGGCAGCTTGAGCAACCATCAAAACCAACAACATATGGAAAAACAAAAACCTAAACTAGCAATTATCATGGTACCATTCCCAGCTCAAGGCCACCTAAACCAGCTTCTCCAACTCTCTTGTCTAATATCCTCGCACGAACTTCCCGTCTACTACGTTAGCTCCCCAATCTTCGCGCGCCAAGCCAAGACTCGCTAACGTCTTAAACCCTCTGGACGTGGCAAAAATCGAATTTCACGAAATCCCCACACCGCCCCTTCGAGTCTCGGCCCCGGACCCCAACTCGACGGAAAAATTCCCGTCACAGCTCCAGCCGCCTGGTACGCGTCGCTAAACCTACGCCAACCGTTGGTTACGTTCTTACGAGAAATGTCCGAAAAATTGAACGAGTCGCCGTAATTCATGATCCTATGATGGCTGTAGTTGTTCAGGATGTGACTACAATTCGAAATGCAGAATCATATGCGTTCAATTGTATTAGTGCATTTTCTCAACTTTCTTTCATCCGGCAACAGTTAAAGGAAAAACCGTTGTCTATTCAAATACCGAAAGAGTTACCATCTGTCGAAGGATGTGTACGGACGATGTCCAATATCTCGTAGACATGCAATCTGAGCCGTTGAATTACAGAGCTGGAGATATTTACAATACATGTAGATTAATAGAAGCCCCTTATATGGACATACTAGAAAATAAAGAGATTTCTGGAAATAGGAAAAGTTGGACAATAGGGCCAATACTACCCGCCACATTATCCTCGGCCTGCCAGCACAAATCCTTGGAATGGCTCGATAAACACGACCCGAAATCCGTCATCTACGTGTCTTTTGGCACGACAGTTTCGCTATCGGACGAGCAAATAAACGAGATAGCGTTCGGATTGGAGAAAAGCAAAGTGAAGTTCCTTTGGGTACTGAGAGACGCGGATAAAGGCGACGTCTTTGACGGACATGTCAGAAGAGCTGAATTGCCCGAAGGGTTTGAAAAGAGAGTGGAAGGAGTGGGAATAGTGGTCAGAGATTGGGCCCCACAGCCGCTGATATTGGCTCATCCGTCGACCGGTGGGTTTATGAGCCACTGTGGGTGGAATTCGTGCATAGAGAGTATTACTATGGGCGTGCCGATAGCGGCCTGGCCTATGCACTCGGACCAACCGGCGAACACGGTGTTGGTAACGGAGATATTGAAAATGGGGGTTGTTGTGAGGGAGTGGAAACAAAGGATGGAATTAGTGAAAGCATCGACGGTTGAGAATGCTGTGAGAAGATTGATGGCATCGGAGGAAGGGGACAAGATACGAAAGAGGGCCGAGGAGTTGTCGGATATCGTTCGACAGGCGACCGAGCCTGGTGGTGCTTCTCGGCTCGAGATGGATTCGTTTATTGGCCATATCAGTAGATAGAATGATCTTTGTATGCAAAAACAAGTAGTTTCAGTTCTTTCTTGCTGTGTTATTGCTTTAGAATATATACCTCTTTTTCTTTGAAGGTTAATTGTATTTCTTTTACTTGAGTAAATATACTTCATAAACAACAGAGAAACAATGGTATGTTTGTATAATCCAAACCCCGCATACAGGTCAATTTGAACACTGAATTTCAAGGGTGTAGCTTGATGCTTGTTAAAAAGAAAACAGTTATGGGGGTGTCCCCAACATTAGAATTTAATGGAATTTAGAATTCCATGATATTTAGTAAGTGTCCTCAATTTGGATTTTTGTGTAATCCATTAAATCTTGAGCGTCCTTAACTTAGATTTTAATGGATTCCACGAAAATCCAAAGATCTCAAACATTCAAAGAATTCAATGGAATCCTTCTATAAATGGATTTCGGTTAGGGGTGTCAATTTGGGTTGAGTCCGGGTTCGCGAGGTTGGCGTGTCGTAAATGGCAATGACCCGGACCCGACTGTTTAATTATTCGTGTCGAATCTTGAACCCGGACCCGACCTACTTATTTCACAGGTAACCGGACACTCCAACCCGTTTAACCCGTATAATAAAATTATTTTAATATACATTTAATAATTGTAACTCAATAAATTTATTTTTTCAAAATTAATCATTATCTTATACTATTCGATCAATAAACAATATTACAATTCACAATATACAAAAAAATAACATAATTGCATAAATAATATAATATACTAATCATATTTTGAGGAAAATATTCAAAAAGACATGCATAATAATAACAAATACATAATTAAAGAGGTTTTATCATTTAAATTTTAAAGATGTCTTGTTTGTTTGTTTTTTTCACAATTAGTTATTTACTTATTTTTTATTTTAAATTCACAAAGCGGGTTAGACGGGTTAAACAGTCATAGTAGGTTGACCGGACCTAACTGTTTAATTAGCGAGTTATTCGGGTTCGACCCAATTTTGACCGGACCCACAAGCCCGGACCCATACCCATTAATTTCGTGTTAGGTTCGTGTCGGGTTTGCGTGTCGGGTCCTAAATTGACACCCCTAATTTCGGTGGATTCTCGGTGGAATTATAAGCTAGATTTATGAAGGATAATTTATCACCTTCCCTTGGAATTCAAATTCCATTTTCCAATAATAATTATAAAAAAAAAAATTGGCTATGGTTTAAAAAGACAAAATAACATATTTTTCTCTCCGTACATCTCCCCACACATCGTCTTATAATCTCAACAATTCAACACATTCTACCTAAATCGGTTAATCCTTGAAAATCCATGTTGAGGACACCCTCCTTAGTTTTATACTTTTAGTGAGTGCGAAAAATTCGCTTTTAAATTAATCGATTTACTTTAGAGGTGTCAAACGGGTAGGACAAAATCGGAAAATAGGCTGGCGGGCCAAACGGTAATCATGTCACTATTTTTGGAGCGGCCCAAATTGACCCCATAAAAATACAAATGAAAAATTGGACCGACCAAGGGCCCAATTTTTCGATCCTAATGGGCGGAGCAAAAAAGTCCGACTCATTTCGGGTCTAAAAAACACAGCCCAATCTGGTCATATTTAGGGCCGGGCTAAAATTGATGACTCTAATTTACTTAGCGAAGCAAAAATAGTTAAGAATTAGATCGAATATGCGATAACTTATTTTCAGAATAAGATATAATATCTTTTAAGTTTTGAAAATATTTTATAAGACGAAGGAGCTTAAAGTTAGCTGTAACTTAGTTATAAGAGGATAATTATAAGCTTTGATTTATTATAGGAGGAAAGGTTTATTGTGTTATATATGTATATATACACACATATTGCTAGTTAAAGTTTCATATGATATTTGCATAGTATCTATATGTACAAAATAATTGATAAACAATACAATCACAATCTCTGTACATATATCGAGTTTAACTAAATAGCATTCACATTTTCAAGGAAGCTAAAGTCCTAGATTTGATATTTTGTTATATTTATCCCATCATTTGAATTCCAATCTTTCTTAAATATATTTTAAGTTGGTTATTTTATCTTCTTTATTTTCTTCTAAACCATAAAAATGCATTACATAACAATTAGTCTATTATCTTACCACTTCACATAATATAATTAAAAAAACATAATTGATTTTATTAGAGCGATTATATCTATCAAATCGATTTGAACCATTAACCAACAACACTCGATTTAAAACACTTTCGCTCCATTTAGATTGATGGATTTGGTTTGAGGAGAGAAATTGTGAAAAAGATTTCAAATGACTCCAAATGAAATGGATTTAAAATACACTATAACGAGTCAACGACTCAAAAAGCAACTCAAAATAGGAGCTAAAGATTTGACTGTAAAATTATGTGAGCAAACTCAATGGATTTGTTAATTTGAAAATCATTGTTCTACATACATTAATCCAAATGTAGCCTTATAGCCACTATGAGCTTACTATGATGGGCAATTTATAATGCTCCACTAAGAAGAAATTCACAATCCAATTTGTCCAACAACTAAAACCCATTTCATAATCAATGACTTAAAAGAAATGAAATTTCCCAGAAAGTGATTTCTCCAGAAAATTGACTAATCTGATTCCAAAAGAAAAAAATTCCTATTTTTAAGAAAACAATAAATACTTGGAGTGCAAGCATTTTCTCTGCAATCACAAGAGAAATCATAACCAAACTCTACTCTGACTATACAACTTTTGTTTGTTTCTTCAGCTCTGTTCACACCCGTACTTGTTGACCAAACATATGTGGGTCTTACCCCATTCATTCTAATAACCAATATTCTAAAAAGTCTTTGGCCACTAGTCGGGCGATCAAAACAAACATGGCGCTTAGGAGGGCTGAGTGGGATTAGGGGCTAATCGGAAAAAAGAAAAACGTAGGCTGACAGGAGGAGCTTAGCACCTAGGCGGGGACTAATCGGGGCTACGCGGGGATTTTTAGAACAGTCCAGTTGTTTTTTAAGTTGTATAAACAAATGTTTCTTGCTCTACAAGGCCTCATAAGATTCTTCAACATTTCACTTTATGACACTATCACAAATACAAATAACAGTAGTATCTATCCCCTATTTAAGAACCTTGTCATCCACTAAATAACTCATTACCTCAAAGCATACAGCAACTCCTCAAAACCATCATACTATTACAACCATGGAACAACCTCAAGTTTCTGTTATCATTGTCCCATTCCCAGCTCAAGGCCACCTCAATCAGCTGTTACAGCTCTCCTGCCTAATATCCTCGTACGGGATCCCCGTTTACTACGTGGGCTCCGCCGTCCACAACCGCCAAGCCAAAGCTCGTGTCAACGGCTTAAACCCTCTGGACATAGCGAAAATCCGATTTCACGATATCCCAACTCCGCCTTTCGCCTCTCCTCCTCCAGACCACAATTCACCAAACAAATTCCCAACACAGCTCCAGCCGGCAATGTACGCCATGTTGAACCTACGAAAACCGTTTTCAGCCTACTTAAACGAAATGTCCGAGAAATTCAAAAGGGTTATCATTATTTACGACTCTATGATGGCTGCGGTTGTTCAGGATGTCGCTACGGTCCATAACGCGGAATCGTACGCGTTCAACTCTATCTGTGCGTTTACTCAGGCCTCTTTCATCTATGAAGGCCGTGGCAAACCTTTCCCGGTAGAAAACTTAAAAGAGTTACCCTCTTTTGAAGGATGTATACCGGATGAGGTTCAATATATTGGTGCTTTACTGGCTGGGCGTCGGGTCACAGAGATGGAGATATTTACAATACATGCAGATTGATAGAAGCACCTTATATGGATTTGCTTGAAAAAGAAAACAATGCTGAGAAAAATAGGAAGAGTTGGGCAATAGGGCCAATACTACCAACCAAATTATCTTCGGCTAGCCGACACAAATGCTTGGACTGGCTCGATAAACACGAGCCAAAATCCGTCATCTACGTGTCTTTTGGCACGACAGTTTCACTCTCGGACGAGCAAATAAACGAGCTAGCATTCGGATTGGAGCAGAGCAAAGTAAAATTCCTTTGGGTACTCAGAGACGCGGATAAAGGCGACGTTTTTGACGGACATGTCAGAAGAGCTGAACTGCCTACAGGGTTCGAAAAGAGAGTGGAAGGAGTGGGGATGGTGGTTAGAGATTGGGCCCCACAGCCGCAGATATTGGCTCATCCGTCGACCGGTGGGTACATGAGCCACTGTGGCTGGAATTCATGCATAGAAAGTATTACTATGGGTGTGCCCATAGCAGCCTGGCCTATGCATTCGGACCAACCACGAAACACTTCGCTCATAACAGATATACTGAAAATGGGGCTTGTTGTGAGGGAATGGAAACAGAGGATGGAAATAGTAAAAGCATCGACGGTTGAGAATGTTGTGAGAAGATTGATGGCATCGGAGGAAGGAGACGAGATACGTAAGAGGGCCGAGGAGTTGTCTGCCACCGTTCGACAGGCGACTCAGGAAGGTGGTGCTTCTCGACTCGAGCTGGATTCGTTTATTGCCCATATCACTAGATAGAGTCATCTTTTGTCAAAACCAAGCAATCCCAGTTCTTCTTGCTATGTATTTCTTTTACATGAGTGATATACACATTCAGAAAAAACAATGGTAATTTGCATAATTTCATACTGAATACACAGTTGATCTCATTGCAAAGCTCAGTACTAATAAACAAAACTTCACACAAAAATAAGTTCTTGATAGGTATTTTAGATCACATCAGAAATGGGGTCCTAAGAACTGGGCAAAACATAATCACTGAACTGATGACATGAAACAATCCAGCACATATATAAAATTTGCATGAAATTAAGACAACACTGCTCTGTCAGACATTTCGACAAACACATGTTGGGGTTCATAACTAAGAATCTAACACCATGAAGATCAATGCCGTATCAAACCGATTATAACCTTGTAGTATGGAATAAGCTTCATATAATTATTCAAGATCAGCATATTGTAAACCAAACACCAAATTGAATTAATTTATAACAATTTTTTGGTTGACCACTTTTTTATAAAAACAAATAGGTAAAAATAAATAAAACCATAAATGCAAACCTTGGTAAGAGGGCTGTGTTTGGAGACCGGATGGTGGCGAATTAAATTAATTGGACTCCATCACTCTTATTTGTTAGTTAGAGTTAGTTAAACTGCACTAGATAAGTCTTGTGCGACAAACTCGATCGTAAAAGCACGTAATTGTGAAGAAGTAATATAACATATACGTACTTGTAGGGATCGAACTCGGGTCAATCGCCCTTTTCAACACAAATGTCTATTACTAGAGTACAAGGTTGATCCAAAATGTATGGGTTGTTGAATAAGCTAAAAATTAACTAACTGGAAATAGTGTGAACTAATAATAAAGAAAATTAATGGTGCAATAATTGGATATTCTTTCATTTGATTTTTTTTTGGCTAGAGAATAGTTATGAAAAAAATTAAAAGAAATAGAATGGATATTGGAGATGTGATTGGATATGAGATGGAAATGTAATGATGAAAGTTGATTTAATTAGAAATAATAAAGTAATGATTGAATATGATTCGTAGCTAGAAATATGTAGGTGGTGAATAACAAAATTTATGGAAAATGTGTAATAATAATTGGTTATTTAAAGTTTCTTTTTTTTTTTTGAGCAAAACTAGTAGTCCACCCGTGCGATGCACGGATGATCTATTGAGTAAAGATAATTTTAATATTTAGTTGTTTTAATCAATTAAAATGTAAAAATAAATTAATTTGATTGTATCATAAACAATGAAAAACCTCTCTAAAACTATGATAATAATACGACAAATTGTATAAGCCACATAAAAAATAATATAATAATATTAAAACTAATCCTTATAGATATAGATGAAAACTACAAATACGAATGGAAGAAATTACCGACACATAACGGAAATTATATAAATACCCACTAAAAAACATATTAGATAAAAAAAAAACACAACAAATTATATTGACCCAAATACTCAAATTAATATTTAAAAATTGATTTAGTAAATGAGATGTTCGCTTCTCCTTCTTTTCCAAAAACTGTAAGCCATTATTTTCCCTGCACAATTATTGGTAGAGTTTATACTTTCTTTGGTTTTTTAACCGAGGTAGAAAGCCGAAAATTTTGTAATAGAAAGCCAGAAAATGAAATTAAAATTTATATTTTACTTTATTTACAATTGAAAATATGGCCAAAAAAAAGACCATGAAATAAAATAATATACTTATTTTGTGATAAATATTATAATTGGATTGGAAATTTTTTAATCATTCGTTGTGCATAAAGTAAGAAGATTTGAAACAACCTAAAAGAGATTAATAATTTATTAAGTTCGATGCAGCAATCAATGATTATTGCTTTGCCAACAAAAAAATTCAAAATGAAGCTATTAATGATGAACTGTATCTCACAATATAAATTGTCAAATCAATCATGCAACAAATTTGAATAGACATCCCAAACAATAAATAGCAAAGTTAAATCAGTATTGACTGTATGACTGGTAAATGATCTGAATGTGTAGCCCCTTGTGCTCATTTTTAAGAAATAGTAGTAATTAAAAAAAAAAGTAGTAATTTTTCAGAGATTAAATAAATAATTAAAATATGAAATTAAATAAATATTAATTAAAACAATGGGTGGAATTTCAATAAATAATTAAAGTAAAAAATTAAATCAATATTAATTAAAGAATAGAACAATAAATTATAAGGGTATGCCCGAAAACTTATTAAAAAATTTAAAATCTTTCATGTTAAATGAAATTGAAATTTAATAATACAATTATGCATTAAGAAAAATATTACAAATTTGAGAAAAAATATACAACTTGCTTTTTATAGAACCTTGAGTACTACAATTTCGAAAACAAATATTTTATGCAAATTAATTTATAAACAACTTGTGAGTTAAACAAAATACACATAGAATAAAAATCAAAGAAGATGAAAATTGACCTACTTGAACTATATGAAATATAATATTTCAACCACTAAAAAACTGAACCATAACTAATTGTTGTAGTAATTGAATTGTAAATCAGTAATCTGCAGCTTACCGATTTTTCTCTCTTTAGTAATCAACAATTAACAAAAATATAATCAACAATTAAAAGAAATGAAGATATATATGGCCGGGCTGATCGATCATGGCCGCCCAAAGTCCAATACCAGTACGTTTTGCATTCTGCAGTCAAATTTCTCTTCTTTTAATCTATCTTCCCATATTAATCTGTAAAAAAAACAAATGCAGAAATTAAAACCCAAAAAACCAACACAAAATCATTTTCACGGTTTGAAAACCAGTGGCGCGGGGAGTTTCATGTCTTCTTCCGTCCGGCGCCCCTTCCTTTTTTTTTTCCATCCCAAAAAATTCATTAGGAAAAAGGAAAGCACAACTGCACAAGTGAAGTGATCAGGATCAATAAAGTATTCTGCAAAGAAGGGATTTTCTGAAAATCCAAGAAAGTAAAATTAAAAAAACCAGCCCTCTAAACAAAAAGGCACCAACAAAATTTAAAAAACTTACATGCTGTCAACTCCATGTTAAGCTTACAAAAGTCAGTCTGGAAATGTACTGAAAAAAGGGCAAAAGATGCACAGTACTGAACTTATATTTGTACAGAAAAAACAATTATAAATACAAAAACAAAAATAATGAGTGTACCAGCATTGTTGCATATCATGAAATACACATCCAAGCTAAAAATGTCCGAGTTGTTCCATATGGTGGAATATTGTATTGTAGACACGATCAATAGCATTTTCAATGCCCGCAATATTTTCGAAGGATTAATACCTTAGCCAAACTGAACAAATGAGCCATATAGCAGATTTTGCTATTTGTATTTTTTTTTTTTTTTTTTTGCAGAATTTGCGGTTTTTGTTGTGGTCTAGTGTGCATAGTACTGCTGGAAGTGGACGAAAAGTTGTTATTTATAATGGCCATGCTATTCTAAATTTTGTAATCTATATTATTGAATAATGGCGGGTTGATGCTATTTATTGCTTTGGTATTTATTATCATACCTATATTGAATTATGCAATGCAACTATTTACATTCTCGAGATTTTTGTTTTTGCTGCACATTCAAATTTTGAATTCTGCATCTTTAATGATACAACAAACCTACTTCTAGTTTTAAATATAAAATTTAACTATATTAAAAACAACTCATCTACTTACTTTTTAGTTCCTGCTGCCATCGATATTTTCAATTATAGGCGGCGGATTTGTGTTACCAATGTAAAAAGAAAAGGTAACCTGCAGTTAATTCATGGATAAATCCACACGCTACAGTTACTTATTCAATTTTTTCGTTTTTTCTAGACTTCCCATTTTTGGAAACAGATTTTTGGCGGGAAATTTCTATTATTGGAGACTATTCTGTTTTTATATATTATATAGAAGTGAAAACGAATGAGTAGTGTATTTTATGAAAATATTCATAACTAATCGCATGAGGAAAAAAATTCTCCAACTTAACGAAAATGAGAGTTTTTGGTATTCAATCAGTACCTAAAGGTTTGACTTCCCTAGTATTTATGATTTGATCATAATTAATCGAATTTGAAGATTCCTAGTTGATAGTCGAGATACCCTAAATTATTCAATAGATTTTCCCACGGTCTAAAGAAAACTTTATAAATTGTATACTCACTATATTCCTATGTGAATAAATAATTAAGTTATATGGATCTCATAAAGACTACACAAACCATGCAAGTATATTCATATCTTACATGCAATATATGTTTTCTACACATCGATCTAAACGCATATATCACATCTTAGATCAATATGATTTATGAAATCATTCTTCCACTTTTTGTGTTTCACTCTGTGTTCCACTATATTGGATGGTAGACATGTGTTAGCAGATAAATATGAGTTGTTGATTTTTTAGATGTACATACACTTGTAACTCATTCAATAGAACACAACTAAATCAATAAATAAAAATAATCATTATCAATAATTTATTCTTACAGTTTCCAATATGGTCATTACAATTTCCATCTTAAGCTAACGTCTCTGTTATCACACTAAACTTATTACACATAGATTTCGATTTCCTTTTTCATATGCATATTATCTATGTGGTTCATCTCGTGGCCTGAGAGATGTTAATTTTTTGGAGCAGTTAGAAGATTCGGAGTCTACGCAAAATCGAAGAAGAGGACTACGCAAAATCAAAATGCATTAGAAAATGCTTTGAACAAGCTATCAGGGTTTATGAAATTGGATGAGTTTGTGTTTGATGAAAATAATATTGAGAGGAGAAAAATTGTAATGGATTTCCTTATGCTCATTAGACAAACTGCTTTACTGATTTACATATGCATTCTAAGTCTAGATTCCAAGGGGCATCAGATGAGTTGGTATCACATAGATGCACGAGCAGAGTCGCATTGCATTTGGCGAATTGTTAGGATTACTGAATTGGAATAGGTATTTTTTAAGTGAGATGGTGAATGGAACTGAGTAAGTATTTATGAGGAAAAAAAAAAGATTTCAACTATTTAGATAATAAACTAACTATAGATATCTTGATTTAAATTTATGAAGGAAACCTCACGTATAAGTACATGAATGTTCATTTTGAGAGCTTTGGTGAGTTAGTAGTCATACATTTTAGGCCATGTACTTCTGTAATTGGCCAATAAAATGCTTTCGTGAATTATGGAAAGAATCAAAGTGTAACTTAACATTGTTCTAATTTTTATAATTATCCATCTTTTAACATTGTAGCTGAATTTAAAATGACTTTTCTGATTTGAGTACATATCTTCAACAATATCCTTGTTTGCACGCTTTGATCGATCAGTTTGGGACACTGAAGATGCCAAGGACAGGTCAGTTTCATATAAGAGTTTTATCATTTGTTTCTTCTAATATAAATAAATTTAACATGCTCGGTGAAGGAAAGACTAGCTATGTCAACCAGTATCCAGTATGACATGAGTGGAATACTACAACTAGGTTCATTTGCCATAAAGGAATCTAAACTTGATCCATATAAGTCTTCTATCATTGAGTGTTCTTTCATTGTAAGATTTTACTGTAATATTATTGGAGAATTTCATATTGAAATTTTAATATTATTTATAACAAGTGTATTATTATTAGACTGAAAGGCTTGTTTTGAAGAGTTTTGTTGTGGAGTTTTTAGGATATGGATCTATGACCACAAAACGTTTTTTAGTTTTCAGACATTGCGTTTCCAATCTGAGGGAAAGACTTGAATGTGCTAATGGTATGTTTCTTTTTCACTTTTCCGGAGCATGTTTCTAAAATTTCTATATTGTTAAAGTTCTACTACTCGCTTTCTACATCAATGAGAATATTGAAACAAATCCATTCTCTTTCAGTCCAATTCATCATCTGAACCACACTAAACAAATATTGATGTAGAAAGTCAGTAGTAGAACTTTGTTGAACTTTAACAATATAGAAATTTTAGAATGGTAATGTGAATGGTATTGTGAATGGAATTACAAATGACAAGAAAGTTTGGAAAGGAACACTCTCTCAACTCGCTTATAATTGCTTGGTTGGTTACAAATGAGGTCCTACTCTTATTTATATTACTCCACCTCCTTAATGGACGGTGGTGATTCATTTGATCTAACTGTTGGGAGAAGTTCTCTAGAATTCTCCATATAATTCCTACATATTCTACAAGTATTCTATAATTCTTTACTCTAGTATACAACCTTCTACATAGTTCCATACTACTCTATAACATTTTAGGAGTTCTTTGAGAATGGTATTGTGAATGAAATTACAATTGAAACTTATATTTGTTTAATACCAAAAAAGGAGGATTCATTCAAAGTGAAGGATTTTTGACCTATCAGTCTAGTGACAAGTTTGTATAAGATTATAGCAAAGATCCTGACACAAAGAATCAAGGTAGTGTTACTAGAAATAGTTGGAGAAACTCAAAGTGCATTTATTGAAGGGAGACAAATACTGGATTCTGTACTTATTGCCAACGAGATTGTGGAGGAGTTTAGAGCTTCCGTAAAAAGGCCTGATTTTCAAGATTGATTTTGCGAAGGCATATGATCATGTCGACTGGGGATTTTTAGACTTTGTGCTTGATCAAAAAGGGTTTGGAGACAGGTGGAGAAGGTGGATCCGAGGTTGTCTTGCATCTACCAATTTCTCTATAATGATTAATGGGAGACCTAGGGGCAAGTTCAGGGGTTCAAAGGGTTTGAGGCAAGGGGATCAACTTTCCCCATTTCATTTCAATATTGTTGTTGATGTGTTAGACAACTTAATTGATAAGGCTAAAAGGTTGAAGTTGGTCAGTGGGTTATCAGTGGGACGAGATAAAGTAGTCATATCTAACCTTCAATTTGCGGATGACACAGTGTTTTTTCTTGAAGCTGACGAGACTAATTTGTTGAGGCTCACTAATATTTTAGATATGTTTTGTAGTATATCAGGTTTGGAGATCAATTTGGAGAAAAGTGTAATCTTAGGAATCAATATGGAGGAGAATGAGGTTAAGAGTCTAGCTGATAAAATTGGTTGTGTTGCGGGAGAATGGCCCATTAAATACTTGGGAATGCCTTTGGGCGGTAATCTACTCAAATTATCTTTCTGGGAACCGGTGTTGTATAAATTTATCCAGAGGAGGTCGATTGACTTTGATTCAGTCAGTTTTGAGTTCTTTACCAACCTATTATCTCTCTTTATTCCGGATCCCAAAAGGCATAGCAAGTTTGATGGAGAAAAATATGAGAGATTTTTTATGGGATGGAACGGACGGGGACAATCACACTCATCTTGTTGCTTGGGATGAGGTCGATCGACCCAAAGAAGTTGGAGGGCTGGGTACTGGAAGTATTTGTCTCAGAAATACAGCTCTTCTCGGGAAATGGTGGTGGCATTTCCAAGCTGAAGGAAAAGCATTGTGGTGCTCAGTTATCAAAAGTAAATATGATTTGCAAGACAACAATTGGGATGTTGGTTTAGCTGTGAGAACCACTTTTAGGAGCCCATGGAAATGTATCTCTAGAGTTTTCCTGATTTCCATCAATCAATCATGGTCCACGTGAGAAGTGGGAATAAGCTTAGATTTTGGGTGGATGCTTGGGTGGGAGATAAGTCTTTCAAAGAGCTTTATCCACTTTTATTTCATATTTCTTCTTCGCACCTTAAACCTATCACTTCCTTTGTCTTGTCTAATCCAAATGAACCATTTGCTCACCCTCTATCCTAGAGATGTTAAAAGGGTCGCGGCCCGTTGGCCCGGACTGTTTAAACCGAAAAAAGAGGATTAGCCCTTGGCCTGGACCGTTTGGCCCGAGGCCCGTTAGGGCTAGCCCGCTAACCCGCCAATTGTGTTTTTTAAAAAAATATATATATAATTCTCCAATTATATATCTAGTTTATTACATAATACCTCTTACTAAATATATTTTTTCAAAATCACATCTCCCCATATTTAATAGATTTAAGTATATAATTTTAAAAATTATGACTTTTAGTCATATGCGTAATTTAAAAAAAAGGTTTAATTTTTCCCATTTTATATGGGTAAATAATGGTATCTTTTATTACTATAGTTTTATTTTTAAAATTAGATCATCAAATATTTAAATTTTATAATTTTGTTAATATTGTGTAATTATAAACTATGCATGATTTTTTTTTATAATGAATACTTTAACTTAAAATGTCCAACTTAAACGTTATATATGTTCGAGTTCAAAATTTTAGACTTAAATATATAATTTTTATTTTTTTGACATATAACCCGATAGTGGCCCGTTTAGCCCGAAGCCCGCTAGGGTTAGAGTTAGGTTCCAATATTGTCGGACCGTTTAATAGCGGCCCGTTTAGCCCGAAACCCATTAGGTCTGGCCCTATAGGGCTAGGGCCAGCCCGTTTAACATCTCTGCACTAAAGTGTCAAAAATAAATAAACAGTTATTGACTGAAAGTTAATTTATTGAAGAGATTAAAACCTAATTGTCAAGCACATTATTCTTGTCAATATTTCTTATTACCTTCTAACAAAATAGTTCCTTACCAATTCTTTAATTGATCCATTCCGATAAAAAAAAAATAGATATGTTCCAAACCCAAACATTGACAATATTCAAACTTCAATTAACCAATAAACACAGTTGATCACCCTAAAAGAACTCATCCAGTACTTGTATGTATCTCCAATGATTATATATTCTTAATATATATGCGTCATGTCAACCATCATAAGACTAATAATGATAGAAAGAAAAGCATTAAGCAAAATGAGACCTAGAAATGTTTGTAGACCACGAGCTTGTAGCTTAAGTGGTATCACTCACCCTTTATAAGGGTATTAACCAGAATTCAAACCCTTTATCTTTCAGTTTCTTTGAAATTTATCTCCTTCCTTCTAACCAGAACTCCCAACTTATCAAAAAAAAAAAACTAGAAATGTAGTACATTTGGATGCTGTCTCTAGTTCCATGTCTATACAATCATACTTCTTAATGTCATCCAAGGATATCCACAATAATTAATTCACGTAGATCTTGAATGAGTTGCTCCAAAACATCTGGGTACGAGGCCAAATATATACGAGATAATATTTACATACCCGTGCGATCAATAATATAAATATATACAACTCTTAACTAATGCAAATTTAAGTACCTTATTGATAAATATCACTTCATGCTACGTGAAGTGACAGATATGATCACTGTTGGGTTCGCTATATGACACGGGGTTCGCACAACGGAAATTTAAAATTTTTAATCTAATTAAAACAAGTGCATTCATCAAAATAAATACTAACCCCGTAGGTTCACGTAGCGATTGTAACGATCGACATTTTCGTTATCATGCGAGAAAACAAATTTTGATTCGTAAGTGATAAAAGGAAATTACCCTCGTAGAGTCTTCTCCTTTTAGCGAAGATTGAGAGGGAATCAATTCCCGGATATGTGGCAATCACCAAAACTCCAAATGCTCGCCAATAGGGATTCAAACGTCTCCCCTCCAATCGAGTCCACCTTCTGATTGTAGACACCGGAATAAATCTTTCGCTAGTAAAATTTATTCCGTTCTTCAAAATGATAATTGGAATAGAACTCTTAATCTCACAATCAACTAGTGATAGGAGATTAATTGTTATAGAATAATAATTATCAATTAATTATTATCCACAAACAAGGAAGATAAACACTTAAAGAGAGAATTTTGGAAAACAAGAACTATTTTCTTTCTTTTCAAAAAGGTTAAAAAAAAACCCACCGCAGTGGTGTTGTTTTTTTTTTCCTCAAAAAATGCAACTGATGTTCTTCTCTTATTCTTTTGTTAAGCATTTTTCATTTCATTTATATATTAACATGTTTAATGAATATAACAAAAAAGAAAAAAACACCCACTTGATGTAGTGGGTTGGACCACTACACTAGTGGTCTTGTGCCAAAAATGAAAACTGTCGTGTGTTTTATCAATCTCTCTTATGTATATATATATATCATATATATCATATATATATATATATATAAATATTATTTATTTATTTATCCTCAATAATCTAATGGGCTTCCACAATTAGGCCTACTAGATTATATATGGGCTTGGATTTCATAGTCCAACTAATTAATTCAAATAATTAATATCCAAAGCTCAAATTAATCAATCTAATTGATTAATTAATTTATTTTATTCCTTTCATTGAGCCTGCTAATCAAATTAGATTTAATAAGATAATCATATTATTTAAATAAATATTTAATTCAACTATTGAATTAAATTAAAACTCTAATTAATTAATCTATATTAATTAATTGCATTCAACTATTGAATTTATCAATTTGGAAATGTCAACAACCAAAATTATGTGTGACCCTTTTAGGTTCACAATACTAACACTAGCACGCAGCTTACAACTCTTGTAACTTTCGAATAATATATTCTACTAATTAATCATATTAATTATTATACTTGGAATTAACTCTTTAATTTCAAGAACCTACAAATCATGGTAACATCTAGCAAGTAGCATGATTACCCAAAGATTAGGTGAAATAAGCGAGTAAACCTATTTCAATTGCAATTGCATACATGTACAATCCTTTCACAAACTATGAAAACAGGAAATTCCCTTGTCAAAAGACAAGTGTCGAATTCTATGTTGGCTACTGACAAGCCTCCATGTACATCAGTGCAATACCCAAAATACCCCTTTGTGATTGTCAAGCAATCAAAAGATAAATCAAAGTATTGCAGGATAGACACAATTTCATGCACCTCAAGTACGAGGATTAATCATGTACTATTGCAATATAAAAATTCTTATTCGACAAACAAAGTTTCCATATAAGAATTTTTCATTGGGTCATGTTCAGTGAACTTGTTCGCCAACAAGCACCCGCATATATGCATTTGCGTCTCAACGCTAATGTTAATGGAATGTAACATTCTCGTCTCACGAGCATGCATCATATACACAAGTCTTACGGGGTTATTCAATGTCTTATCTTGAAAAACCCATTGATTTGGAACTATTTTAAGATCAAAGTCTTAGAGGCATGTTCCATGATCGCCATCAAATGCGCAACCATACCTCATAGGTTAAAATGATCTAAGGACTTTATCTATGAGCAATTAAATAATAAATGCAAAACATAAGATAAAGAAAAATGTCTTTATATTAATATAATTCCCAATAAAATTGTTTTTACAAGTAGGATAAATCCAATTTAATTGAAGTGCGGGGCACCCTACTCTAACATCACAACACAGGTTTAAAGCATTTTTATAGTTTGTAGTTCAAGTTGATTACCAAATAATAAAAATAAGAAGTGAATTCAGAAAGAATACAAAAATAAAATCTAAAACTTGTCATAATTGAGATTGATGATTGATGATTCATGACTGGATCAGTACTATTTAATATTTCTGTTTTTTTTTTTTTTTTTTTGTGTGTATTGTGTATGCGAGGCGCCTTTGTGCCTTGGGTGTGCGGTGCGCCTTGCCCCTTTAACAACTATGGCTAGGTATGAATGAAGTTTCTTTTAATGCTTGGCAAGTGTTATTATTGGTTTTGGTTAGCTTGTAACGATTTGTTTGTTTATAGAAAATCCTCGTCTATTGATCTCACATTCGAATGGGCTAAGTTGAGTTATAGTGTCGGGTCAAGATTAGAACTGGATATTTGACATTAAATTAGAGTTGTCAATTCGACCCGACCAACCCATATTTTTTTTTGGTGGGCTTTAATATCCTAGGCCCAAAAATGTTTGGCATCAAAGCCCGGCCGATTGGGCCAGCCCAACACTTTTAGTGTATTTTCGTTGGGCCAGGTTGGGGTAAATTTGGGCTCCCCAATTTTGGCGGCCGGTCCTTTGTTGGTCGGTCCGACCCAATTTTTCAAAAAGTCCAGTGGCTCAGGCCATTTCGGCCCATGAGAAGATTTTGACAGCTCTACATCAAATACATGAAACTCAACCATATTAGAATTGGATATTTGATATCAAATACATGACGATCAATATATCTCTGAAAGTTGTGTTAAACATATTTGAAGCTCAATCATCTATCCATATATATACAAAGTAAAGATGCAGCTAACTTATAATTAGCTTGCAGTTAACTCACTAATCTAGCTAATTAATATACCTAATTATCAACTAATCTAACAGAATAACTACCAGAAAATATTTTTATTCTAATAGTCGGACCTTCCGGTTCGCGCGTTTAAGATTGGGAGGGGAGGGTCTTGAACCGGGGAGGGATGTGGGTTTCGTTTTTGCTTTGGCTCCCTAGTCCAACCCCAGTGAAATTATGGATATTCAATATTCTACTGTATATTAATAATAAAAAAAAAACCGTTGGCTGAATTATTTATATGGGTCCTTAATGGAATGGGGCGGGTGGGTCCCAGGTTTAGCCAAACCTGTCCCAGACACACCTATTGTCATCCTTATATTTGACGTTTATGAAAAAAGGAGAGTAAATTTTTGTTTTGTTTGATATGATTGTGCATGATTCACCTAGATTATTATATACTCCGTCTTATTTACAATAAGTATTTTTTAGGAAAAAAAAAACTCGCATATTAAGAATAGGAGGAGATACCTATTACCTAATATACCCTTATTTAATAATTTATAACCCCATCAATTTTTATAATACTCATGGGCTTAATTAATGCCCTTCATCTTTCCTCGTTACTTTTTCTTTCCCTCGTATCTTTCCCTATTATGTGTCTTATGCAATACCATGAAACAAACAGTTTCATATTTCTTTATTGCTCCTCTTTCCCATCCTTTATTGCTCCTCCTTTCCATGAAAAAATGAAGACATGAACCATATATATTCAAAAAATTTCCTGTTGTGGCTCCAGATTTTTCAAAATCAATGTCCTAATTGGAGCCAAAACTAAAGATTTTAAATGCAAATCCAATATTCAATTTTTTTTTTTTTTGCAATGGTACCAAAACAAAATTTCAATCTAAATCTTCCATATATAAAACCAGAGATACCAGGCAAAGATTTCCAGAGGTCATTGCAATGGAAAAGATAATCATAAATTTTGCATTGGAACAAAATAAATCTTGGTTTCGAAAATGATAAACCATTAAATATATTTACTAAATGAATTACTAATAAAAGTACAAGGGTACACTACAAGAAAATTGTTTAACAATGACGGGAATTTACATCACTATATGCCCAAAACCCGTCATTAAAAGACTTTTAGTGATGGAAAATTTCCCATTATGGCCCATCATTACTCCCTCCTAGGTAAAAGTAAATAGTGACGGTAGTTAGATCCCATCATTATTGTTTAATAATATTTAATGACGAGATTATACCGTCACTAAAAATATTTTAGCAACAAAATTGTATCGTCATTAGAGCATAATTTTCCCCTCACTATATGTTGTTTTATTGACAATGTTTCCGTGATCATTAGTGAAAAGGTCTCCAACGGCGAGATCTTCTCTAGAATCCAACTAGATCCTCAGCTAGCCTGCAAAAGACTAACCGGAGAGAACTCCGGCGTAAGCACTCCGACGATCAAGTTAGTAAAAGGGAAAAAGAGTAAAGAAAAGTGTATAAAATATAAAAGCTGAATAAAATGCCAAGAAGATCCCTTCATTTCTCACTTTCTTCCTCCTTTTATACCCAAGCCCTTTAGTCCTTTGAGATCCACGTGTCCACTCTGAATTGGGAGTCAAAAAAAGGTGGACAACCGTGCTAGGTCGACAAAAAGAACTAGTCACATCAGTCAGGTCGACACCGGGGATAGTTACTTCCTGTCGAATCAGCCTTTTTAGGATATTAATTACTTGTCAGGTCTTCCTCTCGAGGCATTTAATGCGTGCAGGTATGACCTGACATTTAATAACTTCATGTCAGGTCGTCCATATCTTTTAGTAACTTCCTGCCAGGTCGACCAAGGCTTTAGCCCTTGCAGTCAAGTCAATCGTATCTCCTAGTAACTCTCTGTCAGGTCGGTCGTATCTCTTAGTTACTCTCCGTCAGGTCGACCATATCTCTAAGTTACTTTCTGTCAGGTCGGTCATATCTCCTAGTAACTCTCTGTCAGGTCGGTCGTATCTCTTAGTTACTCTCCCGTCAGTCGACCATATCTCTAAGTTACTTTCATGTCATGTCGGCCATATCTCCTAAGAACTCTCTGTCAGGTCGGTCGTATCTCTAGTTACTCACTGTCAGCTCGACCATATCTATTAGTTACTTTCTGTCAGGTCGGTCATGTCTCCTAGTTACTCAATCAGGTCGTCCGTATCTCTAGTTACTCGCTGTCAGCTCGACCATATATACTAGTTACTGCCCGTCTTAGCTCGACCATATCTCTTAATTCCTTGTCAACTCGACCGTGTCTCTAAGTTACATTCGTCGGTCGACTATGTTTCCTATCGTGGTGGTCAAGTCAATCATAATCCCTTTTTAGGTCTGTCGTGTCTTTGCTGTTTTATCTCAGCTCGGTCACGTTCTCTTTGTTACAAGATCGCTCCTTTTGTATGTTCTTAGATACACCGAATCAACTAGTCCCCTTACTCTCCTAGTTTGAGCGTAGGTCTAAACTAGGTGAGTATAAATACCAGGTCTCCTTTGAGTGTACCGAATCAACTAGTCCCCCTACTCTCCTAGTTTGAGCGTAGGTCTAAACTAGGTGAGTATAAATACCAGGTCTCCTTTGAGTGTACCGAATCAATTAGTTTAGCAATAAAATTACCCCTTAAAAAATTAGTAACTGCCCTAATTAAAAGTTATTTTTTATTATAAAATATAATCATTCCCTCATTAGAAACAATTTTTATTATGAAATATAAAGATACTTCCATATGAAGTTCTCATTACATAAAAATTAAAAACACACCATTACTAATAAAATAAGATATTGCTAAATGTTCAAAACAAACAATTGTTTTAAACAACAATAATAAACTACATCCACATTTATCCATTTATTCAAAATATACATAATTGTAATTTTTTTTCCAAAATATGAATTTCATCTCCGATAGAAGGCTAAAGTATTTTCTAATATTCTACTCCACGGATTACAAAAATATTTAAGCACCACAAAGGTGAATCACATGTTGCTTCAAAACACCCTGTAACAATATCCCAATCCATGCTTGAATTCTTCTTTACGAATCAACCTACAAAACAACCCAAAAAGAAAATCATTAATCCCAATAGCAAGCACTAACATTCAAAGACTAAAAATGTTAGAAAATATGATGGACAAAGCATATTCTACAGTTGCAATGATGTCACCAAATTGGTGATTGCAACCAGGTTTAAGTGTGTAAAGGAAACATGCACATCATATAACACATATGCAAGGGGAGGCTCATCAATAAATAAACACATCTACTCCAACAATGAAAAATTGTATTATACTAACTATAATCTACATTGAAGTAGAACGCTGGCTTGTTGGCACGAGCAGAAAAAATAGCTGGAGAAACAAAGTGCACAACTAGTTAATATTAGTTGATTAGCAATAAGAGTCCCTTGGCACATGCCAAAAGTTCAATAAACTCATCCAACCCACAAAACAGTCTATTATAACCTTTAATATGGACCAACATAGCTCAAAGTCAGTGCTTCTCGATCGTATGCAAAACCTTTCAATCACATAAAGATAAACTTACAGAACCCAAACAAGCATGCATCATGAAAGTAAAATTGAGTAACACAAAAAAACTCTAATTTATTGATCCTTCCAAATAAATTATAACTTCACTACACAATTGTTATTAAAAAGAATTATATTAAAGTCGTCTACAGAATATTACCAACATGCCATAGATACAGCAATAGAATTTGGGTCTTACTGTTTCACATGAGTATGCATGCGCATGTCAATGGCATTGCCCAGTCCAACCTGTACTCTAAGGAACCACAATAACCAGATGGCCCAACCGGTTCAACACTGTCCCATATCTGATTTCTTCATAGAACCTGAGGATTCTCCATTCATAACGTGCTCCACGTTAGGCTTGGAGAAGATTGGGGCCTTCCAACTACCTGTTCATCTAGCCTCACGTACTATTGTTACCTCAAATGTGCTGACGTGGACTTTAGAGTCTCCCATGCAGGTCCGATTTCAATAAAAGAAATTATCATCTTATGCTACTTCTAATTTTTGGCTGATATACTTTTTTCCGCATAGATATATCTCTGCTTTCTGCATCCAATTTGCCTCTTATTTTAGAATGTTTTTCCCTTTTTTCCTATAGATTTGGTTGTGCCTCGGTTCTGCCCTACTACTGGTGCATCTTTCGACATTTCTGTGGACACTAGTACAAGTTCATTAGAAAATGCTTTTAACAAGCTATGAGTTTGTGAAATTAGATGAGTTTGTGGTTGATGAAAACAATATTGAGAGGACAAGAATTGTAATGGATTTCCTTATGATCATTAGTTGTTTTACTTGATTTCCATGTGCATTTTAAGTCTAGATTCCAAGGGGCATCGGAGGAGTTTGCTAATCTCAAGCGTATTTTGAACATTAATAGTAATACGAGATTGACCAAGTATCGGTGTAGATAGCTTTAGCATCTTATCATTTTCATGTTTTATGTCAAAACATCTTATCATTTTCATCTTATCATGTTTTATCATCTTATATTTAGCTTTACCGAATTGACATAAAACATGAAAATGATAATATGCTAAAGCTACTTGCACGATACTTGGTCAATCTCGTATCACTATTAATGTTCAAAATACGCTTGAGATTAGCAAACTCCTCCGATGCCACTGGAATCTAGGCTTTAATGCACATGGAAATCAAAGTAAGCGATTTGTCTATTAATCATAAGGAAATCCATTACAATTCTTCTCCTCTCAATATTGTTTTCATCAACCACAAACTCATCCAATTTCACAAACTCGATAGCTTGTTCAAAGCATTTTCTAATGAACTTATACTAGTGTCCACAAAAATGTCGAAAGATGCACAAAAGAGGTAGGGCCGAACCGAGGCACAACCAAATCTATAGGAAAAAGGGAAAAACAACCTAAAATAAGACGCAAATTGGATGTAGAAAATATATATATATCTATGCGGAAAAAGGTATATCACCCAAAAATTAGAAGTAGCATAAGATGAAAATTTCTTTTATTGAAATCGGACCGCACGGGAGATTCTAAAGTCCACGTCAAAGACATTTGAGGAAAGAGTAGACGTGAGACTAGGTATGCGGTAGTTGGAAAGCCCCAATCTTCTCCAAGCCTAACGTGGAGCACATTGTCGATTTTCTCCGCCATCACTAGATGCACAAAAATCTCATATTGATAAATAATTTCAAAAAATATCTTCTCAACGGAGTTACATAGTCGACGATTTATTAAAAAATGTGCGTGAAATATAATATGATAGATCTTCAAGTTAAGAAACAAAGGTATAAAGTATAAACACGTTAGCACATATTTAGGCACATAAACTACCTAAATAGGCCAAATAAAACCAAGGATTCATGGGTTAGATTTAGGAATCGGTTATATGGCAAAAATAAACACATGTCAAAAGGAATCCCAATTAATCAGTTCACGAAATCAAGAATTATTTATACTCCTTCATATTCACAATAAGTGTCTTTTTAGCTTGTAAATTTTTTTTTCCAAAAGAATGTCTTTCTACATTTTCAAGGCTAATGATATGGGATTTGATTGGGATTTTGGCTTTTTACATCGATTTATGGGGAAATTTTCTTGATTTCCAAAGGGCTTTTTATGAAGGATATGGTATATGGTAAGGATGGAGTTTTCAAGATGAGACCTCAAACGTGCATACCTTCCGATTAGCCTATTTATGACTTTTTCGCTTGCTAGAATTATGCTTGAGGTTCATTTTTTAATCTTATTTTTAAGCTTTATATGTTCATCTAATGCTTTAGCACTTATATATGCTATTCATTTGATAATCTGATACTTGAGGCTCACTTGTTAGTTTGTTGCTAATAATCACATTTGGTTATTGATTAGCACTCATAATCAATAATGTTATGATCATTAGCAATCTTTGAACATTAGCTTGTTCATTAGGATTAGTGATTGATTGGATGTATTATCACATATGCTTGTGATCTCTGTACCAGATTCATCTACTTAAGGATTTAAGTAGTGAGTGAACATTAATCAATGTAATTAGTGTAATTATTCCTTGAATCATATATGCGATCACATTGAAAGAATGAAATATTCTTTGATGTTTTCTTGTTGTAGGGAAGTTCCTATACGAATGGAGAATAGAAGAAATCATATAGGGGACAGAGTTGAACCGGTTGGAACACGCGTTCTTACGGGAAATGTCCAAAAATTTAAAAGAGTTGTCGTCATTCACGATTCTTTGATGGCTGTGGTGGTTCAGGATGACGTGACGATCCACAATGCAGAATCGTATGCGTTCAACTCTATCTCCGCGTTTTCTCACGCCTCTTTAATCTGGGAAGGCTTAGGCAAACCTTTCCCGATAGAACACCCAAAAGAGTTACCCTCTTTTGAAGTGTACCAGATGAAGTCCAATATTTTGTAGCCTTGCAATCTGAGCCGTTGGATTACAGAGCCGGAGATGTCTACAATACCTGCAGATTGATAGAAGCCCCTTATATGGATTTGCTAGAAAAAGAAGAGATTTTTGGGAAAAGGAAGAGTTGGGCAATAGGGCCAATACTACCTGCCAAATTATCTTCAGCTAATCAACACAAATGCTTAGAATGGCTTGATAAACACGAGCCAAAATCTGTCATTTATGTATCTTTTGGTACTACAACTTCACTGTCAGATGAACAAATACAGGAGCTGGCATTAGGATTAGAGAAAAGCAAAGTGAAGTTCCTTTGGGTACTTAGAGACGCGGATAAAGGTGAAGTCGTTGATGGAGAAATCAAACGAGCTGAACTGCCAGAAGGGTTCAAGAGAGAGTCGAAGGAGTTGGAATGGTGGTGAGAGATTGGGCACCACAACCGCAGATATTGGCTCATTTATCGATTGGTGGGTTTATGAGCCATTGTGGCTGGAATTCTTGCATCGAGAGTATTACTATGGGTGTGCCTATAGCAGCTTGGCCTATGAATTATGACCAACCACGAAACACTTTGCTCATAATAGATATATTGAAAATGGGGCTTGTTGTGAGGGAATGGAAACAGAGGTTGGAATTAGTGAGAGCATCAACGGTAGAGAATGTTGTGAAAAGATTGATGGCGTCGAGAAGAAGGGGACGAGATACGAAAGAGGGTTGAGGAGTTGTCTGCTATGGTTCGACAGGCGACTCGGAAAGGTGGTGCTTCTCAACTCGAGTTGGATTCATTCATTGCCCATATCACCAGATAAAATCATCCAGATCAAATCGAATAAGTAAGTTCCATTTGAAATCTCAAGTTTCAAGTGTATGGCTTGATGCTGGAAATGCAGTTCCAGTCCAATTATTATTGAACCACACAGGCAAGAAACTGATTAAATAAATGCAAAAGTGATTAAAAATTCCAAGGATTAATGTTCAAGAACTAATCCACACACTGACAGTGTGTTTGGTCCTACTAAGAAATATTGATATTGTCTCACTTTATATGATAATACTTTCTCTTTTACTTTCTGTACTTCTCCGTTTATTTTCCTCCCCAAAACCCAAGCTCCAAACACAGCAAAAATCAATTAATCAAAAGATGGCCCTATTAGAAATCACATGCTTACCTCCTACGAACGTGCAAGTACATTCTAACATAAGAAAATAGGCACTGGCAAACAACTCTACACTAGTCTGGGGACAACAATCTGCTCGACATAGAAAAGCATAATAATATATCCAGAAGAAAATATCTTTCATCCCATAAAAGCAGTGTGGAAGCTTTCCAGTTTAATTAAAATTAGGGATAATTACATAAAAACCCCTGAGGTTCGGGCTAATTACAAAAAAACTCATAGTTTCTTGAAAATTGCAAAAAACTCCTTAAGGTTTGATTCTACTTACATCTTCCCCCTTCACAAGCAAAACATTTCAAAAAAACCCTTGATATTTATAGAAATATTACAGTTATCCCCTTAAATTTAAGGCAAAATAAAACCTGAGGGGGCTTTTATAATTTTGAAACATCTCTGGGTTTTTTTGTAATTAGCCCAAACCTTGGGGGTGTTTCTGTAATTATCCCTTAAAATTATTGTCGTATAACTACCTAAACTCAACTGAAGCTAACATAAATGAACTTACTGATAGCTACTGAGGCCGGATCCAACCAAAAAGATCATGGGAGGACAGGCAGCTCGACTTTGCTGAATGACAAGAAACTAACCCGCCCATGCTCGACAATACAGAACTTTAGCGGGCTTCCATTGCAACGTGTCTCAAGGTCCTCGATCTCTTGTTTTGATGGTGGGTAGCCACTACATAAGATACCATGTCATCATGAGACTATGTCTATTATGAAGGCATCATGAGGAATTTTAGGAAGGAAAGGATATGGAAGAGACATATGTACAGAATTTCAATCTGTATTCACTTGATATGCAAAATAAAGAATTCAAAGTGCAAGTTGGACATATATTGATTGGAAAATGTAATCAAAGATTCCAATTCTAAAAAAATATACTCAATTTTCTCCAGATGTTTCCCTGACTACATTACATGCACTATACATCTTTTAGGGATAATACAAAAGACCCTCTGAGGTTTGGGCTAAATACAAAAAAAAACTAGAGATGTTACAAAATTACAAAAAGCCCCCTCAGGTTTGATTCTTCTGTCTAAATTTAAGGGATAACTGTAATATTTCTAGAAATATCAAGAGGGGGTTGAAATGTTTTTTGCTTATGAAGGGGGAAAATAAAAGGCGAATCAAACCTCAAGGGTTTTTTTTTTTTTTGTAACTAGCCCCAACCTCGGGTTTTTTTCGTAATTATCCTAACTTTTACGTTTTTTGAGGAAAGACAAAACACCAGGAAATGAAAAACCAGTTTTACCACAATAATAGTCACACAAATGAAAACACATTCCAATCCAGATTTAGTACTAGGCCAGCATCCATCAATTATGTCAATAAAATTTTACCAAAATTACATTGTTTAAACCCGATTCTGAATGAGTAAAGCAAAATTAATTTATTAAAATATTGCTGAAGTTAGTTACCTGGTAAGGCAGAGCACAAAAGACGGATTGCCTGGAGAAGACTTTCTAAACTTGCTATTAGGAGGATAAACATCAAATATTGGTCTGGTTTCACCAATATACAAGTTACCGAACATCTCTGTGATGAAACTGTTGTCTACTGATCCCCTATCTCTTATATTGTCGAGTTCTGCCATACCTTCTTGAGCATCGGTTTTTATATTCGCATTCTTGATAGACCAAGAGACATTGTGGCGACCAACAATGTAACCTAGAAACTTCAAGTGTCGATAGACTTCAAAAGACTCCCAAGAACATCCATGCCTATTCTTGTCTTCTGCTAACTTTCCATACATATCGCTTAGGGGAAGGGTTGTATCATCACCGTTAAAGATATCCAACGCACCAATTTCAGCTAAATACCTACAACACATATTTTCAATATCACTCTCCAAATATAGGAAGCATGCTGATTGAAACGCTGCAATCTCTATCTAGCAAGCACTAAATGTTGCTATTCAACTCAGTTGAAATCAACTGCTTCACGGCACGCAAAAACATATGTCTTTGCTAATAAACAAAATTGCATCGATCGGAAGTAAATGATTGAAAGTTTGCAAAACCACACGAGTAGGTAAAAATACAACTCCTGAATTCAACCTATGGCAACCAACCATATAATACAGTTTCAATGCTTCTCCATATTCAAGTCTACATGCACACAAGCTTATACAATTATGCTTGTTTCTGAGAAAAATCAGCAGTTATTAGAATAGTACAGGAACTAACAAAGTTCAAAACTTGTGCCCACTGTTTGTACAGTGTTTGCATATGCACACACCAGGACATTTCGATTAACAGTTAAATAGATATACAGTGGCTAACTGTTGATAGTTAATTTCGTTGCAGGACAAAGCCTAATAAATAATACTTCCCACAAATAAGTTTTACAGGATAAGTCAATATTTGATTGATTTATGATGTTGCTTTACTTTATTTATACATAGCTACTGCACAATAAGAACTTTTAATTTAATTTGCTGCCGAGTTGAGGGAACGGAGTTAAAAATAATATCATGGTACTCAATTCTTTTGATGTCATCAGTATAGTAATAAGTTGTTTTATGATTTGTACAATTTTAACGGCTTTTTAATTGATATAAAACTTTTTTTCGCCCATGAGGCTCCATTTTATATACCAAGGCAGTAGTACATGATTTGAATTGTAAATCCAAAAAATAAAGGCAAATGTTATTGTTTTCCATATTCTTCACTCTCCGTTCAGTTTCTCCAAAAACATTAGAAGCCCCCCACCCCACTCACAACTCTTTTAAGCAATAAGGAATGAAGATGTTTGGCCATATTTTCTGCACGTTAGATGGTCTGATTTCAGTATACTTTTGCTTCCACTACTAACGGTCATTTAAGTGCTTGTAAATTTTTGCAAACTTCTCCTATTTACGGGTGATACTTACTAAGTTAGTTGCACAACTTTGTATAGATGATAAATATAAATTGCCCGAAGAATAACAAAGTTCGTAAGAGAACCTAAAGATATAAAATTACCAATAATAATGATAAGAGTTTGCATCACATACAAAGATTCTTCGATTGAGCAATACGTCTTTCCATTGCGAACTATCCCAGTTGTAGTCCACATTTTACCCTTTTTCTCCAGCACCTCAGCCATTCGCAACTCTTCTATCCACCGTGCCTTTGACGCTTCTTTCCTTACAGTAAACATCAATTTTACCATCAGTCTAGTATATTTCTAAAATTTTCCATCCAAATGAAAATAAAAAAATTTATACCATTTCTTCTCAAGAGTGTACCTAAATTGCAACTTGGGTATGTCACCGGAGGCATAGCAAAGTTCATCATCAACTGAGTCGTCAACAGAACCCTCAGAATCACTATCACAACCATATGTTCCTTCACAGAGACTCAATCTTTCAAAGGCGTCAGAATCCATCGTTTTAGCTTCCATGGACCTGGAACCCGACCCGTCTCAATCTCTGTCCAGCCAATCCAAACCCTAGTAGTTACTGGCCACTCAGAGAGCACCACAATCTATGTAATGTTACATTAAGATTCAGAAACAGCCACTATACAGGGCCGGGCATGTGCTTTCGAGGGCCCTAGGCGAGATTCTAAAAATAGGCCCCAAGAGATCGAATTTATTTTATCTTAAAATATTACTTTAAATCTAAGGGCCGGAAAATCAATTGTGACACTAATTATAACAATAACCAAATGAAATAATTACTTTAGTGAGACAACATGTTAATTATGAACAGTAGTAATATGCCGGAAAGACAATAGCAATGTATCAACCAAAGAGCAGTTTTTTGATATCTACCAAAGTGAAGAAAGACCTCAACTATTAGGAATACAAAAAAACAAATAAAAGAATTTCTTCCTCAATTTTTTCAATCACTCAACCTCACAGGCTCTTGGTTAGCAAATTCATTTATTTGTTACTCCTACTACCTAACTACCTTCAGAGGGTCAAATAAACAAATTGATTGGTTTGGTACAAAACTGAATTGAAAAAAGTGAAGGAAAAAAAAACGAAAAAAAAAATAATTTGAATTAATTTCTTTCCAATTCTTCTTCTGCAATACATACATGAAATTTAGTTGAATACTTGAGTTAATTTTCATTTACCACCCAACCAATTTCTTTCTTTTTTATGTGCTTGATTAAAATAATATGAATCTTAACACAATTAAGTTGAAACTTTGAATCTTCACACCATTTCTGTAATTTAAAAGCAATTTAAAGACTGAAAGTTGGGGAAAAAAACTGACCGTGGTCCGTGGAACGCTGCCGCCGAGCACCGTCTGATGCAGTGACGCCCGCCGCTGTGGAAGACCGAAGATGGAGACCAACGGGAACGTGATTCACGTAATCACGTGAAGGGTGGCAGCAGACGTGAGATGAGTTTTGGGCCTTTATCTATGTTTAAGCTAGGGCTCGTTGGGCTTGTGGTCAAGACACCTCTACATCTACATTTAAACTTGATAAGAAAAAGAACTTTCAGTCTAAACAAAGGAAAATATTTATAAAGAAAAACTTAACCGCGGCGGGAGGGGCGACCGACCGGCAGAGTCCAACGGCGGCGGGCAATAGCTGGGCGGTGGGCAGTGGCAGTTTTGCCGCTGGGTTTTTATTTTGATTTATCCCCAATTCCCAAGTACCAAATGAAAATGAAAACCCTAATTCTATTTTTTTAAGGAGTTTTTAGTTTATTTTGAAAGTCAATGTTAAATTGCTGACCAAAATATAAAAAGCGTGTTTTGAGCCAAAGGCGCGCGCCACCCTTAACATACACACCTATTAATATTGTGAAAATCCATGTAATTGTTTAGGCATGTTTATTATTTTGTTCGTAAAAAGTATGTTCTTGTATTTTTATATTACTAACAACTAAATAAATGCTACAAAAAAAGACAACTAAAATAAATGGAAGTATAATGTTCATTATTCATATCATAAAATTATATCTATATTATATATAAAAATAGGTTAGTTACTATATTGGAAAATTTCCCACCAAAATTTAGTTGCTACTTTTGGTAAGATGTTCCCATTTATTTGCAGGATCAATTATTGCTTTTCTTTAATTGACATGTATCCTTTGTTTGCCATTTTTTTTATTATATCAATTTGTTACCATGCCTCGAAAATAGAAACATGTTTCAGTTTGTTTACAGCATGGGTTATATATCTCAGCAGCATGGGATATAATTTTTTTACTGATAAATAGTTTTATTTCGGTAAGTCCTTCATTTATGTTTACAGCAAGCATTAATTAATTAATTGTATTATATATGGTTATTAGTTATTGTTTTATTCAATTTAGTGGACCACTAAACTTTTTCATATTAGTTTAATACATAAATTAAAGCACATGTGGGTAATAGAAATGTAAAGTCATTATGGGTTTTATACTTTCCACAGCATGCCTGATTCTTTTTTGATTGAAAATAAGAAGTTGCATCAAAAGATGAATATTATGTCTGCTTGCTTAATTAATTATTAATTTCTTTTACCTTACTTTAAGGCATGGGTCCGATTTGCAGAATGGGTAATAATTGTTTACTGACAAATAGTTATATTTCATTGCATTCAATGTAAAACAAATCCATATTATATATAAAAATAGGTTAGTTACTATATTGGGAAATTTTCCGCCAAATCTTAGTTGCTACTTTTGGTAAGATGTTCCCATTTATTTGCAGGATCAATTATTGATTTTCTTTAATTGACATGTTGTTGGAAAATATTACAATGGTTACAACGGGAAAAGCCTTCAAGATGGCTTACAAAATAGAAA
This sequence comes from Rehmannia glutinosa, assembly GCA_016081115.2. Taxonomy (NCBI): domain Eukaryota; kingdom Viridiplantae; phylum Streptophyta; class Magnoliopsida; order Lamiales; family Orobanchaceae; genus Rehmannia; species Rehmannia glutinosa. Next base: position 152,665 of record JABTTQ020001886.1, read on the forward strand.
CATAAAATTACAAGAAATGTAAAACCTAACTATTACAAGTCTTGAATGGAATCCAACTCCAGAAGCATGAATCTGACATAACTTGAAAAACAAAAGCCGAGTCGAGTAGAACTCTATCCGCAAGACAAATACGTCCCGGCTAGTGCTCACGGTTTGACGTAATGTCCCCAAAGATAAAACGGCTTTACCTCCTTTGGCAAAGAAAGCACCTCGACACAAAGGCACATTTCGATCTCGAATGAGCGAGAATCGGCTATTGGACACGAGTGCGGAAGGAAGTGTTCTTGAAAATGTTCGTCTAAAAGTTACGACACTTTTACCGACACTTGAAACATATGTAGAGATATGCGATTTTTTTTCGTGTATACTCACTTCATCTCTTCCTTCCTAACTCCTTCCAAAAACTCTCTCTCTATGCAAAGAACCCGCCAAGACTTATATAGCCCTCATTTCCAACACTTGTAGGGAATTAAAGATTAAGAGAGTGGGCATTCAACCACATGTAACTCCCATGAGTTACAAACCTCTTATTATGACCACCACTGAGGAGTTACAAACTCCAAAAGCCACATGAACCTAGATACCTCAAATGTATAGATTCATCTACACACATGAACTTGGACACCTACAATGCTAGATTCATCAGCCCAACGATTATTTGAATTTGGGCAAGCCCATTTTCAAGTTACAAAACTAATCGAACATGAACCCAAGCCCAAAGGGTCGGTCAGGTCAAGGCCCATTTGTGATCATACACTTGTGTTATAGTATATCCAACCAATAACACCTTCTAGTATTTATACTAGGATAAACTATGCCCATTCGCGTGGCCAACATCGTGTATTAATTTCCCACTCATCACCGAAATTCGGTTTTGAGAAATATAAAATACTACGAACATCTACTCAAAAGGTAGATTAACAATTCACAATTTAATTCCTCCAGAATTAAATTCTTAGCCACCGAAAATTTGGTCAAAGTCGGGTCAACGCCCGCTTTATCAAAACCAAATTTCCAACACATGTATCCTTTGTTTGCCATTTTTTTATTATATCAATTTGTTATTATGCCTCGAAAATAGAAACATCTTTCAGTTTGTTTACAACATGGGTTATATATGTCAGCAGCATGGGATATAATTTTTTTAACTGATAAATAGTTTTATTTCGGTAAGTCCTTCATTTATGTTTACAACATTAATTAATTAATTGTATTATATATGGTTATTAGTTATTGTTTTATTCAATTTAGTGGACCACTAAACTTTTTCATATTAGTTTAATACATAAATTAAAGCATGAGTGGGTAATAGAAATGTAAAGTCATTATGGGTTTTATATTTTCCACAAAGATGCGTGATTCATTTTTTTTGAAAATAAAAAGTTGCATCAAAAGATGAATATTTTGTCTGCTTGCTGAATTAATTATTAATTTCTTTTACCTTACTTTAAGGCATGGGTCCGATTTACAGAATGGGTAATGATTGTTTACTGACAAATAGTTATATTTCATTGCATTCAATGTAAAACAAATCCATATTATATATAAAAATAGGTTAGTTACTATATTGGGAAATTTCCCGCCAAAACCTAGTTGCTTCTTTTGGTAAGATGTTCCCATTTATTTGCAGGATTAATTATTGTTTTTCTTTAATTGACATGTATCCTTTGTTTGCCATTTTTTTATTATATCAATTTGTTACTATGCCTCGAAAATAGAAACATGTTTCAGTTTGTTTACAGCATGGGTTATATATGTCAACAACGTGGGATATAATTTTTTTTACTGATAAATAGTTTTATTTCGGTAAGTCCTTCATTTATGTTTACAACATTAATTAATTAATTGTATTATATATGGTTATTAGTTATTGTTTTATTTAGTTTAGTGGACCACTAAACCTTTTCATATTAGTTTAATACATAAATCAAAGCACGGGTGGGTAATAGAAATGTAAAGTCATTATGGGTTTTATACTTTCCACAGATGCGTGATTCTTCTTTGTCTGAAAATAAAAAGTTGCATCAAAAGATGAATATTATGTCTGCTTGTTGAATTAATTATTAATTTCTTTTACCTTACTTTAAGGTAAAATTGAATTTAAAATTGTAGAATGGGTAATTGACATGTATCCTTTGTTTGGCATTTTTTTTATTATATCAATTTGTTACTATGCCCTAAATAGAAACATGTTCAATTTATTTACATGGGTTATATATGTCACAAAGATGAGATATAATTTTTTTTACTAATAAATAGTTTTATTTCGGTAAGTCGTTCATTTATGTTTACAACATTAATTAATTAATTGTATTATATATGGTTATTAGTTATTGTTTTATTCAATTTAGGGTAATGAGTAAATGTAAAGTCATTATGGGGTTTATACTTTCCACAACATGCGTGATTCTTTTTTGAAAATAAAAAGTTGCATCAAAAGATGAATATTATGTCCGCTGTTGAATTAATTATTAATTTCTTTTACCTTACTTTAAGGCATGGGTCCGATTTGCGAGAATATGTAATAATTATTTTGACAAATAGTTATATTTCAAAGTGCATTCAATGTAAAGCAGGATAATAGTAAAACGTTGCTTTAATTTGAATAATTGATGGTTCCAAAAGCCATCGAAAGGATAAAAGTTATTATAATACATCATTATGGATAGGAACTATTATAATACATTCAACCCCAAAATCGATTTCAATGGATCAAGCCTATTATAAATACTAGACCCATTAACCCCAAAAGCCACACAACCTATATTTACATAGTAGCTCAAATACTTTCAAGATACCATTCAACACTCTGAAGAAATGGCACCACTATTCAGTTTAGTAAAAGATATAAACCCCAACAAAGTTGAGTGGGCAATGAAGCTTCACTTGGTTCGTGCTTATCATCTACCCTCATTCTCAAATAGTGCAGATGTATACAACATGGAGTGCATATTTCATGATATGGATGTATTTAATAAATTTGTTTTTAACACCAGTTTCATATAATGAAAAATTAACCAATACATATTTTTTTTAATCTTCTATTCAGGGACCAGAGTCCAGGCAACAATCAGTTGACAAATTTAAATCAATATTGAAAGAAAACAAGTTGTACGTAGTTAAATTTTTTATGGTGGACGATAATATCATGAAATATAAAACAACAGTTGGAAAATACAAGATTGCATTTGTGGCTAAAACACAACCGATTGTAAATTTTTATGAATCCTTTCCCATATGATCTATGATTTCAAATTATTCGACACTTTTTCGGATGTAGACTCTATCAATGAGAACATATTAATCGGTAAAGTTCTAGTTTCAAATTAAATATTGTGTCTATTCAAGTTTATACAGTTATATACTAATATGTTACATTTTGAAGATGTGATTGGAAAACTAACATCTAGATATCCTCCACAACGTAGGGACATTGATGGCCGACAAACAATTATGATTGATATTGTTTTGGAAGACATTAGGTAATTGATTTCGTATTGATTATTGTATAATATTTCTTATATTATTTTTAATAATTTTTAAAATTTTGACTTTGTAATGGAAATATCTTGCATTGTACCTTGTTACTATAATTCTAAGAAATTTTTACAAAGTATAACATTAATCGAAAATGGGTTGAAATAGATTAAGGAGGGAAAAAAGACACATGCACCAACAAACGAACGATGCTACAAAAGAATTGACACGACACAATTTATTTTTTAAAGCGCAAAACAATACTAGTTCATTTATTTCATATCTTATACTAGTGTTTTATTGTTCGAGTGGTTACAAGTGTCAATTCTCCAAAGAAAGAGGACTGCGTTTGAGTCTCCGCAATGATAGGGTAAAAATTTTGGTAAAAAAAAAAACTATTAGTGTTTTATTGTTTGCCTAAATCCTTTTCGCAATCAAATTGTACTAGGTCATGTTAGACAATTTAACGAAATGATGATCGGAGCCTGGATAATGAAAATTATCATTTAACTTTTTAAGCACAATTGGGTTATTTTTGGTCAACTTGTTACAGTTCTCATCGGATCCTAACTTTTACAGCTAAAATCACCTTAGCAATATAGGCAGGTGGAAAATCTTGACCAACTTCATTATCCCACAAGGTACAATAAGAATGGCTATAAGATAAGGGTCGAGTGATTAAAGATTCTCAAACTTAGACAAGAGATCTGGAGTTCGATTCCCATCACCACTCCCCATCCAAGAATATATACTCAAAAAATGATTTATTATAAGTTGTCATCCGCAACAGAGTATAGCCTGTCTAAAATACTCTGCAATGTAATAATCCTCATTAATTAGGTACAACAAGCTCCTACAACAACATTCACAAGCTTCGAGCAACTTTTTCATACAAATCACGAGGCCAGTTCCTATTCAAGTTGTTCGCAAGAAAGTTGGCAATCTGCAAAATCAGTAATACTCACTCAAATAACGACGACGATACCGAAAAAGACAAATTACAAATACTACCCTTGATCTTTACCCAATTAAAATGCACCTTATCTTTCAAAATTACAAATAGCCCCTTATATTTGTAATTTGTTTCTATTTTTCAAATTGCACCTTGTGGGGGTATTAGTAATTTTGAAAGATAATTGGTTTTTTTATAATTAGACTAAACCTCATGGGTACTTTTTGTAATTTAACCCTTCCAGAAACCATAATCAGCAAATAATTTAAATAGTGCTCACCTTTGCTCTCAAGGCACGAAGCGATCCATCTGTGTCCGTGACATTATCCAGACAATGAAGAGCATCTTTGAGAAGGCCTGGCACACAGGAAAGCAAATTAATAATTACCCATTTCAAGATATGAATTGAACATTCTAAGAGTAAAATGGTTTTGTACAGAGAATGGATAACAGATTATCAAGAGTATTTGACAAATATATATTTATTCTGACAATAAAATAAATCAAACCAGATTATGACTTATAAGTATGCAACTTCACATAAGTCTGACTATAACTCTATGAGGAGCTTGTCCTTGGAACAAGCAAAATCATCATGAAGCAATATAAACAGCAGGCTATTATCAACTGAAACTTGGATAACAAATTTAAGACACATCACACAAGCATAAAAAGATTGAAGAGAGTTACTTTATCATATAAACCAGCATCCTGACAATGTCGGAAAGCTTCTAATAGAAACTGCTGTCTTGTCTTCCCATCCGTCAAAAATCTTCCCAACTGACCTTCTTCTCCAGAACCTCTTGAGCCAAGCAAAAGATAAATACCATCATCATGTAACAGAATCTTGGTAAGAAGTTGCTTCAGCATTAAGGTCCTCCTCCTTTGCTGATCCGCGTTACCTCTTCCAATCCATGACAACAGCTGTAACATCCCATTTCGTAAACATAAAAATATACAATTTGCAATTTATTAAAGTGCTGGAAATAAAACAAGCCCAAGCTTGAAAACGCATTTCTTAAAGGAAATAAATACGACTTGTCATAAATGCGGAATACTCATCAAATGTGTCCCAGAAAAATTAAATTCATAAAAGTTGCTTAGTTTTTTTGTATCATGAAAATAAAAACAAAATAAATGGGCCATTTTAAAATTCTTGATTCGACTTCCACCGTCCCCTTTGCCACGCTCCCGGCTCCTTCATTCATCTGTGTAAAACATGGGGTGAGCATACAACAACCAGTGGGGACGCAATGTCTAAGTTAAATACACAATATAATCACTCATGCACACACACCTATGATTTTCATGCTTGTACAATTAAGTACCATCTTTGTTTCATGCTTGTACAATTAAGTACCATGTTTTTCATGCTTGTACAATTAAGTACCATGTTTTTCATGTTTAACGTGCCCGTACACAAATAATCATACAATGCATTTAAAGTAGACATAAGCGATAAAATCCCCACCTTAAAAGTAGAACTCGTAAAAATTAAACGCGTGTGTGAGCCAGAAGTCGGAATCTTCGTTTCCTACAATAAAATAAATTTCTAATTAATAAGGTGTTAGAGATGGATAAAAAGAAAAGAAATTCAAAATTGAAGAAAAAGAATAGGGCTTAAGAAAAATTGGTTTGGTAGATGGCTTATTGGATTAAAACTTGGCTTGGGCTAGAAATTAAAGAATTTGGGTTTAATTCCATCATCTCCCATTTCCCTCCCTTTTTCTTCTTTTCTTTTTCCCTTTTTCCTTTTCTTTTCCCTCTCTTTTTCTTTTCCCTTTTTCCTTTTCTTTTTCTTCTCTTTTTCTTTCTCCCTCTTTTCTTTTCTTCCCTTCTGCCGTTCATCTCCCTCAACTCTCTCTTCTCTTTTTCTTCTCTTCTCTTCTCCCTCACTCTCACGTCCCCAGCCCCCCTCTTTTTTTTTTTTTTTTTTTTTCTTCTTCTTTCTTCTTCTCTATTTCTTTCCTCTATTTTCTCCCTTTGGGGTTTTTGAGGTTTGGGGGTTTGAGGAAGAAAATGGCTAGGGAAGGAGCCGACTCCGGCGGCGACAGTGGTGGTGGTGGCCGACGGCCTTGGGAGGAGAAGAGGGAGTTCTTACCTCTGAATTCTTGAATGAGAGTTTGTGAAAGAAAAACCTAATGGGGCTTGTCAATTTATAGGCTAAGGGCTTCATTTATTAAAGGTAAGTATATTTGCTGAAATCTATTTCCATATGTGGAGGATTTCTCTTTCCTTTCATGTATTTGATTTATTGCCATTTTATCAAGATTTTTCCTTCTTGTTTTTGGAATAAAAATCAGAAAATATTATCCCCAATTTAGGAAAATTAGGGTTTCGAATTTTACAATAATCCCCAAAATCGGTCCGAATCGAGCCCTAATTGTGCCCTAATTTAATCCCCAAAATTTTTGAAACCGGGTATTACAACAGCCCACCACCCACAGCAGCAGCTGCCTGAGCATAATACTCCAGTGCCATTAACAAGTCATCGTGGCGCAAATAGGCTGCCCCATACTGCCAAATTATGCTAGACGTCTCAGCGAAAGCATCCATCACCCCCATTTTTTGTCCTGACCCAGAAACTTCGGAAAGGACACCATAATCAGCTAACACAATTGCTATATGCACAGAATCAACACTATATCCATCATCTCATGTATCTTTGGACAAATGAAGAACAGCTGGAAGGAGCTGAATGCTTAAAAATAAAACATATGGATACACCAAAGGATCCTTTCCATTCTTTGTATAATATGATGGCTCAAATTTGTTCAGATACGCCGGCAAATCTTCCAAACTGTAGGGTGATGTTCCATCATTAAGGACAACTGAAGAAGATGGCAGGCCTACACAGTTATACACCATTTGGCATTGAGTTGAAGATTCTGAAGCATTTCAAATTAAAAAGGTTAATAGTTTAAAACAACAGAAATATGGAAAAGATGAAAAGGAAGTGAAACAAAATCCTTCAGAACATGGACTAACAATATGTTTAGTCAAGCCAACAGAATAAACAAAGGTCGGATACTTGAAGCTTGTCCATTAAGGAACTTTAATACAACTAGGAAAGTAGTGTTAGACCTGCTGCCAAGTGGTATCTACAGGAGGCTGTCAACGGATATCGCTTGCATCAAAATCAAGAACTCCGTAATCCCTTAACCGCATCTGCAAAACAAACACACACATAGATATATATATATATAGTAAAAGATGTTCCCTAAGCTTGTAGGCTTGCAAATGTTGCTAAACTAGTAGTACACCCGTGCGATGCACGAATTGTAAATTAAAAAAATAATTTTATTTGTTAGAGATAGTGAATAGAATTTTAATAGGTAATTAAAATATATAGCAAATAAATGTGGATTAAAGATAGAAGAATAAATCATAAGGGAATAAATAAAATAGACTAATTCTTCATTCAGTCTTTGGCATGTAAAAGATATGGCTTGGGTCCGTATACCCAACATCTCTTTGTTATGAGACATATCTTATTATCAATTATTAGTAATTTAATTGGTTGGTTGGGAATTTTATTATAATAACCATTTACAACCAATTAATTAAAAGTATGGTGCGTAATTATTATATATAGAATAGATGTTGGGATAATTACGCACCATATATACTTTTAATTAATAGATAGTAGATGATTATTAGCAATATGAAAATATATATTTCGCGTTTTGTTTTATTGGAAGTGGTGAAAAAGTTATATATTCTCGTTTCATGCTTTCATATTTCGATATTTTATGGGAAAGAATGTTATATTTTTGGAAACCTTATACTATTTAGGAAAATAATGTATTTTTGTGAATCATCATAAGTCAGCAAAGTAGAAACTGCTTTAAAAAAATGTAGAAATCAAATAACATGTGATGCATGAATTGCATCTTATAAAAAATAATTTTTCAGTAATTGTTATATCCGAAATTTCAAAAACAAAATATAAATAAGTATGAATAAAAGTAGAAAAATACATTTTAAGTAGACGTAAAATTCATTGAAGAACTTATTTTTAAATAAAATAAAAATTTAAATGAAGAACTTATTTTTAAATTGAACCATAAAATATTAACATCTTATATGGACCTAACAACAATCATATCCATAAATTTTTATGGTGCAGGTATAAGAAAAGAAGTACATATATGGGCCTACAAAGACTGGTCCAAACAATTTAAATTCTATTATGTTGTAAAAATAGATGTTGACTAAACGGCCCATTATTTGGCAGCCCAATAAACAAATGACAACAACTGAAATTAAATCGTTGTCTCTTGAGTTGCTTAAACTCTCCTCCTCTACATGTCTGGAACTATCTTTTCAGTCTCTCTTCATGCAAAATCGATCCTCAGAAAAACGAAAAAATATACTGTAAAATTTGAAATTCATGTTTGTATTTTATTTTATAGATCTATATTATTACAGATCATTTTTCTTTCATTTCACCTAGATCTATGTTTTCATATTTTTTCGGCTTCTAGGCAGTAGTACTTCAGATCTAGGCAATAGTACAAACTCTATTTTTTAATTTTTTTTTACAAAGAAAAGAATTGAGATCTATGTTCATTTTTAACAAATCAATCTATCTCGATATTTAGGGTGTTTTAACTCGAAATAGTTCGGATGCAATTAGTATTTGCATGATATGACTCTATTTTGATGTCCAATGTTTTTGGAGGCTAAAAATCTTGAAGTGATGGAAGGCATGGATGGTTATTAATTTGTAACAGTCGAGTTATTTTCTAACATATCCGACTTATTTGTTGCAAGGATCTTTTTAAGGCAAAAAATCCAGATTAAGTTTATTTTCGATTGTTTCGACTGTTTTGATTTTTAGAGATTTTCTACCTATACAATTTCACATATATTTTGATTTGTATATTTAAGATTTTCGATCTACTCTTTTTAACGGATTTTGGTTAATTTTGGATTTTAGTGTTCTTTTAATCGAATAAAACGTTAGATATACAATACATGGTTTTTGTTAATATTGTTTTAGGATTTTGTTGCATGGAATGAAATTTCTGGTATATATAATATTATTATATATTTGGATATATCTATAATTTATGGTTTTTCCTTCAAAACTTTTATTTTTTAGATATTTTTAGAATATATTTAGATATATTATATATTTTTTTAGTACAGATATATTATATTATTAGATATTTCGATACATATAGATTTTAGGATTTATCCTTCAAAAGTCTGTTATTTCTTTCACGGTTAGGATTATTATTTTTTTTATTTAAAATCACTTTCTACAATAAAAGAGTTGGACAGTAGAACATGAAGGCATAACAATGCTAAGAGAATTAGCATAGAACTCTTCCTTTTTACTTCATTATATGAGTAATTATATACAAATGTAACTAACTCTTTAATAATTTTTCATTTTTATATTTCCAGGTAATGATAAGAGGAGATAATCTCCTTGAGACTAATTAGTCTGCCTACAAATAGGGGTGTCAATTAGGTCCATCGGGTCGGGTTCGGGTTTGGTTTCGAGTCGATTTCGAATTATGCTCAAAATGCATCAAAAATTAAGTAAAAAAATAAAACAACTACGTTTTAGATAAATTGGTAACTTCATGTCATGTTTGTGTTAGTCGTGTTCGGGTTTCTTTCAAGAACTTTAGGTCGGATTCGTTTGGTCGGGGTTGACACCCTACCTACAAAGTAAGGAGGTACTTATTGTACCAACACCACATGTCCACACCATATGATTTAGAAAATAACAATACAATTGTTTCATCATTAATGACAAATTTATAGTTGTAAGTGAAACTTTGGTGCAAATTTAATAATATCGCTTTATAGTTATACGTGAAACATTAGTGCATCAATTTTTATAATTTTCTTGAATAGCTTCGAGAGTCCGAATACGATATATTCAAAGATAAATTTTTAAATAATTGTCTTTAAACATATTTGATATGTTCAAAGATTAATTTTCATATAATTTTTTATTCATAAATTTTGTTTTTTTATCTTGTAATTATTCCTATATGACTAAATTAATTGTGATTTTAGTTAAATTCATAAGAAAAACGATTACTTCAATTTGCAATACCTAATATAAATAATAATTAATTATCACTTGAGTTATTCCACATTCATAATTGAATACTTTCGGTGTTATATGGAAATCTTTTGTTATATTATCTAATAAATATCATATAGGATTTGAAACATGAAATCAAGATGCAAGGTGATAATCATGGATTGAATTTCTATAGTTTAACGGGTTTATTTTTCTCATTCTTATCAAAGATATGATATATGCATATGTTGATTCATTGTTTTGTCTTAGAGAAATTCAATGACATATTGAAATAAGTGAAAGAATAATATATTATTAGAGAAAACAGACTCATAAAATATATATTTTTTGAAAGGACTCATAAAATAGAATTAAATGTAATGTTAGACCAAATAATACACAAGTTTTGTCAATAATAAATTAGAACTTGTTAAACTACTTAAACAGAACAACAACAAAATTCTATTCAGGATAGAATAAAACAAAGTTTCCCAACATTGGGGTTGATCTTTGAAAACTAATCAATTGTCCTTCAACAAAAGGATTCATACATTTTCTTCTACATCAACTGCACAACTTCATCTGAACCTGTGTATATTTTTGACTTATTCAAATGTGTCCTAACTTCATCATATGATGAACAAAACTACAAAAAAGCAACAACAAAAATAAAAAACACATAATCATAAGTATTTGGCTAAAACGAAATTCGAAAAACATACCTGATGGTTGTTGATTTTGTACATATAATTTTCAGTGTTATCAACAATACTATCCTGGATTTTGTACCTACAGTTTGCATTCAAATATCACTAAGTTATCATTTTTAAACAAATATTTTTTTGTTCAAAAAAGAAATTAGACCTTATGATACCACTTGTGAAAAAATTATCATTCCTTTCAGTGCGGTTTTCAGCTGTATGTGTCAACTTTTTGGGTCACTTTATATTGGCAATTATCCACCCACCAATTTGTAGTGGCAAGACAAAAAAAAATTACAATACAGAGTACAAAACTATTGAAAACAACACAGCTTAAAACAACTAAAAATTTTACATACAAAAAAAATGCATAAATTTACATACAGACTTAAAACTACTGTTCTATGTAAAGATATATGCACTCTCGACTAAACGGAAATATTAAAAACACCAACTTCACATATATGTTAAATTTCTTTAAATATAAAGTGTTAAAATAGAAATGCACAAAAACGCGATCATTGCAAAAGGAATAACATATGCACTTCATACTAAAAACATACCACTTGGTCACAAAATATGTACTTCATACTAAAAACGTTTGAGCTATCTCTATATGCGGTGCATATACAACATATGCACGAACCAAGATAACTCTCAATGCCAAATACATCTACGCCATGTTTTGGTTTATAGAAGTCAACAGTTATTATGTGATTTTGAATGGTGATGAAGCTTTTTATAACCGATGTTTCAAGTTTTAAAAGAAAAAAATATTTTGATATTTTGTTTAGCGCCCAAGATATGTATATCCTCTAATTTTGCATGGCAATTTGCTGTAATTATTAGAACCATCAGTATTAATTAATCATAGGAATTTCAAAAGTTTGAAATTTGAATTCTTTGTTGCGTTTGCCAATGCAACAAAGCTTGTCCGCAATTGGCACCACTATCTATGTAGCAATAAGTATGAATATTCAAAAAAAAAAAAAAAATAAGTATGAATATTCTCTTATTATATTTTGCGATTTGGTCTCGTATTAATAAAACTATTGTACTAATTGCGAAAGTTCCAACATTTGAATAATGTTTTTGGTGGCCGACAACAATCAAGCTGTTGCCATAATTAATTGGACCTACTTCCTACGCAGACCCGAAATACGAAGAGTTTCTTCAAAATATTTAAACAAATGAAAAGCATAAATTATTTAACAATGCATATTAATGTTAAAATGTTTCCATATTTGGCAACCTTGTTTTGGCGGGATATTTCTATTTTCGAGAGACTTTCTTGTTTATATATATATATATATATATATATATATAGATAGATAGATAGATATATAGATATTATGCATGATAACAATTAAACTAAATCTGTTTTTACCTGGTTGGTGCAATTCCTCCAATTACTGAACATAATAAACATTATGCACAATATTGAACGCGACAATTTTTATAATTGCACAATTATTTTCTGTAAGTTTCAACTTAAAGAAGAAAAATATAAGCATAACTTAATCTGATCAACTAAACAACAATGCTATTGTTATTGTTATTGCTTTAATCGTCGTTCCCGCAGAGGTTTCGAGCAAAGATCGTGACACGAAGGGGCGAGGGCGACAATGCATCTATGGCGGGGTAATGCGGTGGCTCAGCTCACCAAGGTGCGGGCCGAGAAAACCTCAACCCAACCCAATCTATCTTGGGCCTCGGGTTGGATGGGCCGGCCGCCCATAACTTTTTTTTTCCTGGTGCACTTTGTCCATTTTTTATTCGGGCAATTGACATAAATATCCCATTTTTTTAAAACAATGTCAGTCTTTTACGTTTTCGGTATTATTTTATCTAAATTTACGTTTCCACCCTTTTTTTTACACAAATTTATGTTCCCCCAAAAATTTTGGACTTTTTACGCTTTTGTTTCAAGATTGTTTCTAACATGTTTCAGACATGTTTCATTCAATAAAATTTCAGTGAATAAATAAATTTTGTCCTTGTTAAATAATCTATTTTATACTTGAAGTCTTATAAAAATCAAGAGTTATGTACATAAAACAACATATATTAAAACCAAACAAATTAAAAATATTATAAAAACAACATGAATAAAAAAAACACAATTCATTTTTTGATCCAATGCATGAAAATATAAAAAACATGGAAACAATCAAAAAACAATATAGAAACAAACCAGAAACAATATAGAAAACACCATATGAGCAAAAAGAGTTAAAAATAGGTAAAAATTGTATTTAAACATCGGAAACTACATGGAAACAACAAAGAAATATCAAAACAATATTTAAAACGGTATGGAAACAACCCAAAAACACCGTAAAAATATTTAAAACACCACATGAATAAAAAGAGCTTAAAAATATGTAAAATTTGTATTTACACATTGAACACTACATGGAAACAAAAAAAATATTAGAACAACATTAAAAATATTATACAACAACACCGAAACAATAGAAACAATGTACAAAATAATACATGAACAAAAAATAGCATAAAAATAGATAAAAGTTGTTTGAAACATCAATACAACAAAGAAAAAACAAAGAAACAAATTTAAACAACAAAGAAACAAATTTAAACAACATCGAAACAACATATATAACATATAAAGCAATACCGGAAAAAAAACGAAAGAAAAAAGTAAAAAAAATGTGCAGGAGCGTAAAAAAAAAACTAGGTACAAAAGAAAAAAAACAAGTACAAAAATGATAAAAGCGTATTTTTGTGTATGTTTACCAGAAATAGGATATTTTGTGTAATTTCCCCTTTTTTCTTTTGTCATTGTATTATATTCTTTAATATAAGCACGACGAATATACTCTCATTCAAATTTAGATTTAATCTTGATTCTGCTATTTTCTTTTCATAAATGTGAAGTGCAAACTTCACATTTTTGTATTCTATTATTCTTTTATATGTTGCAACAATTACTTTAATATAAAATTATATGTGGTGTTCACATAGTTTGAGGAATAACATAAATTTGGGAGGTAATTTTAATTTGCCCATCAAACTATATGTGTTTTTTTATTTTGTTTACTTAATTTTGATTTGTTCTACTTTATCCCCTGAACTTTGCAAATTGTTATATTTAACCTATAATTTCCAAATTTACCCTTCATTGTTAGTGGATTGTTTGTAGTTATTACATCTCGAACAACTATTTGGATCAATTTCTCCCAAAATGTCATCTTCTTTAGTCAATAAATGTAACGACCCAATTTTATTAAGGTACTCTAAAAATAGTATTATTAAGAAAACACAAATTTATAAATTAAAATGATCCCAATAATTATAAAAAAAATATTTAGAATTTTTTTAATTCTTAAGGAAAAAAAATAATGATAATAATAATAATAATAATAATAATAATAATAATAATAATAATAATAATAATAATAATAATAATAATAATAATAATACATCTTTCAAATTAAATATCCAACAATTATTTCAAGCATAAATCGGAAAAATTAAAGACATAAATCCAACATTTAGTCCAATCATAATTATTTAAAATATAAATATGGCATAATTTATTCCACCATCATCATATCTTCAGCCGGATTCCTCAACCTGAAAAATCATGATAATAATATGGGTGAGCTTTATCTTGCTCAGTAGGGATATATCTGTCAATATTTAATATAACATGAAAAACATTCACATAATTACAACGGTAAATTCATTAATTTCCTCTTTTTCCTCTGACTGGCCAGTTGCTGCATATAGCATTGCGGGTTCACCCCGAAGATACGTTTGATCTCGGACCCTTTTCATATCCCCTAGCTTATATGAATTCCTCTTGACATATATTGCAATAAATGAAGTACAATCATGGAACATTAAATAAAGATAAATAATATAGAAATCCCTACCTTAATAATCACAGATACTCGATGTAGAAAAATTCAACAATAAAAATTCAAGTCATCGACCCCTTCGTTTTATACATTAAATAAATAAATATAATTAATATGCGAGTTTAATAAATTGAACTAGTTAATAAAATAATTTGAAAAAAAATAAAATATTGAAAGAAGGCTTGTGGATTAGAAATTATATATATATATATGTGTGTATGTATATATATATATATATATATGTAGTAAACATGAATAATAATTAGAAAAATATAACTACCTTATAATTATTTGAGATTTGGTGTAAAATTTGTGTATGAAGTTATAAACATATATATACTAAGTAATCTTACCCCTAAACTTAAATTCAACCCTTAAGAATACTAACCCCTAATTTGACCCTTAAAAGGCCAAATAACTTAATAACCCCTATATAAACCTACAAGTTAAATATTAATTATAATATTGATAATTATCATAATAAAGATAATGATAAAAACATAATAAATCTAACATGTATATAATTTTATTAAGAAAGGATACACATAATATTATTGATAATTATTAGTATAATAAAGATAACAATTAATATTAATATTTAAGTGTTCTATTTGTTTTTTAAATCAATATTACAATAAACAAATAATAGTAAATTTCATTAATAAACATAAGTTATGATACCATTGTTAAATATCACAATTTAAAATAATCATAAAAGATAATGGATAAATTTGGAAATTATAGGCTAAGTACAACAATTTGCAAAGTTCATGGGATAAAGTAGAACAATTCAAAATTAAGTAGACAAAGTAGAAAAACATGTTTAGTTTGGGAGGCAAATTAAAATTACCTCTAAATTTGGTCATAATGGTGCTAAGGGAACTGCAAACTCGTTCATGCAAAAAATCATTTTTAGTACGCATTCTAGACACAGAGAGAGTGGTGGAGATCAAACCCCAACCTTTGGTCCGAACATGAAAACCTTAATCACTAGACTACTATTCGATTCTCAATTTAATCAATTTTTGTAAAGAAACAAGTTTTGTTTCTATCGTTTTCCTTTATCTATTAATGTCAATTTTCTATGCTCAAAAGAAATCAAGTTTCTCATATCTTGTCTTTGGTGTTTTATTCGTTTGTGTAATTTCTCATGGCGAAGCCATCAAATGAGAACTAAAAACACCCCCGAGATTTGGGTTAATTATAAAAAAACCCATACATATTTCAAAATTACAAAAACTCCTTTAGATTTCGTTTAAAGGGGGTAAATGTAATACTTTTGTAAATTTTGGATTTTTCAAATGTTTTCAAAAATCAAGGGAAAAATGTAGGACAAAATCAAACTTCAAGATTTTTTTGTAATTTTTAGAAAACTCTATGTATTTTTGTAATTAGCCCAAACTTTAGGGATGTTCGTAATTATCTCTTAAATAATAAAGATAACAACAACAACAATAAAGCGAGATCTTATATTTGAGAACAGTGCAAGTTCTCATATAAATATTAACTAATGTAACAGATGGGTTCTTTTTTCAATACCGCTAGAAGGCTTTAGTCTTTAGCAATATAGATGGGTAGAATGGCAAAATAAGCCCGCCCGATAATAGATCGGGATGTGCCTCGTTTTTAAGGTCCGAAAAATTTCAGGCCTAAAAAGCCCGATTCAGTAGACCCATCGGACCAGTCGGACTTGGGCCAAAATAGCCCGTTTTTTCGGGCCAGTCCGAGCCCGATATTAATTAATTTAAAAAAAAACTTGAATTTTGTTTAATTGTTTGTGTTGCCGTTGGGCCTTGGACTTGGTCCAAAATAATTAAAAATGACCCAACTCTACCTTCCAGCCCACAAATAAGCAGAAAAAAAAAAAGGAGGCCAGTTTGAGGCTGAGAGCGAGAAGAAAACCGAGAGGCAGAAGCTTAATCTTTTGATCTTTTTTTTTTTAATTAAACTGAAAATTTTAAACTTAGCAGATAACTGAGTTGTAAAGGTGATTAATCAAAAATATTATTGTGTGAAAAGTGATGTCTAAATTCTGAGTTGTATATTTTTTGTAATTTATAATGTTTCATGTATTATAACTTATAAGCTAGGTGATTAATCAAAAAAAAAAAAATTAGTAGATAACTGAGTTGTGTGAAAAGTGATTAATCAATTATTATTATTATTTTTTTGTAATTCTGAGTTGTATATTTTTATAATTTATAAAGTAATCTGATTTTAGATTATATTATGTGTTATTAATATGATCCATTAAATAATTTACTTTATTATTAGTAATTTTGTTTTGTCATTTTATTAGCTAAGGTTTGCATTTAGTGGCAGTGATGATTTGTTTCACAGCTTAATGCCAAATTGCCAACAAGCAACAACTCATTTTTTGGAAAACAAAGACATCAATGTCTAGGCCTCCTTGTACTGGGGTGGCAATTCGGATCGTCGGGTCGAGGTTCGTGTTTAGGCTGCTAGAGTTGATTTCGGGTTATGCTTAAAATACATCGAAACTTAATGAAAATTTAAAATTTCTATGTTTTAGATAAATTGGTAACATCGGGTCGTGTTCGTGTTAATCGGTTTCGGGTTCGGGTTTCGTGTTCGTGTTCGGAGTTTCTCTCAAGGCTTGGGTCGGGTTCGTGTTCGGGTTTCGTGTCGTGTCAAGCATTGCTTGCACATAATAGTTTTTGTTTTTTTCTTTATTGTTTTGGGCTGGTTTGGCCCGATGGCTCGTGGTTGGGCTGGGCCAGAAAATAGAGACCCGACGCAAACTCGGATCGACCCGTCCCGATTTCTTGGTATGACCCGTTGGGCTTGGTTCGGCCCGGCCCATTGCTAGTTCTAGACTCAATGGTTGCTATTTGCTCTTAAACCCTAAAAACCCCAAAAATCTCCATTTGTGTTTCAGTACTGATTAACTGTCCGAATCATCGAACCACCCCATTCGTCGCAATGGCGAGAGGCGGGAAGATACTAGCAGTCTCAAAAACGGATCTCAAGAAAAAGCAGAAACAATCGAAGAAATCGAGATCCGGTGGCTTCGAGTCGCTCGGATTGAGCCCCAATATCTACAATGGTGTCAAGAAGAAGGGATATAGAGTGCCGACGCCTATCCAGCGCAAGACCATGCCTTTGATTCTTACAGGATACGATGTTGTTGCCATGGCCCGAACCGGCTCTGGCAAAACGGCGGCCTTTCTCATCCCCATGCTCCAGAAGCTACAGCATCACGTGCCGCAGGCGGGAGTTAGGGCTCTTATTTTGTCCCCTACACGTGACTTGGCTCTTCAGACTTTCAAGTTTGCTAAAGAACTCGGTCGTTTTACAGGTACGTATTCTATTGATGGTGTAGTTGGATATGTAAATGGATTAAAAATGTGCTTTTTGTTTGAGTTGATTCTGTGGTGTTTTGAGCGTTATAACGACATATGCGTCAGGGTTGATTTTGTTTGAAAGTATGGGTTCTTGAGAATGTTTTGGGATGCTGTTGGTAATTAGAAAAGTTCTCACTTTTTGTTGGAAAATTAAGCACAAACAGCAGTGGATTATTAATCTACTAATTTAGGAATAAGCAACAATAAAATAATAACAAGCCGAAAAATAAATAGGAGTCAAGTTTTAGGATAGCCTTGATAGCAGTCCCTCTCCCAAGATTCGACAAACCATTGGTATGGAAATTTACCAGTGCAGTTGGAGCGTTTCCTCTCTAAAGAGAGTGTTTCGACCCAGGCTATCCTAAAGCTTGACTCCTATTTATTTTTCGGTTTGTTATTATTTTATTGTTGCTTATTCCTAAATTAGTAGATTAATAATCCCTGTTGTTTGTGCTTAGTTTTCCAACACTTTTAACCTATTTATAGGTGTTTCCTGACGTGGGTAACAAATATATCTCATGATTTTATTGGACCATTTCCTCTTTTTCTTTCTCATTTTTGGGTTGTTATTGGATTAATTTTCAATTAAAGTGAAAAGTCACATATATAAACAAATATGTGTTTTTACTGCAACATTGAGTTTGAACTGTAGATGGCTGTATTCAATGCAGAATTAGGTATAAGCAACATTTTCTGCATGGAATTGATTTGATTAGTGTATTCTGTGAATATTTGGTGTGTTTGGAAGGTCTGCATAGTAGGAGGGTAAAAAGCTCACTGTAACTTAGACATTGAAAATTTGCAGAAAAGTTGAATAACAGAATTCTAAAATTGAGCAGATTATTTGCTTTTACGCTGTTAGTTTTTAATCAATCTATTGAACACTTCCGTGGGTTGTTAAGTTGCTTTTGTTGTTTTTCTTCCAGTGGTATGGAAAGTGTGATAACTTGACTTCAGGTTGCTTCGAGTGGATTTCCTCTAGTGTTAAGAGAAGTTAAAATGAGTAACTAATTGATTCTTGTTTCTTAGCATGATTGGATTTTGATATCATGTAAGGCCTATTGGAATGAGGATAAAGAAATGAGACACCATTCTTGAGTGGCATTATTAGGCTGATTAGATTATATTGTAGACTGAAGGTCTACAAAATTTCATGTTTGATCCCAACAATTATTGCAGGGACATATTCTAATGGTTATTTATAATTAGAAATTCCCTTGCCTCAAGAGTTGTTTTGATATTAAATTCAATTAACTGTAAATGTTTTGTTTACTATATTATTGATTTGTTCTTTGTAGATCTTCGTGTTAGTTTACTGGTTGGTGGTGATAGTATGGAAAGCCAATTCGAGGAATTGGCACAGAATCCTGATTGCATAATTGCTACTCCTGGTAGGCTTGTGCACCATTTGGAAGAGATTGATGACATGTCTTTGCGCACGGTGGAATATGTTGTTTTCGATGAAGCTGATTGCCTTTTTAGCATGGGATTTGCTGAACAGTTGCACAAAATCCTTGCGAAGCTGGGTGAGAATCGTCAGACTTTGCTTTTTAGTGCAACTTTACCGAGTGCCCTCGCTGAGTTTGCCAAGGCCGGTCTTCGGGACCCTCAACTAGTGAGGCTTGATTTGGAGACAAAAATTAGCCCTGATTTGAAACTTGCCTTTTTCACTTTAAGGCAGGAGGAAAATATGCGGCATTGCTATATTTAATAAGGGAACAAATAAGTTCTGATCAGCAAACTTTAATTTTTGTTTCCACTAAATATCATGTTGAATTTCTTAACACTCTTTTTAGGGAAGATGGTATTGTGGCTTCTGTTTGTTATGGGGATATGGATCATGATGCCCGCAAGATCCATGTATCAAAGTTTAGGGCTAGAAAAACTATGCTGCTGATTGTGACGGATGTGGCTGCCAGGGAATTGACATCCCTTTGCTCGATAATGTAGTCAATTTTGACTTCCTCCTAAACCTAAACTTTTTGTCCATCGTGTGGGGCGAGCTGCAAGGGCTGGTCGTACGGGTACTACATTTTCTTTTATTACGTCCAAGACATGCCTTACGTATTAGATCTTCATCTGTTTCTCTCAAAACCAATTAGGCCTGCTCCAACAGAGGAGGAGGTCCTAAGAGATACAAATGGTGTTATGGCTAAAATAGATCAAGCAGTTGCAAATGGAGAAACTGTGTATGGGCGTTTTTCCCAGAGAGCTATTGATCTACTTTCTGACAGAGTCCGTGAAATCATTGAATCATCTACGGAACTGACTGCTTTGCTAAAACCTTCTTCAAAAGCATTTTCCTTGTACACAAAGACAAAACCAAAACCATCTAGAGAGTCTATTAAAAGAGTAAAAGACTTGGCCCGTGAAGGTTTACATCCAATGTTCAAAAGTGACCTAGGGGTGATGAATTAACAGCTTTAGCATTTTCCGAGCGCCTGAAAGCATTCAGGTGAGTCCTAAATCAACCTTTTAATCTGATTTGAAAGCAGTACAATGTGAATGTACTCTTTCAAAATTTTCTCTCCTTTATTTAACTTAATTCTTTATAGACCCAAGCAAACCATTCTGGAAGCTGAAGGTGAGGCAGCAAAATCAAAAATCATCAGGTAATCTCTTCCATCTTTGTGCCAGTTGATATCTTGTCAATGCTAATTTCATATTTGCTCGTCCATTTATTTCGGTCAAATTTGATGATAAGGAGAAATCTCAGGGATCTTCTAGTCAATGGGTTGATGTGATGAAGATGAAAAGAGCTATGCATGAGGAGGTGATCAATAAAGTTCAACAGCAGCGTTCTAAAGATCATGTTGAGAAGGTTATAATTAATAAATATCAGCACTTTCTTATTCTCCCTTTCACCCACTTGAAGCATACTTGTCAACTTAACCTCTGCCATTATGTTACTTAATGGCTTTATGGATACTTCTCAAATGTCTTTCCTCAATTTATTTGATAATTCTCCTTGTTCTTGTAGGAAATTGAATCAGAACATAATAGTCCTTCAAATAACAAGCGGA
Organism: Rehmannia glutinosa; assembly: GCA_016081115.2. NCBI lineage: Eukaryota > Viridiplantae > Streptophyta > Magnoliopsida > Lamiales > Orobanchaceae > Rehmannia > Rehmannia glutinosa. The sequence continues at coordinate 174,119 of JABTTQ020001886.1, forward strand.
AACGAGGTATTGCAATCACTTTTATTATTGTTTTTATTCACCTGAATGTATGATCCTTGGCATCCCTTATTGGCTTTCGTTCCAGTGACAGCAAATTAATAAATGATTAGATAGGAATTAGAAGTCCGCTAGTCAGTATCAGTTAGAAAGTGAAGGGGTGACCTGTATGTGAGTGCTAAAGACCCATGAGCCGAAATTATTTATAGCTTCTTTGGTTTTCAACTTCATGGTGCTTATGTGGGTCTTGAAGTGTGGTAGACATTATAGGCTTGCAAACTTGGTGACTCGCGAATGATATGGGAACTGAGTACTTTTGGGATGAAGTTTATTATTTCAGCCAGGAGCCACCCCGTGAATTGAAGATCCAATTCTATATTCCTTTATTGTCTAGCAATCTAATCCTGCATTGGCTGCCAAAAAGATTGTGTTATTATCTAAAGTGGGGACATTCTGAAAGTCAATATGAATTACCCAGGATATGTGCAGATGTAAACTTTGGTGCTATTTGAATTTAATGGGCATATGAACTATCAGTAGCAAAAGAAGAAAAACACAATTAATTCCTCATATTCTGAATGAAAATTTACTTTATCCAGTATATTGCCTATGAAACTAAGAATTCACTAGATGGTCAATAACATATCTTCCTTCAAAAATTTGATATTAAGGATTATTTGGATAAAGGGGTTGCTATTATTTAAAGATATAATAATGGAAAAATTATGTAGCCCACAATCAGAAATTATGACAACCCCCTTGCCCCAAAATGCATTGCACTTTGTTGACGACAGTTGGTAAATAAAAGACACGACGACCACCTTTTGTGATGGACACAAACACAAGACTCAAACCAGTCAGTATTTATTATTCTGCCTTTAATAAGAGGCAAATTTTGTCTTTTTTGGCCTAATGTAGGCTGACAAACATTGATATGATCTCTCGACTATATCTCTTAATATTATCAAATTTGGCAGTATCTGGCACCAAAAGGAAGGCGCAGAGCTTCAAAGATGATGAGTTTTTCATAAGTTCAGTGCCCACGAATCAGGTAAATTACTACTTACTCTCTTGTTTTGTATGCCTTTACCATGTCAGCTTTTGTTAAACTGACTTCAGTCACTTGTTACTTTTTACTTCCATTAACTTGCACTCTCTTGCTTAGTAACTAACTAATCTTTGATGAAAAACTTTTCTTTTCATCAATGGACTTTCTGTGAGAGGCAACCAAAGGTTTGAAATAACGTTTTGGTAATTGTGTATGGCCTGAAATAACGTTTTGGTAATTGTGTCAATTTCAGCATTTCGAAGCAGGGCTTTCTGTGAGAGGCAACCAAGGGTTTGAATCAAATAGGTAAGCATGGTAATTGACAGTAAAACATTTCTTTTAATCTTACAGTGTGGAATGTACCAACCTTCACTGTTTCTTTACACAGTTCATAGCCGTGAATATACATTTATCATGGATCAGATTCTTTATTGTAGAACTAGATCACATAGTTAAATCTGATAGAGATGCAAATTTGGTCACGAAGTAGCTTTTTCGGAGCATGAATGGAGATTTATGATAAATTATTTTAGTTGAATAATAGCTTGTTTGCTAATTTAAAAATAGGGATAATTACACAAAAAACCCTGAGGTTTGGGCTAATTACAGAAAAACCCATAATTTTTTGTAAATTGCAAAAGACCCTTGAGGTTTGATTCTGTCTTACATTTCCCCCTTCATAAGCAAAAAACATTTCAAACCCATCTGGCATTCGAGAAATATTACGGTTACGGGTTACCCCTTAAATTTAAGACAAAATCAAACTTGAGGGGGCTTTCTGTAATTTTGATACATCTCTGGGTTTTTTCTAATTAGCCCAAACCTCAGGGGTCTTTTGTAATTATCCCTTAAGAATAAAGAAGAAAGATTCCTGCTTTGTCTTGTGCATGATGGGACCATAAAGGGCTGGTGATGTTGCAGACCTTTTAGTAGTGTAATCTGTCCTGTATGCTGTATGTATAGCATGCAGTTTCGAAGTGTCAATCCGACTTTCATATGGGAAGGCAAACTGACTTTTCCTTATAAACAGGTTTGATGCTGCTGTGCTTGATCTAAATGCTGATGATGGTCGAGGAATGCAGAAGCAGAAATCTTCTTATCACTGGGATAAGGTATTATCAGCTATTATTTCAAACAACCGACACCACTAAAGATAAGAAAATGAAATAAATAAGAGGCACACATGGACACATGGAAAACACCCTCACTCAACTTTCGATGTGTTGTAATTATGTTGACCTTGTAACAGAGAAGCAAGAAGTATATCAAGCTAAACAACGGGGATCACGTGACAGCTAGTGGGAAGGTATTTTCTTTGGCAAATTTAGAATTGTTGCCTAATTGAAATAAAGTTTAAATGTTTTCATTTCCCTGGTGCAAGGGGAATTATACTTGTTACAATGAAACAGCCTTGGATTTATTTCTTGATAGATTCCCATTAGACACCGTTCAATTTCTCGTAATCTTGTGAGGTTCTCTTTATTTCATGGCTGATGTATGTATTCAAAACTTGTATCTGTTCTCTACACTCTAGTTTTGTTATGTTCAAAGAGAATTTTATTTATTGTGGTGCTGCTGCTTAACTGGCTATGTGGGTTTCAAGGTTTTTTTTTTTGTGTAATTCTCGCTTGCAGATAAAAACAGAAAGTGGTGCAAAATTGAAAGCCAAAAAAACTGGAATATACAAGAAGTGGAAAGAACGGTCACACAAGAAGGTATCACTTAAAGGGACAAGCAGTGACAGCTATGCAGAAGGAGCTGCTAGTTCAGCAGGTAAATTTTTTAGATTTTGTAATTATCTTCTTATCCTTAACCAAAATTACCTAGAATCGTTTTATACACCTCAATCGGAGGATAAACCGAAATTCTGCTCCTGTATGATTTTCTCTTATTGCTCTTTAATCTTACATTTACAATATCTTAACCTTTTCATTGAAAGGTACGTCTGGTTTTCGAGGGGATAACCGAAGGTTCAATGGTGGAAGAGGTCGTAAATCAGTACCAAATGCCCATGTCCGTTCAGAAATCAAAGATCTTGATCAAGTTCGGAAGGAAAGGCAAAAGAAAGCAGACCGAGTTTCTTATCTCAAGAACAAACCTAAAAGGGGAAAGAAGAAGTTTGGGAAAAACGGAAAGAGAGGAAAAGGAAAGTAGAGTGGGTTCACAGATTGGTGGTATTATTATTATTATTTTTCTGAAATTTGTATGAGTTTAAATGGAAGCCCTCGAAGAATTTGACAAATTTGATCAACCAAAAATAACTAACATTTTGCTTACAGGTTTTGTATATGTAACGATTACATTGACATCTCCTGAGATTTTCTGGTTTATAATTTTGTTTCAATTAAATGAAATTGATGTAAATTTTGCTAACTAACTCATATAGGTAGCATGTAGTTTTTGAAATACATGTTGATGTATTTTAGATGCCTAATTGGCTAATTGTCCTGTTTTGATCTAAGAATCGTGTGTAATCGATTTCTGACATACCGTTTATTTACTTCAACTGTTAGCATGGCGTCGTTGGTTGTTCTTTTAAGGGTTGCAAATCTTTTGAACCTTCTAAAGTTTCATGCCATGCCATGCCATGCCCGAACTTGCCCATACCACAAAATGTACCACTAATTGAAATAAAAATCCAATTCCATTCATCTCTTTTTTATTTATTTTACAGGTTAAATTTAGTAGTGTTGTTATATATATATATATATATATATATATATATGAGAACGTGTGGTTATATAGTATTACACGAATAGGAATTTTGAAATTAGCTTAAAAATAAACTATTTAGTCCTCTGGTACTTTTAAGTTTTATAAATATAATACTTTTATAAAAATTGGACAAAGTTTGTTATTTTAAAATTAAATTTTGAATTACAATTTAATAATCAATTTAATACATTATATTTAGTTTATATAAATTTAATAATTATAAAAATCTTCAAAATAAATTTTTATTAACATTTCTATTTTATTAGAATTTTGCTATAATTATTTGAAATATTTATTAGATTTTTGTTAAAAAAAAAGAAATATTTATTACATTTTTTTATGCAATATTACAATATATATATATATGAACTTTAATATATATTAATATTTTATTTTAATTTTATCAACAAAAAGTAATCAAAATGCCAATTTGGATTCATCCTTTTTCTTTTTCCTAAAAATTTAACACATAAGTTGCCAACTCTTGAGTTGTTTCTTCAAAATTAATCTTTTAATAAAAATAAATAAATATGTCACCAACAAGGTAAAATTTACCTGCTTATAGCAGTCACGGGACTAAAAATCTAAATTTTTCCACTTAAAGGACTAAACTCAAAGTTGAAAGAAAAATAAGATCAAATCTCCAAGTAGGTCTAGTTAGAGGACTAAGAAAATTTGGCTTTTTTTTAATAAGTTGGAAGTAGTGGTTGGAAGGGAAGAGATAAATTTCAAAGAAATTGAAAGACAAAGGGTTTGAACCACGATCAACACCTTCTTACAAAGAGTGAACAATATCACTCAACTGGCAAGCTAGTGAGTACATGTTAACCCCTTGTTGCAGTATGAGCAAATGAAGTCAAAGCATTCTCATACAGTAAAGATTGTAAATTAATTTAGGGGATAATAACAAATACTACCCTCGAGGTTTAAGCTAATTAAAAAAACAAAATCAGCTATCTTTTAATTTAAAATACTCCTGACATATGTTTCTATTTGCAAATTGCATTTGTAGGGATAATTTGTATAACAAATACAAACCGAGGTATTTGTAACGCAGAGTACTTGTAAATTTAAAAAATAATTATATATATATATATATATTATTTTAGTAATTAGACTAAATAATAGCCGTTACATAGGAAGTACATCCAAAATTGTAACTATCCCTTATTCACTAAGGGAAATACATATACTCAATTTCCCACAAGAAGTTAATCTACTTGGAGTAAAGTTTATATCATTATTCCCAAAATTGTAAGTGAAGCATGTTATCATATAAGGCAAAAATTTGCGTGAGACGGTCTCATTTAATTTAGATCCGTGAGACGGAGCCCTTATCAATGGTTTGTAAATCAACAACAAATTTATGATACATCGAAAGCCAATAATGTGATCTTGTCTGCTCATCGGTCCTCAAATCGCACAACTACACATGTGATATTGTCTGAACTTCGCTTGCAATTATAATGAACTCTACGCCATCGATTTCTTCTTCCTAAGAAATAGAAGCTCAAGTGTCTAGATATCATTCAAAATGAAACTGATAGGTAAAACTCTAGATCTTTCATCAGTTACGGAGTGTTTGCAAACTCTAAAAAAAAAAAAGTGAATCCTCAACTTCTAGATGGAAAAAATATTCGTTCATCTAGAAGTTGAAAATCACCTTTTTTTAAGAGTTTGCAAACACTTCCTTAGTATCATGCAAAAATGGCAGAGAAAAGGGAGATGCTATTAAGCAGCATTAATAATAACAGTTAGTTACAAAAATACCCTCGAGGTTTAGTCAATTATAAAAGAACCCATCTTTTCAAGCTTACATATAGCCCCTCAATGTTTGCGGCTTACAAATTGCATCCTCAATAGGGGGTATTTGTTAAGTAAATACAAACTAGAAGAGGGTATTTGTAATTTTGAAAGATAACTGGATTATTTTGTAATCAGGCGCACACACACACACACACACACCCCAACCCCCCTTCAAAACAAAGGCATAGCACCACGAAAATCTTGATGGGAAAAAATCAAGTAACCACATCATGAAAGAATGAACTCACATTTTAAGGATAATTACGAAAACTACTCCTAAGGTTTAGCCTAACTACAAAAAAAACTCAGTTATCTTTGAAAATTACAAATACCCCCTTGACATTTGTTTCTAATTTACAATTTGCACCATAGGAAGGGGTATTTGTTAGGTAAATACAAACCTTAAGGGGGTATTTGTAACACCTTAAAGGAATACTTGTAATTTTGAAAGACAACTGGAGTTTCTTGTATTAGGCTAAACTTCAGGGGTAATTTTTATAGTTATCCCTATATTTAATGAAATACAGACATCAGATACTCAACCCACCTACAGTCTGCCCTTAAAACCATTCAACTTATGTTTGAATGCTCACAATGGCACCAGTTAAAAAAAACAACATAGTTACAGACCGTTTCATGCTGACTAGTTTATTTTAGTTTAGGTATTTCAATTAGTTATTTTAATTGGAATTATGTAATCAGTTAATTATTTCCTTTCACTAGTTGTTTTGGTAAGGAGTCTATTAGGTTATTTCGTGGGCTTTAGGCCCGTAGGGTAGAACAATATTTAAGAGAGTTAATTGTAATTGAGTAGGACACCTTGGGACAGATTGAAGCTGGGACGGGATTCTCCCGCAGAGAAATCTTATCAGTCGTTAAATTCATGTGCTTGTTCATCTCTTAAAGTTTGTTGTTATCTTATTGCAATTATATTACCCTTGACTCTATCAGTTACAACTTATTGCTTATTACTGTAGTACAAGACAATATAAATCCACATTACACAATGCACAAGAGTTAAAAAGATTTGATAAATCAAAATTTTTACCTGCCCATACGATGAAACCTCCAACCTGTTCTATCCGCTCACGTTCATCAAACCGATCAGGCTTGTTGTCAATTGACAAAGGAACAGCTACATCAGGCAACAAGCATAGAGATCAGCAAAGTGAAAGAGGAAACATATAACAATTTCATTCAATGTAAACCCACTAACAGACACATGACTATTAAGTGTTAAGACAACATTAGGCAACTTTGCCATCAAGGCGCAAAACCATGTTGGACCATGTAAAAGGATCTCATACAAGTAAGAGTTAATGAAATGGATTACTATATTTAATATTAAGGGTAAATTAGAAAGAAAAAAAAAATCACATGTTTTTGAAAATTACAAAAAACCCCACGAGGTATGATTATGTATTACACTTTACCCCCTTCATAAGCAAAAATATTTCAAACACCCCTTTACATTTGTAAAAGTATTGCACTTACCCCCGTACATTTAACAGATAACCAAATCTCAAGGGGTTCTTTTTCAATTGTCAAACATCTCTGGGTAGTTTTTGTAATTATCCCTAAATATTATGACATAGGCAACACCAATAAAGACTGAAACAGATGATGTTAGAAATTATTGCATGGCATATTTTCCCTAACTCCTTTCTGTGCTAGGTCAGTGAGGCGTACCGATAGGTTGTCTGAATCAAAATCAAAGATAAAATACAATCAAGAACCTATAGCTATGATTACTATCAATTGTAGTGATGAGAATCCAGTCATGAAGGATCCGGGCAACACCAAATGCAAGCTATCTCGAGTTCTTGAAGACTATGTAATTGAGTTCTTGAGTTCTTGTATTTGTTTATCATAGATTATGTGTTTATTTTCGTTGTTTTGAGTCATTTGAGTGGCCAAGTTGATGCTAGAGGCCAAGTATATTGAGTCTAGAGTCTTGTTAGTTAATCATGTGTCGAAAGGAAGCACGACGATCGAACAACAAGGGGGTTGCGTTCAAAACGTCCAAACGCGTCAACAATTTTCAGCACTGACAGGGTTTAGTATTTTGGCCATAACTTTCATGAAGACTCCAGTGACTAATTCGGACTCGAGGCCAACAAGGCCTGGCCGTGTTTACAAGCACGGTTGTGTTTGGCCAAGGCGTGAGAAACACGACCTGGCCGTGTTCAGAAGCACGATCGTGCTTTTTGCCGTGTTTTTGAGTCTGTTCAGTTTTTCGTTTCCTTTTCGATTTTTAAGTTGTTTCCTAGTTGGATTAGGGTTTGTTTATTTTTCACAACAACTTTGATATTGATTATTGAATTGAGATTTTTCTCTTCAACCCTTTGGGTTTGTTTCCAAGAGCTTCAAGATTGTTCACGTTGTTGCGATTACTGACTTATCAAGCGAACTTACACATTCGTTTGTGGCGTCTATGCATACTGAGATTTTTGCTTTTCTAAGCAACGGGTCGAGGTTTCCACCAATCTTAACCGAACTAGTGAAGATCTTGGGTTAACATCATGTAGATTGCTTACTGACCATGAAAACTATTTGCTTCTTGGATCACTTTAAAATCTAAAAAATAAAGTATATAAAATCTGATAGTTTTTGTAAAAAACTAAAAATAGAAAAAAAATCGAAATTGTTTTAAAAGTACAAAAAAAATGAAAATTTGTCTAAAAATCTGAAAATAGATTAAAAACAAAGACTTTTTGAAATTTTTATAAAAAAAAAATCAGACTTTTTTTATAAAATAAAAAATAGAGTAAAAACTAAGAATTGTTTTTAAAAAACTATAAACTATTTTATATGTAAAAAAATCTGAAAATCAAAGGAAACAAATCTGAAATTTGTTTAAAAATTAGATTAGTTTATATATTTGGCGTAATTGTCGGATTTGTTTAAAAAATAATTCATATTGTTTTGTAAAAAATTTAAAAATCTTAGTTTTAATCCATTTTCAGATTTTTAGACAATTTTCAATTTTTTTTAATTTCATATTTTAATATTTCAAATAATTGTTAGATTTTTAACAATTGTTTTAGTTTTTAAACAAAATTTCAGATTTTTAAACATCTTTTAGTTTAAAAACGACTTTTTCAAAATAATTTTGAATTTTTCTATTTCAAAAATAAAATAATTTTCAATATTTCAAATAATTTTCAGACTTTTTCAAACAGTTTATATTTTTTTAACAACTTTTGTATTTTTTTTGTAATTTTAAAATAATTTCGATATTGTTTTTACTATCTTTAGTTTTTTAAAGAAATTATCAAATTTTAGATATTTTAATTTTTAGATTTTAAAATGGTTATTCGAATTGTTTAAAACTTTGTTACAAAAAGTCAAATAATTTTAAATTTTGTTAAAACAATTTTCAGAATTTTTAGATAATATTTTCGGACTTTTAAATTTTTTTGTTTCATTTAATTAATTTTTCCATCATTTAGGCCAAATAGGATGCCAGGTAAGATTTAAATATTGTTTTTTAAATGAAAATTAAAAACTTTGAAAATAAAAATATCACATCACTCAATTTCCAGGTCAAATGCTTTTACAGCGGTAAGAGGACCAAATCTCAATTTTTTGTTGAGAAAAAGGACTATTTGTCAAAAGTAAAAAAGAAAAAGGATGAAATGTCAAAGTGGTGTAAGTTAAAGGACCAAAAAAAAAATTGCCAAATTTGATACAATGTACATTTAGATGTAGAATTTTGAAGTTCGTACCAATAGCTGAGTTTGTATCTCTAATGAAATCGGGGTGGCTACTTAGATTTTTGAAGAGATTTTTCTTAAGGTACTCTGCAGTTCTAAACCAACAACAATTAGTCTCTACGAAAAAATACAACCAACAACAAACTAAGGCTTTTTCCCACCATGGAGTCAGCTATATGGATCATATCATAGCCAAAAGAAAAAAAAAACACTTGCAATATTTTACAATCATCGAACGAATAACTCAATGCAATCCTATAGGCCTGACAATGTTCGATCACAGTTCAATCTTAATTTTTAACTCTGATTTTTTTTTGCATGAATCACTTGTTCAAACAGCAATGCGCTAAAAACAATTATTGCATACGAGTTACCACCACCTCTAACACCCCCACTCGGTCCCTCTCAAAAAAATGGAAACAAAAAAAATAAAATTAACAACATATAAAAAAGGAAAAGAAACGAAAATGAAATAAAAGGGACCTCCATTCACAAGAATAAATGTTAATTGACAAAATAGTAAGAATTAATAAATTAGCAGAACTGGGCCAATCAATATTGCGATAATCATGTGCGCAAGAAAAATGCACCTGATTCCACCACCGCTGATTAGGGCATCGGGATTTGGAGATGAAACAATTACAGTGGGCGGAGATTCTTGTCTCCGCTGCAGGCGGCGGCGCTGGGCCCATTAGGCATCTCCGGCAGGGGAGTGGGTAGCGGCGGTGGTGATTGGTGTTGTTCTAGATCAGTGTTCATCCTTACATACAGAAGCCTTAAAAGAAGTGATTCATTGTAATAGAAGTAAAAATAGTAGAAATTTGTTAATTGTTAGTGTTTGAAAATAGAATAAGAATTTGAGAATTAGAAGTAGGTAGTTGGAGTATTTGCACTTTACAGTCACTAAAGAAAAATGACTTCTTGGATTTTTGGCTAAAAAATTACTTTGTAGTGTTTAAATCCAACTACTACTTCTAATTCTACTTTATTTAATCGAATCTAAAAAAAAAAAAAGAGTGCTTTAGATTTTTGATTCTACAATTAGTTTGATTTTTACAAATAAATAAGCATTTTTCCAACTTTTCATCAAACGCTCTTAACTTTTTATTCTCAACTCGATTCTATTTTCAAACACTACCAACTTTTGACTATCAACTACTTTTACTTCTATTTCAATAAATCACTTCTTCTAAAAGCAAGAGTTTTTGCAAATACTCCCACTGGGGAGAAGTTGAGAACCAAAAGGTAAAAAATATTTGGTGAAAAAATTGGAAAAAATGCTTACTTATTTGTAAAAGTCAAACCAGATGCAGAAGCATAAATTTAAAGCACATCTCTCCATGCTTTTATATTCTGATAATGTAGTAGAGAATTAGGAGTTGATAGTGAAAATAAAATAAGAAGTTGAGAATTAGAAGCAAAGAGTGTTTGATGGAAAGGTTGAAAAAAAATGCTTATTTGTTTATAAAAGTCAAACCAGAAGCAGAAGTAGAAATTTAAAGTGCATATCTCTCTGCTTTTAGATTCTAATTAAATAAAGGGAAAATTAGAAGTTGGAGTTGACATTTGCAAACACTGCAAAGTATTTTTTATTTTTTTTAAGCCAAAAACTAAAAAATTTTGTTTTTAGTGATTGCAAATAGAGAAACACTCTACAACACACCATTATAACTGATAATTCCCCCAGAGCCCCTTCTCTCTCTTCTTCTCTCCCCCTTCTCTCTACCCAAAAAGAAAAAAATCCTAATATTCTTCTTCTCCCCCTCCTCACCCAACACAGTAGCCCCTCCCTCCTCCCTCCTTCCCTCCCTCCTTACCCCTCCCCTCCCCTCTATGTTTGTTGATGGAGGGCTAGCCAACAATGGCGGTCCTTTGGGTGTCCGAGGTGGCCGAAATTTTTTGGTCCAGGGTGAAAGCGGGTCGGAGCTTCACGGAGGTGTCTCGGAGCTGAGTAGACGATGGGTTGCGGCAGTTGATTTGGGTGAGGGAGAGGCATCTTCCATTTTTTTTTCTGTTTTTTTCTTTTCTTTTTTTTCTTTCTCTGTTTTTCTCTCGTTTTTAGCTATAAATAGTTGTAGTTTTCTTATTTTGTTCGTATTTTCTATTCCGGTTGATTTGTGAAACTCGTAGGCGGATCGATTTTTTACGTTCGTAGTATGTAGTGGCTCGTGCCGTGCGGGTTTGATTTTTCTAGTGTGTTACGAGTCTCCATTAAGGAGTCCAAGTCTCCGACGTGGAGTGGGTGAGTTTGGGGCCTTGTTTTAAATACAGGACCGTCTGCGGGTTCAACCGATTATACCGGATCTGGATGGTCGGCCCGGTATAATAAGGCCCTAAAAACCGTTTTGCGGTTAAACCAGGTCAATAGGTCAAATCGGAACATACGGCCAAAAACCGGTTAAATACAGGTTCAATAGGTTTTTGTCATTTTTAAAATTTTTTCTGTTTATACTTTTTATAAAAATAAAATTTATAAACTTAATATTTAATATATTTATGTCATTATTTGAAATTTGAGCTAAATATATAGATAGTTTCCTTTTAACTATACATATATAAAACTTTTCCTTTTATTTTAATGAATTATATCCATATTTTATATAATATAATATCAAATATAATTATTTTTATTAAAACTGTAAAACCGGTAAAATTGACGGTTGAACCGGTCCGACCGGTTGAACCGCTTACCGGTGGCTTGACCGGTTTAATCACCGGTACGGTATTTAAAACACTGGTTTGGGGTGTGTAGTTTTTTAGTCCGTATTGTGGAACCTGAATTGGTCTTACCAATTCCCCGCTTGGCTTGTAGTTAGTCATGTCGGCTCATAGCCAGTTGGCTACGATTGTAGTTGTAATTTTAGTTTTTGAGTTGTTTGAATAAAATACTATCGTTCGGAAAAAAAAAAATAGAGAAACACTCTCACTATAATTTATAACATTAATTATCTTCTTTTAAGGAATAAAATAATAAAGATGGATTATAAAAACTAACCCTAAGTTTTAGCTTAATTACATAAGCATTCAATCTTCTTTCACAATTACTGAATTACGAATATGATTTTCTTTTCTACATCTGCAATTGCACCTACAGATAGGTATATTTGTAATTGAATTAAAATCAATATTTATAATAAGTTCAAGGGTGTAATTTTGAGTGAATAATTATTTTTTGATAATAATAAATTGGGATAATTACAAAAACACCCCTGAGGTTTCAGCTAATTACAAAAAGCCCTTCGAGGTTGGATTCTGGCCTTACATTTCCCCCTTCATAAGCAAAAAATATATCAAAAACCCCCTGATATTTATGAAAATACAACAGTTACCCCTTAAAATTAACACATAATCATACCTAATGGGGTTTTTTGTAATTTTGAAACATCTATGGGTTTTTTTGTAATTAGCAGGGGTGTTTTTGTAATTATCCCTAATAAATTTTATTGGACCAAGTTCAACAGATTATGACCCACGTCCCTTATTTAACAGTCCAATAGTCGGGCTCCAGCCCCAAAGAAAAATGAGAAAAGGCGGCCTAACGAAGTGAAGCCCACCCAACTATATTGGATCAAACAATTACTCGTATCCAACTCGATTCGGGTCCCATATCTGCCCAATCGGGTTACACCAAAGTGAGGAAAGTGTAGAAAATCGTCACTAATCTCATTATCTGAAAAGCACATCCGTAGCAGAGTTAGCCTGTTTAAACATGGGATACTCTGGCAAAGTAGTATAACAATCCTCATCCACTAGGTACAACAAAAAGCTCTTACTATAACATTCACAAGCTTCGAGCAACTTTTTCATACAAATCACGAGGCCAGTTCCTATTCAAGTTGTTCGCGAGAAAGTTGGCAATCTGCAAAATCATTAATATTCACTCAAAACAAAATAATGATGATAATTCCAAAAGGTGAAATTACAAATTCTACCCTTGATCTTTACCTAATTAAAATGTCACGTTATCTTTCATAAGTACAAATACTCACTTACGTTTGTTTCTATTTTACAAATTGCATCTTTTGGAGGGGAGTATTTGTAAAACAAACACAAACCTTAAGGGGGTATTTGTAATATTGAAAGATGAAAGATGAAAGATGATCCGATTTTTTTTATAATTAGGCTAAACCTCAGGAGTCAGGAGTGAGTATAATTTGTAATTGACCCTTCCAGAAACAATAATCAGCAAATAATTTAGAGTCCGCCGGATTTTTGGCCATTTGTCAATGACAAAAATGTTTTTTAGCAATGCTTTTCAAGCAAAGGTTTTTCAGCCATTTTTTTAGTTCAATTGTCCATTTTGCCTTTTACATTTTTAGGGACCGGTACATCTCTCGAGACCGAGATTCATTTCTTGGTAATGAGAAATGTACCGCATCGATTTTTTAAAAAATGGCGAAGTAACTCACCAAAGAATACAAGGACGAATGGTTGTCAATAGTCACAATGGCTAAAAAACATTTTTTTAAAACACGGCCAATTTAATTTCTCAGAAACGTAATTGGCCAAAGTGACATATTTAAACAATAATTTAGCCAGAACTCACCTTTGCTCTCAAGGCACGAAGTGATCCATCTGTGTCCGTGACATTATCCAGACAATGAAGAGCATCTTTGAGAAGGCCTGGCACACAGGATTCGACATGTGGCGATAAATTCTGGAAAACATCTGTGGAAGAATCTGCTGCTCTTGGGTCCAAAGGAAGAAATGGAAGTCTTGCAATCTCCCTCAATGCATCTAATTGATTTCCAGATCTTGCAAGTTTATGGATGGCTAAGATCGCCTCAAGCTGCCTTAGCACAGTTTGTTGCTCCATGACATTTGCTCTCTCTTGAGGACTGCAGAATAGAGTGACAGGGGAGTCGAGTCCACAAAGTGATTTCAGAAGTTTTAATGAGCAAAATAACGAATGGAAAGAATGAAATTCAAAGCCAATAAACCAAATATGAAATACAAAGTGCAATTATATTAAAAAGTAGAAAAAGTTTTTCCATCAAATAAAAGTCAACAGCATTGCTGCTTTCCTGAGCAAATTCAGGACATGCTACAACTGTAGCAGACATCACATAAATGACCAACTTAAGCAACATAAACTTTGAAGTTTAAATGTGGGTTGCAAACTACTACATGAGAAAATTCAACTAAAATGACATTTACAGCATATTTTTCTATGTGAGCATTGATTCAGAACTTGCCAACCTACCCCATAATTACATACAAGGCTCTTAAAACCCTCTTATATAAGAATTTAGTTGCCACATTGCTATCACTTAACACCATAAGATAATTGTGACTTAAATCACATACTCATATCAACAACACGCCACATTTCCAAAAACAAGGCAGTAAAGTCCATTTTTGCAGCATGCATGACAAAATGCCATAAGGCAAGAAAAGTTAATATGAAACGTGAACAAGACAAGACAATGGAACCTGATTTCAGGGTAGTATTTGAATGTCTCCAAGATCTCATTTCCAGAGTGTATAAGGCCAGTAATCCTGCTCTCACCATCCAGTCTACCACGTGATAGGGAAGAAATTGCTTCAGACAGACACTTGTTTATTGTATCCAATGCAGCCGAAAATGCCCCAATTCTTTTTTGAATATCTATGGACTTCAATGGAAGGTAAAATTATTCAAATAAATCAAAGGGTTCAGCAAACATCAATCATAAAATTCTAAACATCTGAAAACAAATTTTGCAGAATGATGTACAGTTGGAGATTACAAAGGTGACATCAATAATATGAAATGCAGGGTCATATGCAGCAAAACAAAATGGTTATAAAGCGAATAACTAATTACACATTTGAAAAAATAGATATGAACTGTTCGTAGAATATCTACTCTCCGTGATGCAACAACAACAACAACAAACTAAGCCTTAATCCCACTACGTGGGGTCGGCTATACGGATCATATTGCGCCATCGTTTACGGTCATAAGCCATATTTTCATTTAATTCTAGGTATAACATGTCTTGTTTAATAGCTTCTTTACTCTCCGTGATGCAAAAAAGCAAATTAATAATTATCCATTTCAAGATACCGATTGAACATTCTAAGAGAAAATGGGTTATGGACAGAGATGAATGACAGATTATCCAGAGTATTCGATGAACACATTTATTCTGACATTTTGACAAAAAAATCAAACCAGATTATGAGCATGCAACTTCATATAAGTCTCACTAGAACTCTGAGGAGACTGTCTTTGGAAAAAGCAAAATCTTCATGAAGCATGGTATAGAGCCGATTATTATCAACTCAGACTTGAATAATAAGTTAAGACATAAGAATAAAAAGCTTAAAATGAGATTACTTTATCATATAAACCAGCATCCTGACAATGTCGAGCAGCTTCAAATAGAAACTGCTGTCTTGTCTTCCCATCCGTCAAAAATCTTCCCAACTGACCTTCTTCTCCAGAACCTCTTGAGCCAAGCAAAAGATAAATACCATCATCACGTAACAGAATCTCGGTAAGAAGTTGCTTCAACATTAAGGTCCTCCTCCTTTGCTGATCCGCGTTACCTCTTCCAATCCATGACAACAGCCCACCTCCCACAGCAGCAGCTGCCTGAGCATAATACTCCAGTGCCATTAACAAGTCACCGTGGCGCAAATAGGCTGCCCCATACTGCCTAATTATGCTCGACGTCTCAGCAAATGCATCCATCACCCCCATTTTTTGTCCTGACCCAGAACCGTCAGAAAGGACACCATAGTCAGCAAACACAATTGCTATATGCACAGAATCAACACTATATCCATCATCTCCAATATCTTTGGACAAATGAAGAACAGCTAGAAGGAGCTGAATGCTTAAAAATAAAACATATGGATACACCAAAGGATCCTTTCCATTCTTTGTATAATATGATGGCTCAAACTTGTTCAGATACGCCTGCAAATCTTCCAAACTGTAGGGTGATGTTCCACCATTGAGGACAACTGAAGAAGAGGAACCACCAGGGCTGTCTCGTACGGCAGACAACATGAACCATAAAAAATCCTCGATTGTATTAAAGATGGTAGGTAGTTCTCTAAGTAATCTGTCTATTAGCCTCCTGGAACCAGATATAATGGCATGCAGGAGTAACTTTTTCTTGTCATATGAAGGTCGGCCTACTCGGTCAACCATCCGTAATATTTTCTCGCATTCTTCTGAAGCAGCAGCTGCAGTCTCTGTTGATACCATGCCTCCCGTGGTAATCCACTCAGTAAGCTAGCAAGAAAAGCAGCTAATACGGTTTAAAAAGGAATAAAATGGTTAGGAAGGAGCATTTATACCACTCATACCAGAGTAGTGAATTGCTGCGAGACCCGAGATGTTCGCGCAACTCCTAGAGCATCGTCATAGTATCCAGTTCTCAGGCAAAAGTATATCTGTTGTTAAACAGGGCAAACAAAATAGTTGGAGAAGATTACAGTTTGCGAGGCATTATATTAAACATCAACTGATTGCGCTGCATGACCTCACAATAAATAAGCTTCTATTGCTCTAACATTTCAAGATTGTTGTCTTGCTACTTTCTTGACAAACTGATATCAACTAAACCCCAATGCCATGTAAATCCTTCTTTCACTTATATCTCCACTTTTATTCAACTAATTCTTAATTTAGAAGCATACTAAAAATATGATATGGCATGCCTAAGCAGTCATGCACCATTTGGCATTGTGTTGAATATTCTGAAGCATTTCAAATTAAAAATGTTAATAGTTTAAAACAATTGAAATATGGAAACGATTATAAGGAAGTGAAACAAGAAGCCTTCATAACATGCCGTAACATTATATTTAGTCAAGCCACCAGAATAAACAAAGATCGGATACTTAAAGCTTGTCCATCAAAGAACTTTAATACAACTAGAAAAGTAGTATTAGACCTGTTGCCAAGTGGTATCTACAGGAGGCTGCCGACGGACATCGCTTGCATCAAAATCAAGAACTCCGTAATCCCTTAACCGCATCTGTAAAACAAATATATAGCAATGTTTAAACAACCAGCGTAAAAATTGTTCCCTACGCTTGTAGACTTGCATAATGCATGCGTTCAATTATAATTCATAAGCAAAGACAAACCCGAAGGAAGGCACGGATTCTTTGCAAATTTCCAACAGCTCCACCAAGAGCAGCCTACCATCACATCAACAGATGAACATCAATTCTAAACTTTAAACTATAATATTAAACATTCACACAAAGTAAACATTCAATATACAATAGAGGTAGCAGAATGCATTTCTCGTACATACCTGAGCAGGATGACTCTGAATCATATCCATCACATACTTTTCGTGTCCCCATTCCAGATGGCGTCGGGCCCCCATTACCAAGGACATTCTTTTTGAAACATTCCTTTGTATAGTCGGGTCCTCACCCATTAATGTCTGCCATAAATATTATGTATAGCCGAAAAAGTGTCAACTTCTTTCTCATAAAGACAATGCAGACTGTGAATTCACACACAGGATGAAATGATCTTGCAATAAGGAATGTACATAGAAGGAATGATCATATCACTTTAAACATACCATAACTAAGTGCCATATTTTCAGCATGCTAACAGATTTTGCACCAGAAGAGTCGAGTTTCAGACTTTCATACGCATTTCTGAAAGCTGCAGCAGGCTGAGAAAATTACGAAAAATCAGTTTGGCATGATGGAACTTCACACCAAGTCGAAGTGACAAACCGACAATGTAAAAGCACTGAGACATTTCCTCTATGTGGCAATTTGGAATTAACAACTCATAAGAAACATATCCTGTAATGTAGAAGCCCAATAAACTATAATGAAATACAACAACAACAACAACAAACTAAGCCTTAATCCCACTATGTGGCTATATGGATCATATGAAATCATAACATATTTTCGTTTATTTCTAGGTATAACATGTCATGTTTAATAGCTTCTTTCCAAGTCTTTTAGGCCTACCTCTCCCTCTGAGTGATTCTATATAAACGTGACAGGGTGAAGTCTCCTATAAACATGTCCAAACCATCTTAATCGTGTTTCTCTAAATTGGTGCTACTCCCACTTTGTTTCTAATGTGTTCATTTCTTATTCTATCTAATCTAGCACATCCATCTTAACATTCTCATCTACTGCTACCCTCATTTTTGTTCGTGTTCATATTTAGTCGCCCAACATTGCTCCATAAAGCATTGCGGGCCTTATGGCCGTTTTATAAAATTTTCCTTTCAATTTTAATGGTATTTTACAGCATTCAATGTATAGTAATTGGTTAAAATTACAGCTTAACCTCTTACTTTAAAGGGTAAGCCATGCTGTCTTGCACTGTTAAGATTCTTCACAACTTCGCCATATGTGGCAGCCTTTTTCTCAATCACAGGTTTATTAGCCAAAAGTGCAGGCTCCATACTAGATGGACTAGATGAAATCGCAAGACTGGAAGTCATTGGTACTATTTGACCCTGGCGACTAACCCCACTGCTAGAATCACGGATATTAGTTCTAGGTAGTGTTGAAACCGGCTCAGGCTCTGGAGAAAATCCCTTTTTCCTTTTGCCAATCCTCCTGTAAGGAAATGTTTCACATGGAAGCAAGATTCAACATGTGATAATTTATCAAAAATGATGTAATGCAAAGTCAAGAACAATCGTGTTCCAGATACTTACCTCTAAAACAGACATCATATAATCATTAAAACTTCTAAGATTATCCTTCTGAGCTTCCTGAACAGCTGAGAGCATTGCCATTTCATGTACCTGGGGCAGCAATCACATAACCATTAAAAGGAAATTCCACAAAAATCTTCATGTTTTCATTATTTGATCACTTTGAGGTACAAATTATGCCTAATATTTAAAAAAGGACGAAATTACCTGTTGAAGATACTCTTCCACCGTCGTTGCCTCAGCAGGAAAGACATCTTCGAATGTTGTCTTTTAAGAGGTAAATGATAACAAGTGCAAAGAAATAAACAAGAAAAGCATAAATAGATATCTTAAGAGTAAACATCCTAAACAAACCAAAATAACGACAGTCGAGCCAAGACCATATCATATCATGATTTTATCATGGAGGTTCGAGAAAGAAAGTACACAACACTATTCCCAAGCCAAGAAATATTTAAATGAAATATCAAGCAAGCATACTTGTAAAATCATACATATTCCAAATCTTATTAACAACCTAATAATGGAAATCTTTATTATGATGCATGACATTTTCAAAGGGCTGCATTTTGGAAACCTTCAAAAGTCTAGAGACAAACTACCAGAATGAACATTAACTTATTCATAAAAATATGGATAAATCAGCAAAATAACATGTTACCTTCAATTCAAAGGACTTGAGATCACGAGCAAGCTGCTCAGCATTTAAGCCCTCTCGAGCTAATAGCCTGCCAATTGCAAACAATTGATTTAAATTAAGATTTAAAAAAAAATCAAACTATCAAATGGACAAATACTATCAGTATATCATTGACGCTGCAATGTCATCTGCGTTGCATACTTTATTCCCCTGTCCATACTACAAAAACTCTGACGCTATGTTTGGTTTTATTTCCCTCAACCATTTTTCTTCTCCAAAGACGAAAACATATTAGTCACTTACATTATCTGGGAACAGTATTTTACTCTCCTAAAATACTACAAAGTCATTACAGTACACAAATAAACATATACCTTATTATACCCCCATTCACTATTGATAAGACATTTGTAGTTGAAAATGCCTCCACTAATGTCAAAAATTAACATTGAAAAAGCATCAAAAGTTAAAAATGTCTCTAGAAATACATCACATTTTTTTTTCCAAAAAAATAACCAAACACCTTTTCATTCTCTACAAATTTTCAAAACACACTAAAGAAAATATATTCTCCAAAAAAAGGGCTCGAAATAACATCTGGCGTGAACATTCAAGCTATCTTTATACATCGGATTTGAAAATGCTAAGGAGAAACTTTTTCTTTGTTTGCTTTGAAAGGATTGCGCAGATAAAAGCATGAGAGTTATTTAATTACATAAGTATTACATTTCTTTATTTCCTAATACTAAACTACATTCAAAGAATTCCCAACATTGATAATTGTTTTGCCCTGAATGAAAATGTATGGAACTCCTATCTTCATCAAATTTGCTTCTTTTTTCACTTTTTCTGAGCTAAGCCCTGAACTCAGCCGTGCATTAAGCATCAATAAGAAATTTCTAATAACGTGTATAATGTAAATAACTGGTAAAGTAAGCACACTTGTAAATAAAATTCGGGAAAATAAAGGGATAATTAATTACCTAGTAGCCGCAATAGATTGAGAAGGAGCTTCGGTTCTTAGGGTTTTCGCCTTCAGCTTCTTCGACAGAGCCTCCAACTGATCCAAATTCCTCTGTTTCCACCAAAACAACGCAAAAATAGTTCAATTAACTGAATTTAGTAGCAAAAAAAAAAAAAAAAAAAACATAATACTAAACTATCTCCGAGAGGGAACTCCACTGAATGGAAAACTGAGACCTGAAGCGGAGGAAACTGAGCTGAAGGTGCGGCTTGTTCGATAAGCTTCGAAGAGGAATGCAGAAGATCGGTCCACCCACTCATATCTGCATCGCTCGCCATTGTCGATGAAACGAAGAAACGCACTCAGACAATCAGCGTCCCGTGAATAGCAGTATTACGCATATAGCATAGGCATAGGCTGCATAGCTAGTCTGGGTTAGACTGGAGAAAATGGAGGGTTTTGGAGCTTAAAGCCCTAATTTGAAAAGTTTTTGAACGCCGTTTGATCCTGTGTGGAGCTGCGTACATTAAGTTCAGTGCACCGTTTCTAAATTTGTTTTCAGCATTAAAAAAAATCCAAGTATATACTATTGGTGTAAACGAATCGAATCTTTCTCATTCAATTTGATATTTGAATTCATATGATGACATTCGAATTCGAAAATTAGAATACGAATTCAAATAAAAATATTTATTCAAATTCACGTATTATCCGAATACGAAAAAGGGTGATCATGGTCCAATTTTGCGGTTTTTTAAGAAAATTTAAATCAAATTGTATTATGCGGTTTTTTTTTAAATAATTTCAAGTCGTGGTTTTATTAAGTAAAATCAAATGTGCGATTTTAGCGATTGCGATGATTTAGCGGGTTTTAATAAAACAAAATATTATAACATTGATAAAATACTATAATCTTTTAGATATACTAAGAAAAATGGTCAAAAAATGTGGTTCGTTAAAGATTTAATTTATTTTTAAATAAGATGATTTTGCAAATGCAATACACCTTCATTATCTTTTAATCCAACTACATTGAAAACATAATACATTTTAATGTTATGCTAATTTTAATGCAAAAGATAGTATATATTTGTAACATTAAAGAAAAAAAATAAAATACAGTTTATTTCGAATCTAAAATAGAAATCTAAATTTATTATTAACCAAGTTACTTTTTAATATATTGATTGCTTAATTATTCAACTAAAAATGGATAAAAAAAATCTCATATTTTAACACCAAAAATGTATAAGGGCAGTACAGTTTTGTTCCAAAACCACAACCAACCCGACAAAGCGGTGCATTTTTTATTCAATATTCTAAATCGTGGTTATAATAATAATAAAAAAAACTATGAATGGTGTGGTTCAATTCGATGCGGGCGGTTCCAGTAATTTTTGAATAATTATGGTCACCCATATATATGAATATGAATATCATTATATTCGATTCAGGTATTCGAATAATATTATATGTATTTATATTTATACAAATCACTTATATATAATGTGTATTCATATAAGTATATAGTTATTCGTGTAGATTATTAATATATAATAAACCATGTATTCATTTATAAAAAGACCCAAACTAATAAGACTATATATAATTATATTATTATAGTATATTATTGATGGACTCGACAATATACTCTCTCTCTGTTTTATTTTTTTGTTCATGTATTAAGTGATTAATATGGTGTTGATGTATTTAACAATTTCATGACCCAAAGTTATTATTTAAATTATAATTATTGTTGCAATCTAAATCATATATTGTAGGGGGGAAAACAAATATAGGTTAGGATTTGGAATATGAATACTAGAACTGATTCGTATGTATTCAAATATATTTTCAAATAAGAATAAGAATAAATTTTTTATTCGAACATTAAAAAGAACACGAATAAGAATATTATTTAGATTAGAAGAATATGAATAGAACATCTTGATATTCGACTCAAGTCGATTTGTTTACACCCTATTATATACACCCGTTGTCCATTGACGTTAAATTGGTATTATTTAAAAGATAATTATAAGTTTAGAACTTTTTTAATTAAACTAAACTTCTCCTTTATTTTGTCGTGTATGAAAAAATGAGTTGTTAAAAGATCGGACCGTCGTCTTGCCCGAAACCCAGGGCTTTGTTTGATAAGTTTTTTTATCATGATTTTGATGATTTTGTTTTAAAGAGTTTTACACCAAAACAATGTTTAAAAATATTGTCCGGATCTCGATTATTTTAAAATATTTTTACTAAATTTTCGGAGTATTTATTGAAGTTTATTTTCGACAAAAATTGGACAACATTTTTGTCTCGTGCTTTCGAGCCTTGGTTTCCTATAGGGCAACCGTGCACGAAGATGTGTTTTGAAACAAAAAATGAGATGGAAGTAAAAACAAAGAGTCGACTGTCGACACAAGGCGTCGGCCGTGGTGTCGACCGACGCCTCAGTGGTCGACCGATTACACTGGGAAGGAATTCTTGGAACATAACTCCCTGGACTCGTTTTTGGCATTACTCGACCAGTTCAACATAGGGTCGATCGGTCGGACCCCCCGTCGGCCGACGTCGCGCTGTGTAAAAATGTGGTTTTATTTTCAAACGTCTATTTTACGTGACCGGTCGCCTACCTTTTTAATGACAAATTCAAATTGTTGTGCTGAGACCAACTTTCCTTTAATTGTGGGATTGATTTCTATGGTTATATTCTTGATTTTAATTGCATTTTTCTCAGTAGATTTTCAATCCCCCTAGAGGAGCCTATACATGATCAATCATCTCCTATAAATAGAGGAAGTTTTGGAGCAACAAGCATAAAATTACAATCAAACAACAAAGAGATATACTCCCTTATAAGTATTCTACATTTTCTTAATTCTTGTTGTAATAGCACTTTGATCCTTCACTTTCACATCTTGAGGTCTAGACTTAATTTCTTGATTACACTTGCACTCAAATTGTATTATTCATTATTGTGTTGTAATCTTGATTTTTGTAGTCACCATTCAACCACAAGACATCCTTGTGAGTATTCTTGTGGAAATAATACACTCGGGTGATCTAGGTGATAGGTGTTTGAAGAGCGTTGTGCTCTTGAGGTGTTTGAAGAATTTGGTGTTCTTCAAGATTGAAGATTATGGTGATCTTCACAAGATGCCGATTGAAGGAAGATTGTGGTAATCTTGCCGGAGATTGTGGTAATCTCCAAGGTGGTGTTGAAAGAAAGAGTGTGGTGCTCTTCAAGGTGATGTTGTAACTTGTAAGATGTTGTTGTATTAATTTTGGTAATTAATAAAATTCTTTTCCTTTTGAAACCCATCCCGGATATCTTTGGGGTGGTAGAGCACGTAGTCCTAAAGGTGGGGTGAAGCTCTATCAATCGACGTGTGTTGTTTACCTTCCACACCTTTATTCTTATCTTGGTTTGATTTATTCGGAAAAGAGGGCATAATCGAGAAATTAGAGATAATCTATTCACCCCTCTAGATTATCGTAGCTCGCTTGGACTTACGGGGTTTTAGAAAATCCCGGGCCGGACAGTGCCGTAAAAATGGGGAACCCGACCAACCTATAAACGGAAAATGCATCGAAAAAGTCGGGCCTCCCGGGCCACCCCGCCGTGTCGAGGCGTTCGGGGAGGGGCTTTGATGCGAATTTTTTGGGCCTTGAAAAATATAGCACAACCCATTAAAAATCGGTTGGTTCGGGGGCCCGTCGCCGGTCGTCAGTGTTTGTCAAAAATTGATTCTAATGAAAAGTGAACATTATGGTTAGAGCTAACAAAATTGGTCGGACCAATCGATAGTAGGGTCTGACGACCATCATATATTGTTCAATAGGTTTCATTTTTTGGGTCCGAAAAGTATTAGGCACACTTTGGCTCGACCTAAATAGCGCACAAGCCCGACAAAAACATGTGTAAATATTATGAATGGGTGAGTTGGGGACCGCACAAATATGGACCGATGTTAGATATTTTTCTAACCGCAAGTCTACGGTGTCAAGTTTTAATATAGAGTAGTAAGGTTGTCGAATCCACAGGGAATAATTATCGAATTATTGCTAAGTAATATCATATAGTAGTCTAACTTTATTTAGAAATTCAATAGTTGATGGAGTTGATTATACTAAAAATACTAAAAATAAATTAAGACTATGTAAATATCAATGAGTTTATCAAATGATTAAATGAATTCTAGAGGTATGATGAATCTAGTTATCCCTTATGTTGTTAATAAGGTTTATCAATCATCAATTATCAATTTATAAGTCAAGACATTTATACAATAATCATTCCTTTCTCAAGTGCGATGATTTTAGATTCAATTGGAAATCAATATCTCTATAAAAATCACCAATCAAAATCTCAATAAAAGCTATGAATCTTGATAAATGACTTCAAAGGATTCACAAATCTCTCAATTCTATGAAATCCTAGGTTATGCTATTCCAAGGTCATGTATTCAATTACCTCTCTCAAAGTGTCAAATCAAATACACCAAACAATCTAAATTATTGATCAAGTAATTTAGAAGCAATAGATCCAAATAGCACAAATAAATTGATAGATCTAGATTGACAAACCACAATCTCAAAACATAAGTTCAGAACATAGATTACATCAATCTACAGAATTATAGTGTTTAGCTCATGATTGAAGAAAATGAATCATAAGATTACAACAATACATCTTACAAAATATAGAGAAAGTAATAAAATAAGAGCAAGAGTTGAGGATCTTCTCTATTTCTAGATGATAAGAGCCTTCAATCTTCTTCTCCAAGCTTGTACCAAGATGTTTCTATTCTTCTCCCTTGTCTTCTTGTTGTTTTGTTGTCTTCCAAATGGTCCAAGATACCTGAAATCACGCCAGTGTCTCCATTTATAACCCCACCAAGATCAAGAAAAGGTAGGCAAATGACATAGGAGAATCCGCCCCGGGCGCTGCGGCTTTATATGTAAGCGGCTGCGCGCCAGCAATCTCATCCCAAATATCGCTGACTGCTATGGGCCACAAGATGCGTATGTCAAGGGCGCGCAATGCCATCGCCAAATATCGCACGGCGCGCTGCAGCTGCCCGCATGTATGCCTACGGCGCTCCATCAACATACTCCCACACAATCGCCGGGCGTAGCCGGGCGTTAATTGCGGCGCCCACAAGCCTCCATCCATCTGCATTCCATTGCGGGGTGACTGTATAAGGCCAGACTTGACTTGCGCCGCCCGTTTTTGCAAAACGCGATTTTTCCTTGCTTCTACACGATTTCTTCTTTCTTCAAGCCATTTTTCACCGTTTTCTTCATCTCTCGGCTACCAAATCCGTATTGACTCTACATCGACACTATTTGAAATAAATTGGACTCTAAAGACTCTAAAAACACCCCAAAATAAAACCAAATTCTAATCTAAACTAATCAAATAAGTTGATAAAATACCAACTTAACAAATACCCCCCAAACTTAAGCTATTGTTTGTCCTCAAACAATTATAACTCAAAATGAAAGACAAACAATACAACAACACACACGACTACAAAACTCCATAAACCAATAAGATTTGTCTAAAACTCATTTCACTATCAATCAAGCACGCATTTTAACATTGTGATCAAAAGTGTTGAATACTCATGAAAATTCCGTTTTCATTATTCAAATTGATTTCGCAATCAAACGTTATCAAGATGATCCACTTCTAAGTATCAAAAGATCGACTAGGATTCCATAGGAGCATTATTCTGCTAATCTCCACTAATGTAGGCTAATATAACACATGGATCAATAGGGCTTCTAAAAGCATGTGTGGCTTAGGGTCGGGTAGGAAAATTTAGGATTAAGTGGCTCAATTCACCCAAACACACAATTACCTCTTCAAATCACCAATTCCAAACAAAATGGCTACCTTCACTTTTGTTGAATTTTCAATTGTCTCACTCTCTACGAGCCTCTATTTTCAACACAATTTTTTTTTTTTTTTTGAGACCCCAAACTTGGTCTTTTGCATATTTTAACACATGGGGTTTCATTATTTTTTTCTCGCTAGAAACTTCATGCGAATGAACATCTACCTTACTTATTACATCCTCCTCAACCTTCAATCATTTTGTGTGTATGAGTGATGGGTAATTAGGATTTTCACATGTAAGCTCAAGGTAAAAACAATTGGTTGCCAAAGAAAAGGTTTAATAGGCTCAAAGGGGACACTAGTGAAATTATATCGTACAAAGGTAGTCATTTTGGCTCTAGCTTTTATTCAAAGGTGGCTTTAAATCATTTCCATGTTATTTCACCTAGAATTTCGCCCCTCAATTAGTGATCAAACAAGTTAGAATCCCCGTGGGATCATACAAGCAACACTTGACTTCATTAATCATTTTCAAATAAGTTAACGATTATGTATGAATATGAAATCTAATGAAGCAAAATATGATCACCACTTTAAGGCATGCTTTCGTGCCAGTTGACTCGCAATCAACAAATCTACTCTAGTCATGTAGTTCTATAGTTCAACAAACTACCCGACTCGACTCAACCCGCAATCAACAAATGCAAAATTTTTTTTTTTTTTTTTTTTTTGACCACGACTCGATTTCACGACTCAAAGACACAAATACAGATTACACCCCCAAACTTAAATTGAACATTGTCCTCAAATGGAGAGTGAGAAAACTTTCGATAGCGTAGGCGCTTTAGGACTCATCATCGAGTCGTGTGGTGAAAAAAATGAGCAATAAAGGGCCCAGTGGTGGGTGGTATTGGGAACTGGAGTGCGGGTGTGTCCATTTATATATCCGGGCAAGTATTCGGTTGTGCTCATTCTCATATTCTTCTCGTCTTGCCGCTCTGCGGGGCGTTGCTCGCTACAAAAGCCTTCTCAATTCTCGTCTTCGCGGCGAACTAGTGCGTCTGGTGCTGTTATGTGAGCGTCTAGAAGCGCGTCTGCCGCCGAACTGGATGGAACGTCAATATTCCGTGGTTGGGCATGAGTATCGGCTCAATAGCTGGCGAGCAAATTCGGGATGAAGAATATATCCCGCACCCTTCCGGATTAGGCGCACCGCCTACCCACTCGTCATAAGCAATAGTAGCGAATCATGGGTCCTTGGATTTTCGATGGCTCGGAGTTATCCCATGTAACACCTTCTTTTTACATAACCCACAAATTAAACTCGGTAAGATTAGTCCCCTGTTTTTGGGTTTAGCATTTTTTATGAAGGGGCGTTGCAATAATTCTGCACTGGTCGGGTGTATGTCGGTAACTATGGCATATAGAAGATGAGCTCGATTCTTAGTTACATCACTAACATGCTTGGTTGGTATCAAGTTGTTGCATATGAAGTGGTACCAAGCTCGCCCATGCTCGACTAAGACTCGTTCTCGGAGAAACGAGACCTCCCACAACTTTTATATGACGTACCCACAGCTTCCAAGGCCGGCATAGGGTATTACAAATCTCCTCCATACTCGGTGGTTGCGAGATAAATTCAATGTATGGTGAGTGATCCTCCGGAGTCCATAATATTCTCTTATCGCTACTACATGAGTGTATACCTTGTCTACTCCACGCACGAAAACCTACGAGTTATAGCCATTTTTGGTCTTCGCATTCGCATAAAACTCTCGGACTATATTGGTGCGAATGGTCGGGTTGTACAAAGTTTTTTCCATTGCTTCGATGTATCATTTGTGCAAGTTCACCATCATTGCCCCGGTTGTAACCCCGTTCTGCCCGTTATGCTCTTCGAGCATAATGTGTCATAATATAGTTATTTGTGCTTCCAAGTGAAGAAACGCTTCAACATTTTCCTCGGGACGCATTTTGCCACTCTTTTGCCCTTGCATTCGCGTTCTTTGTTCTTGGCATTGTAATTGATCGAAATCACCGAGAAAAAATAACACAAGCAAAATACACATAGAACGCACAATACGAGTTAGGAGTTAGGAATTTGGCAACAACTCAAAAGAATTATGCATCCTTGTCATCAAGTTATGATCAAATAACCTTTAGTACACAATGATGACAAGAATCAAATGCTCAGTGTAATATTTTTCATTGAGGCATTTTAACAAACACCTTGTAGGCATATATGCAAAGAAGAGATTAACACCTAATTTGAAATTCAATTCATGCCCAATTTTCAACACCAATCAATTCAAGCACAATATTATTCATATATCATCACAATTTATCAAGAATTTATCAAGAATTTGAAATTATAATGATAATGAAAATTCCCACATTTTTAACCTAAGCTTGAAAATTTGAAGAAAATTGGTGTACAATTGAAGCTCAACTTACCCAATTGATGAAGAAGATGAAGATGATGATTAAGTTGCTCAATTGCCCACTTGAATGGTGTATAAATGAAAACAAGGTGGGATTTTTTGTAGAAGGGATGAAGATAGGCGTGTGTGTGTGTTTGTAAAAAAATGAGAGGTGGTGGTGACCAACCCTTTAATTACCCAAAGAAATCATCGGTATTGCATGCTTCCGTACCAGTCAGCGGCCAAGGGCGCTCGCCACTTCATTCGCCAGTAACCATCCGGTATTTGCGATACAGTCTTAGGGCGCCCGCACACTCGTCTCATGTTGCTCACCTCCTTGTCTGATGACTGCATTTCCAGCACAATGGGGCGCCCGCTCGTATATATATATATATATTTTTTTCAGTTTAATCAAAAATTCAAAATCACACACAAATTAATTTACACAAAAATCACACCAAAATTCAAATAAATACACACCAAATTAAAAGAAAATAAAATCACACAAAATTCGATCACACGAAAATTGCTTGGTCAGGTTTGCCAAGAAAGCGCTAAATTTAGTCGTTAAGATTGTAGGACTCAACTATTCGGACTCAAGAAATTTCATCACCAAGTGGAAGATTTAAAACCTTCCTTACTTCGTTCCCAAAATAATGTTTCAATCTTTGTCCGTTTACTTGGAACGAATTCCCATCGTTCCTCTTAACTCGATTTCCGGCACCATATGGAAACACACGTTCAACCACAAACCGGTCCTGACCATCGTGATTTGAGTTTACAGGAAAAAGTTTCAATCGAGTTGAACAATAACACTTGTTGGTAGGGTAAGAATTCACGTCGCAAAATCATTTGATCATGCCATTTTTTCGTTTTTCCTTATACATTTGGCATTTTTCATATGATTCTCGATTTAAATTCTTCCATTTTGTTTAATTGAAATGTCGGTTTTCAGGCCTCTTTCAAGTTAAAATTGATTTCTTAATTGCCCAATAAGCTCGATGCTCAAGTTCAAGGCAAATGACACGCTTTACCAACACCAATCGTCACGGTGACATACCAATGGGTGTTTTATAAGTTCGCGATAAGCCCACAAAGCATCATCGAGCTTTTGTGCCCAATCCTTTCGATTAAAACTCACCGTTTTTCAAGAATTTGTTTCACCTCACGATTTGAAATTTCGGCTTGACCATTAGATTGAGGATGGTAACCAAAGCGCAATCTTATGACGACACCAAATTTAGCAAGAAGGTTGTTAAACAATTTATTACAAAAACGTGCCTTCATCACTTACAATAGCTCGAGGAGTACAGGAACCTAGTAAAAATATGCTTGTGCAAGAATTTGAGTACTACCTGAAGCATCATTCGTTGGTGTAGCAATCGCCTCAACCCACTTGGGAGACATAATCAACCGCAAAGCAAAATGTACAAATTTCCAAAGGACGCGGAAATGGTCCCATAAAGTCAATACCCCATACATCAAACAATTCCACCTCCATTATGTTTGTCAAAGGAAGCTCATGACGCCGTGAAATATTACCAACCCTTTGGCATCGATCACAAGTTTTTCAAAGGCATAACAATCCTTGAATAATGTTGGCCAATAAAAACCAGATTAGTACCTTTGCTGCGGTTCGGGTTGGCCGAAATGTCCCCATAAGATGATGAATGACAATGTTGAAGAATCTCTCAATTTCTTCCTTAGGAACACAACGAATAATGATAGAATCCGCATCTCTTGAACAATAAACTTGGATCATCCCACAAATAAGACTTGACATCATGTAAGAATTTTTTTCTTTTGGTGTGAAGTCAGTCCCGCAAACTCCTCCAAGGTAATTAACAAAATCTGCGTACCAAGGTAATGATATCTCGGCACGCATAATTTGTTCATCAGGAAATGATTCTTTTATTGGACTCTCAATCACCTCGTGCAAAAAGGTTGCTCAAGGCGGGATAGATGATCGGCAACCCCATTCTCGCTCCTTTTTATCTCAATCTCAATATCAAACTCTTGCAAGAGCAAAATCCATCGAATTAATCGAGGGTTTGCATCCTTTTGGAGAAAAGGTATCGGATTGCCGCATGATCAGGTAAACAATCACCTTTGTACCCACCAAGTAAGCTCGGAATTTATCAAATGCAAAAACTACCGCCAACATCTCTTTTCTCGTGGTGGTGTAGTTTTGTTAGGCGTTATCCATGGTCCCTTTGCGTAGTAAATAGCTTTAAAAATTTATCTCGCTTTGACCAAGAACAGCGCACCTGTTTGCATAATCACTTGCGCATGCATGAGCTCAAATGGTTGAGTCAATCCGGCACTATCATTATCGGAGTGAAATGAGTGCCTTTTTTATCATTGTTCAAATGCTGCAAAACACAACTCATCAAAGCAAAGATAGATCTTTTTCAAGGAGATTACAAAGTGGTTTAACAATTTTTTGAAAAATCTTTTATGAATCTCCTATAAAATCGCATGCCCTAAAAAGCTTTATGCCTTTCACATTTGAAGGTGGGGTAGCTTTTCAATAGCCACAACTTTTTGTCTACTTCCAAACCTCGCATAAGAAATACGATGTCCAAGTACAATCCTTCTTTTGACCATAAAGTGACATTTTTTCCCAATTAAGTACGAGATTAGTTTCTCACAACGTTGCAAAACCATAGATAAGTTATGCAAACAATGGTCAAAAGAAGTACCAAAACAAAAATCGTCCATAAAAATTTCCATGATTTCGCTCAACCATACCATGAAAATCGCCATCATACACCTCACGAAAAGTAGCAGGGTGCATTACATAATCCAAATGGCATCTGCGAAATGCAAAAAGATTACCATATGGACATGTAAAAGTAGTTTTTTTCTTGATCTTCGGGGCAATAGCGATTTGATTGTATCCGAATAGCCATCAAGAAAACAATAATATTCGTAACACCAACCCTGTCAACATTTGATCAATAAAGGGGAGGGAAAATGATCCTTACAGTAGCTTTATTCAATTTTCTATAGTCAATACATACTCGCCATCCTGTGACAGTTCGTAGAAATTAATTCATTGTTATCATTTTTCAACTGTCATTCCTCCTTTTTAGGGACAACATGTACCGGACTACCTTAACTATCTCGGAAATGGCATAAATTATACACCTTTAGCCACTTTAAAACCTCATTTCTCCACGACTTCTTTCATTGCGGGATTAAGTCGTCTTTGGTGTTCAATAGATGGTTTATAAGATTCTTCCATTAAAATTTTGTGCATTACAATGGAAGGACTTATACCTTTCAAATCGAGAAATATACCAACCTAAAAAGCGACTTATGTTCACGAAGCACACGCAACAACTTATCAATTCGGATGAAGATAATGAAGCGGTAAACAATTACGGGTAAGTTTTATCTTTTCCCAAAAATGCATATTGAAGATGTTAGGAAGTTCCTTTAGTTCTAAAGTACCTTTCGGAATATTTTCAATATTGACATTTTCTAATGCTTCCTTTTGTTTTTCTTTTTACAATTTCCTTAGCCTCAAGGAAAGAATAAACTCAAGCAAATCAATATCATCACTATCTTCCTCATCACATTTCATTATTGAATTAATCAAACAATGTTCTAACGGATCTTTTTAAATCTTGTTTTATAACTTCCGTTTGATCACATTGTTCGATTTTATCAATAAAATGACATGTGTGAGGTTCCTCTGAAATTTCATTGCTTTATAAATGTTAAATAAGTGCCTCATCATCATTTACCCGTAATGTTAACTCTCCCGTTGCACGTCAATTAAAGCTCGTCCGTTTGCTGAAAAGGTCTCCCAAGAATCAATGGCATTTCATGATCTTCCTCCATATCCAACACCACAAAGTCCGCCGGAAA
The DNA here is from genome assembly GCA_016081115.2 of Rehmannia glutinosa. Taxonomy (NCBI): domain Eukaryota; kingdom Viridiplantae; phylum Streptophyta; class Magnoliopsida; order Lamiales; family Orobanchaceae; genus Rehmannia; species Rehmannia glutinosa. The sequence continues at coordinate 206,799 of JABTTQ020001886.1, forward strand.
TATGAATTTATCTACTTTGATCAACACATCTTCAATCACTCATCTTGGGTAGGTGAGTGATCTATCGGCTAATTGCAATGTGATGGTGGATGGCGTTATTTCTCGAGGCGGTTTAAAAGCAGGATAACGGCATAAGATTAATCTTGTACCTAAATCACAAAGAGCTTTATTAAAATAAGAATCACCAATAGTGCGAGGATAGTGAAACTCCGGATCTCTTAATTTTGTGGTAGCTTTCTTTGCAAAATGGCGCTACATTCTTCCGTGAGATTCGAGTCTCATATCTTCCAACCCTGCTTTCTCGACATCACATCCTTCATGAATTTTGCATAATTTGGCGTTGCTCGAGTGCACTCGGCAAAAGGGATGTTGATGTGAATTTTCTTGAATATTTCAAAAACTTGGAAAATTGAGCGTCAACTTTTTTCTTCGAAATCTCTGTGGAAAAGGAAGAGCATTTGCAACACATTATCGAATTGGAAATTGGTTTTACCTCAATTTTTGCTTTTCACGATTGCTTATCAATGCTTCTTCATTTTAGAGTGTTTGGAGCTTGCTTACTGGTTCTTTGGTGGCATGAGCGAGCATCTTTGGTTCATCATATTCCGTCCCACTTCTCAACTTAATGGCCTCAATGTTTAAAGGTAGGTTCACCTCGGTGTTACTTGGAAAGCGTATCAACTTTCTGTTGTGAATTAATAAGCGGCTAATTGACCCGCATGTGTCCCCAAAGATTTGAGATGACTTTCAATTGTTGTAACCACTTGAACCCAAATTTTCTATGTTAGAATCGGCTTTGTTCATCCTTGCTCTTGATTCTACAAGGAATGAACTAAGCAATTCCTCCAAAGATGGCTTTTGTTCTCCCATCGTGTGTACTCGTACTTGCTTGATTCTCGATATCCCGGAGGTGGTTGCAACACATTCTCGTGTTCTATCTGAGAAGTTTTCATGATTGCGAAGTCCCGGATGATAATGTGTTCAATTGATTCCCTCTATTGTTGAAACCCCGATTATTCACATAATTCGCTTGTTCCGTATCGGTCACAATTTCTTGACTTATCTCCATGACGGCCTCTGATTGTTGTTTTCCACCCGGACTTAGTGTAGCAATTTGCTTTGACAAGGCGGAAATTTGAGAAGCCAATGCGGCCCATAGTATCAAGTTCAAGAACAAACGCAACTTTTCTTGGCGTTGATCTTCAGGCGGCCATTGATAACTATTTGCAGCCATTTCTTGAGTAAAAGCATGGCTTCACTTGGAGTTTTAGCCATCAATGTACCTCCATTGCCGCATCTTATAATAGTTCTTGAATGCCCATTCATACCGTTGAGAAATATTGAACCTTTTACTAATCTGCGGCAGTGTTGTGGACACCTCCTCAATAATTCTTTGAATCGCTCCCAAGCTTCGTGGTAGAGTGGCTCAAAGTCGAGTTGATGAAATTGAGCAATCTCACTTTTTAATTGAAGTGTCTTACTAGGTGGAAAGAATTTTGCCATGAATTTTCGGTGAGATCATTCCAACTAAGTAATCTTTCGGTGGAAAGGTTTGAAGCCACTGCCAGCCTTATCACGAAGTGAAACGAAATAACCTCAACCGAATAGCTTCATGGGAACCCGTTCATTTTGATAGTGTCACATATCTCAAGAAAAATAGCCAAATGAGCGTTGGTCATCTACGACTTACAAACTGGCGATTTTGTTGTACCATGTTTATTAAGGCGGCTTCAATTCAAAATTATTCGCATTGATAGGTTGGCGAACAATGCCGAATAATTTGATTCGGTTGGTCGAAAATAGTCGAATGGCCTTTAAGGTGGTGCAACAATAGGTATGCGGTCTTCATCATCAAAGTCCTGCCATTTTTGTGAATTCGATTCTTATGCGGCTCTAATCTTTTCGAGCGTTAACCAGTTTTCGGATCAAATAAGATTAAATTAGCACTTTTATTTTCGCATCAACAAGAAAACAAAAAATGACAATGACCCTATCAGAATTATAGCAAGAAAAACCAATCTAAATTAAAAGTAAAACTACTAAGTAATAATATTAGCGCAAATAAGATGAATTATTCACGATACATGCGCCAAAACTTGTTAGATATTTTTCTAACCGCAAGTCTACAGTGTCAAGTTTTAATATAGAGTAGTAAGGTTGTCGAATCCCAGGGAATAATTATCGAATTATTGCTAAGTAATGTCATATAGTAGTAACTTTATTTAGAAATTCAATAGTTGATGGAGTTGATTATATTAAAAATCTAAAATAAATTAAGACTATGTAAATATCAATGAGTTTATCGAATGATTAAATGAATTCTAGAGGTATGATGAATCTAGTTATCCTTATATTGTTAATAAGGTTTATCAATCATCAATTATCAATTTATAAGTCAAGATTTATACAATAATCATTCCCTTTCTCAAGTGCGATGATTTTAGATTGATTGGAAATCAATATCTCTATAAAAAATCACCCGTCAAAATCTCGATAAAAAGCCTATGAATCTTGATAAATGACTTCAAGGATTCACAAATCTCTCAATTCTATGAAATCCCAGGTTATGCTATTCCAAGTCATGTATTAGGTTCCTCTGTCTCCAAGTGTCAAATCAAATACACCAAACAATCTAAATTATTGATCAAGTAATTTAGAAGCAATAGATCCAAATAGCACAAATAAATTGATAGATCTAGATTGACAAAACCACAATCTCAAAACATAAGTTCAAACATAGATTACATCAATCCTCAGAATTATAGTGTTTAGCTCATGATTGAAGAAAATGAATCCATAAGATTACAACAATACATCTTACAAAATATAGAGAAAGTAATAAAATAAGAAGCAGAGTTGGGGATCTTCTATTTCTAGATGATAAGAGTCTTTCAATCTCCAATCTTCTCCAAGCTTGTACCAAGATGTTTCTATTCTTCTCCCTTGTCTTTTTCATTGTTTTGTTGTCTTCCAAATGGTCAAGATACGAAATCACGCCCAAGTGTCTCCATTTTATAACCCTACCAAGATCGAGAAAAAGGTAGGCAAACATAGGAGAATCCGCCCTACAGTGACTGCTGAGCAATCTCATCCAAATATCGCACGGTGACTGGCTTGTCACAATGCTATCGGAAATATCGACCTGCCGCGGGGCGCCTATCAACATCTCCCACACAATCCGGCGGGCGCCCACGGGCGTTAAGCCAGCGGGGCGCCATGCTGAACCTCCATCCATCCTGCATTCACGTCGCGGTATTTTCGTTTTCGGATTCTTTAAGCGCCGCCGTTCTTTGCCAAAACGCCGATTTTTCTTGCTTTCTACCACGATTCTTCTTTCTTCAAGCCATTTTTCACCGTTTTCTTCATCTCTCGCTACCAATCAGTATTGACTCTGCATCACACCTATTTGAAATAAATTGGACTCTAAAGACTCTAAAAAACACCCAAAATAAAACCAAATTCTAATCTAAACTAATCAAATAAGTTGATAAAATACCAAGCAACATCCGGAAACCAAACTTTTGGGCATGATCCAACTCGGTTTTATCGGTTGGCTCGATGGGCCCAACCTATTCTAATTGACCCCGTTGATGGATCTAACTGTGGTGATTATATCCACCATTCAATAAACATATATGATAAAGCGTATATGTTCTCAACATTGGTCGAAGGATTTTTTCATACCATTAGTCTGGGTTGAATCTCTCCAAAATGATATTTACTAGAACCACTTTTCAAAAACCCTCCCTACAGCGTGAGGTATGGCTGATGTATCTTGTCAGCAAGGGCGGGCGGGAGTTGGGGTTTTTCTTGTGGTGGGGATCGCGATCTGAGGTGGTGAGCGCGGCTAGTATAAAAGTTTACCCTCAACAGTTTTTTTAATCCGTGGAGTAGGTGGCGCGGGGTAGGTCGGACTTTCTTGGTGGAGTAAGACTGGTGTGGTTTGGTTTGAACGAAGTTCGATTCCTCAACATTCAAACTTTTTTTTCATAAAAATAATAGTTTTGGTCGTATTTCGAGTGAAGATAATTGAATTCTTGTGCACTTTTTTTATTAAGATGGTTGGCGATTTGAGTTAAGTTCGGGTTCCAGTGAGGGGTTTTACATTTTAATTAGTTGTGCATATTTTTGAACTTGACCTATTTATTTTACATGTAATCGAACCTTAAATGTTTAAAAAAAAAAAATTTTTTGTGTATATTTCAACATTCATGATAAATTTTTTTTTTAAAATCAATCAGTTTCCATGAGGTCGTATTCAATCAAGTGAAGATCCACAACATATAAAAAAACTAAATAATTGATTCTCAAAAATAAACGATTTGAGTTAATACGTATAATAATATAAAAATATTAATTATATTTTGAGGACAAATAAAAAACACATACACAAATACATACATAATTAATGAATGTTTTAGGCATTAGGGATAAATTTAAAATTTTATTAATTTTTACCTATTTAATTGGCCCTCTCCCATTGGCCATTACTCCAAGATCGATAAGTGTACACTCCTCAGAAGTGATCTGAGAAGAGGCAGAGAGAAAAGAGACGAGTTTTAGTGCGTGTTGTGTGTGTAAATTTCTTGCAGAAATGGCGTCCAGCGAGAAACCAACAGAAATCAGCAGCACAAAGATGTTTGGTGGTTACAACAAGAGATACAAACACTACAGCCCTACACTGGGCTGCTCCATGACCTTCCACATTTTCTTCCCTCCTTCTCCTTCCCCTTCCCACAAATTCCCTGTATGTCCCTCACCTAAAGATGCAAATTTTATGGGATGTTTGTTTGTAATTGCCCGATTTTCGTGTTATATATGTTTCATGATATAAGGGTTTTGTTATATATGTATTTTGGAAACAGGGTTTTTGTTCTTGATTCTTGAATAGTGTTAGGTATCTAGTTCAGTTTGTTGTAAATTATTTCAGTTTGTATATTGGGTCACTGGATTCTTTCATTTTGTTGTAAATTATTTTTAAAGTCTGGGGATTGGTGTTGATTCTTTGGTCTTACTGACTAAATTTCTTGAAATGGTGATAAATGCAAGTAATTTGTATATTAGCTTTAGCCTTTTTGTTTGCTTTATGCATATTTGTTGAATGATCTTATTTGTTCTCTTTGGAAAATTTAAGCTACTAGAGATAAGCAAAAGTTGTGATTTCTTGATTGTTATTGATATGATAAACTTTATACACATAATTTTGAAATTCGGACGAATGTTTCTGTCGAACTGGTGGCCTCATAGATTAATCTGCTCTAAATAGATTTTTCTTTTTGTTTCTTTTTATCATCGATAGGTGCTTTACTGGCTTTCTGGCCTTACATGCACGGATGAGAATTTTATAGCCAAATCCGGGGCTCAACGTGTTGCTTCAAGTGAGGGTGTTGTGTTGATTGCCACTGATACTTCTCCAAGTGAGTCATTATTAGCTAAATTTTTGCTCAGTAATGTTAGAAATGTTTCCTCAGTAGAAGGAAACCAGTAACAGATTCATTTTCCCTCCCGTAATGTGTTTGGTTCCACCTATGCTCGTGTAGAAATGTAAAATGAATAAAAGAAAGTAACCCCTTTTGGCACCTTCTTTACATACTTGGAAGATTTATATGCTTGAGGTATAAGTGAAACTTTTCACATTTTGGTGGTTGAAAATTAGTGGTGTCATATCATTACTTTAAATGATTAAAATTTATTGGAGAAAATATTCTCTAGAAAATAATCTTTTTCGCTCAACCCATGCGTATTAATTTACCATTTTGTTTCATTTGATCTTGATTCAAGTCATAACTTTCGTTGTTAGATTTTTTTTAAAGCTTTATTGTGGTTCGAGGATTGAAGCATACGCTTGTTGTTGCAGGAGGACTGAATATTGAGGGAGAGTCAGACAGCTGGGATTTTGGCGTAGGTATGTCTCACGGATTTGTTCCAATGGCTTGACACCATCAGTCTTCTGCTTTTGATTGAATAGGCATTCTTTGCATATGTCCGTTTTTCATTTGTATAGGAGTTTATGGCCACATTCTTTAAGGTTTTATGTTATAGTTCAATTAGTGACTCGGTTTTTCAATTAGTTATTAAGCTCAAAATAACCACACATATGGAACTGCAACATATTTTGTATTTTTTTGTGACAGGTGCTGGGTTTTATCTCAATGCAACTCAAGATAAGTGGAAGAACTGGCAGATGTACGATTATATTGTGAAGGAATTGCCAGCACTTCTTAAGGAAAACTTCCCACAGATTGACACAACCCGAGCATCTATATTTGGTCACTCAATGGGCGGACATGGAGCTCTAACAATTTACTTAAAAAATTTGGACAAATACAAGGTAGCCAGCTTTAGTATTTACACTTGGTTAAGTTACAAAAACTACCACTGAAGTTTAGCCTATTACAAAAAAGAAAATCACTTATCTTTCAAAATTACAAATACCCCCTTAAGGTACTACAAATGCCCCGTTGGGTTTGTATTTGCTTCAAAAATGACCCCCTGAATTGGTGCAATTTGTAAAATATAAACAAAATATCAGGGGAGTATATGTAATTTTGAAAGATAACTGGGTTTTATTGTAATTAGACTGAACCTCAAGGGTGTTTTCCGTAAATTTGAGTAAACCCTTTTAATTTCTCACGGTTTACCTTTCTAGCTCGGATCTGTCGTAAATTAATATCATACAAGACATTGCCATTTGCCAGGTTGCATTACATTTTTCATATTACATTCTTATCTGAAATGATCGTTTCGTGCTGTTTCCCTTGTTTATTTTCAGTCGGTGTCAGCTTTTGCACCTATTGTTAATCCAATAAACTGTCCCTGGGGCCAAAAAGCTTTCACTAATTACTTGGGTGAGAATAGAGCTGCCTGGGAGGTATGATCTATCAGTGTTTGTGGCTTGTCTGAAAGTCTATTCTTAAATGCTTCAATTGAATTCTTAGATTATGCTATATTATCAATATGCAGGAATATGATGCCACTTTTCTCATATCGAAATTCAATAATGTTTCAGCAACTATCCTAATTGATCAGGTAAGAACCTAATTTTAATATTTTATTCACTTTAAAACATCTTATAAGATGTTTGAGAGCTTATAAGCTGTTTAAATTTGTTTGGTAATTTTTTTAGAAAAAGATCTTATAAGCTCCCAAAAAAAGGTGTTAGGAGCTTATAAGTTGTTTTTAAAAAAGTAGGGAATTACAACTTATTTTCAAAATAAGATATTATTTCAACAACCTCCTTAAATTATCATTACTAACATCTTAAAAGCTGCACCATCTTATATTATCCAAACACTTCAACAACTTATTCGTAAAATAAGATCTAACATCTTATAAGCTCTAAAAACAACTTATAACATGTAGGAACTTATAAGATCTTTTAAATAAGCTTAGCCAAAAGCCCTCTTAAATATATTCCATCATCTTGATTGCTATGATAGCATAGCAATCGGATGAATCGGTGCCTCCTTCATTCTTGTGTCCTGATATCTCTAAAACTTATAAAATCACGTAGATTGTATCATCGTAGTGGTGAAACAAATGGAGTAGAACCGAACACAGTACAATACTTTTTAAGTTTGTTTGAATTTCTATTGAGTTTCAAAGTTGTGTTTGAATTTAGTTTGGTGAATAATCAAATCGAGCTGAACGAGCTTTAGTCGATCCGAACACAAACCGATATCGAGTAGCTTGACGTTTTTACACATATTATATTATCATTTAACTAATCGAGCCGAGTTCGGACCGAGCTTTATATTTTATCTGAACTAAAAGTTGTGCTCAAACTTCGGACCGAGCTGAAATGAGCTTTTAACGATTGATCTCTAGTCGAGTATCGAGTAGTTTGGTTCGTTTTTCAACCTTATCCTAGACATATGTTTAGTTTGAAGAGGTAATCACATATGCTACCACCTTTGAGGTTCAGTGTAATTACAAAAAAGTCCGGTTATCTTTCAAAATTGCAAATACTCCTTGAATATATTTCTATTTTACAAATCACACCTATTGAGAAGGTATTTGTAAATTGTAATACCTGAGGGGTTATTTGTAATTTAAAAAAATTACTAGATTTTTTATATAAGCCAAATCTCATTGGTACTTTTTTTTTAATCATCTCTTAGTTTGAAAGGACATACATTCCGATTGGTGATTTCGAGTTCCTGCATGGACGAGCTCGTTATTAGGATTCGTATTCTAATCGTGTGTTATCGTGCAGGGAGATGAGGACAAATTCTTGCATGACAAGCAACTCTTACCGCACATGTTCGAGGAGGCGTGTCGGAAGGTTAATGTACCTCTATTGCTGCGAATGCAACCTGGTTATGATCACTCCTATTATTTCATCGCCACTTTTATCGATGATCATATTCGCCACCACGCACAAGCCCTTAACCTGTAATAACTAAGTCCCCTCTATCTGCAGACAATTTGGGATAAAATTGTGGATTGTAGCCATATTACTTTTATCCCGTGTCTGGTCATGTTTTGAGGATATTTAAGTGCTGGTTTTTGTGTGTTTTGTGATCATGTTTGCGGATATTTATTTGCTGGATTTTAGTTGTCAAAACGAAGACACTGGTTCTTCGTGGCACCATGACTCAAACAAACCTTCCTCTTTCTTGTTCTTTTCGAATTTTTTACTTTTATTTATTTTATTTATTTTTAACTTTTTATTTTAAAATTTTAAGAGATAATTGCAAAGCCTATCCCTAGGTTTGGGTAATTACAAAAAACACCCAAAAATATTTGAAATATAAAAAAAAACCTCGAGGTTTGATTCTTGCAATATTTTTACAAATGTAATGGGGTCTTTGAAATGCGTTTGCTTATGAAGGTGGTAAAGTATATATAGAATGAAATCTTGTGGGATTTTATGTAATTTTCAATAATATGATTTTTTTTTTGTAATTAACTTAAACTTTAGGGGTAGTTTTTGTAATTATCCGTTTTTTTAACGAGTATATTGCCAAATACCACTTTGTTGGAGGAACTGGAACCGGTTCCTCCACGGTTCTGGTTTTAACCGGAACCGTTTGTTTATCTTGTGATAATTTTTTATTTTTGTAAAATGGTTTATCAATCTCAGTTAAAAAAAAAAAGAAAAAACTTGGACTTAATATTCAATTAAGTTTTGTACTTAATATTAATAATAATATTAGATTGTCTATATATACTATTAGAGTATAGAGGAATCAAAGTTCACGTGGTTTGCTTACAACATTTGGTTTAAAATGTGTCATGTAATAATAAACATTCAACATTTTTTCTAGCTTATTTTTACAAAAAATAAAAATAAAAATCATTGGTTTTAAAGTTGAAACCGGAGGTTTTTAACCGACAATTTCACCACAATTCTACGGTTTTTTAGACCAAATAACCGGAAACGGCCTACATGGTTTGGTTATGGTTTTGGAACCATTGACCAGTCAACAATTCTCAAAATCGTTGACCACGAGTTCGATTCTAGTTTGGGCCGATTTCGGTTCCGTTTGACCATCCCTACTTTGTTGTTTGTGTAAGTAATATAAATACCACTTTGTTGTTTTTGGATTGGGTTAAACCACAAAAGCAACCCTATAGCTTAGTCTAATTATAAAAAAACTCCATTTATCTTTCTAAAATTAAGATTTCCCTCTTTAAGTATTACAAACATTTGTATTTGTTCAAACAAATACTCCCTAAATCAATTTGTAAAATACAAACAATTATCAGGCGCTATTCGTAATCGTAATTTTTGAACTGAATCATTTTATAATTAGATTGAATTTCAAGAATATTTTTTATAATTAAATTTAAGTCATGAGAGTTGGCAACCAAGAAAATAACAAAAAAATACAACTACAGTGGCTGCAACTCAAGGGCCTTGACTAGGATTTGAACTAATCAACTTATTAACAACAATTTTCAACTCAAAATCCTACCTACATCTCTAATATGATTACAGATCATCTGATAAATATATTATCAGGTTAAAAAGTTCATAAAAATGAGGTTGATGATTTAGAAACTATTATCCTTCTATACATTCCAACTATATTTCTTGTGCCGTAGTAACCAGATAAATCTATCTGGCAACAACATCCTAAACAAAATTATCTGTACAATACTGCTGTACAAAGTAAGCCATTTTGTAGTACAACTTCAGCAGCCATTTTCTATCATCCACGTTTGGATTCGTTCGGCCTTGTGACTTTAATTTTCCGAGTTCTGGTGTTGAAATACGTTAGGGGTAGCTGTGAACGCAGGTTCAATATTCTCGTTTACGCTCTTTGTCGGTCTTTTCAGCCTCTTTGGTCTTTGCTGTGGCGTGTCGGTGTTCTGTGGGGGATCATCGAGGTCATAGTCCGTTATTGTCGGGTTTGGAGATGATGAGTCCACCTGTTTAGAACTCTTTTGAGGCCTTGGTTTTGGCTGAGTTTGCTTTTCAGTGGCAGTTTTTCTCTGCATGGACAACTTAGGTTATTACAACATTATTTGTGAAATGCAGCATAAACTCTGAGAGTTTAATATAATAAGGGGTAATTACAAAGAACCCCTGAGGTTTGGGCTACAACAACAACAACAACAAACTAAGCCTTAATCCCACTACGTGGGGTCGGCTATACGGATCATATCGCGCCATCGTTTACAGTCATAAGCCATATTTTCGTTTATTTCTAGGTATAACGTGTCATGTTTAATTAGCTTCTTTCCAAGTCTTTTTAGGCCTACCTCTTCCTCTTTTGATTTGTGTGAGTGATTCTCTACCTTCTAAACGTCGCACAGGTGCATATAAAGGTCTCCTATAAACATGTCCAAACCATCTTAATCGTGTTTCTCTAATTTTCTCGTCTATTGGTGCTACTCCCACTTTGTTTCTAATGTGTTCATTTCTTATTCTATCTAATCTAGTGTGTCCGCACATCCATCTTAGCATTCTCATCTCTCGCTACCCTCATTTTTTGTTTGTGTTCATATTTAGTCGCCCAACATTCTGCTCCATAAAGCATTGCGGGCCTTATGGCCGTTTTATAAAATTTTCCTTTCAATTTTAATGGTATTTTACGGTCACAAAGGATAGAAGATGCATTCATCCATTTATTCCAACCCGCCTGGATCCTATGTGTGACATCTTTATTGATTTCTCCGTTCTCTTCAATTATAGATCCTATGTGTCCAAACCCTGAGGTTTGGGCTAATTACAGAAAAAACTGGGACATGTTTCAAAATTACAAAAAGTTCCCTCATGCTTGTTTTTGTCTTAAATTTAAGGGGGTAACTGTTTTATTTCTATAACTATTAGAGGGATTTTTAAAATGTTTTTTGTTTATGAAGGGAGAAAATGTAAGACATAAGCAAATGTCGAGGGTTTTTTGCAATTTTCAAACCTCAGGATTTTTTTGTGATTAGCCCGAACCTCAAGGAGTTTTCTGTAATAATCCCTAATAATAATGTCATTGCGACAAGTATTTTGTACGCATTATAGTCCAAGTCTCTTCTTACTAAGAAGACCATGTCTATGTAATGCCAAAAGAAAGTTTAACATCAAAGAAGCCACAAAAGAATTCCTTTCTATTCAAAAATAGGGTAAATTACAAAAACTACCCCTGAAGATTCAGTTGTCTTTTAAAATTACAAATACCCCTTTAAGGTATTACAAACATCCCCTTGAGGTTTGTACTTAGTAAAACAAATACCCCCACTTTTCTGGATGTAATTTGTAAAATAGAAATAACTATCAAACGAGTATTTGCAACTTTGAAAGATACATGGGGTGTTTTGTAATTATATGGAACCTCAAGGGTATTTTTGTAATTAACCATTTAAAATATCCTATTCCTCTATAAGTCATGAAATATTAACTTATGAGAACTTTCCAGTTCTGCAAGACAGATTCCATACTCTTTTCTACTCAGACAGATGGACAATGGCTAAAGGGTCATCTAATTTGGCTGAAATACTTTGGAAATCTAATGCAATAATTAAGGTAGTAGACATAAAGAATGGTGCTTAGCAATAAAGATATAATGAAAATTGGTGCCAAATTCCATAAGCACAATAAAATCCTAGTCACATCAGAAAATTCATAGTCGAAGGCAACATAGAGATTATCACCTTTTTGCTGCTGGATTTCGCTTTATCAGGATCAGGCGGCTCATAGTCATTATCCTGTAGTAATTCAGGGTTCGTAAGATCCTCCAAAGATGCACCTCCTTCTGCATCAATCCGTATGCCCTTCGAACCACCTTTCTTTTTCTGTCTATCTTTCGCCTGTTTAGGAGCAGAGACCAAATAATTTCAATAGATGGTGTTTTTTGAATTCAAATGCACTAGTGTGTCGAATAAAAAATAAAGTGCTTAAAACATGAATGAAAATATTATTCAATTTCCCACCTGTTGAGAAACTTCTTTTAGTTTCTGCTCCAGTTGAGTATCATCAATCAATAATGATACAACATCTTCGGGAGCCAAAAGGTCGCCCTGAACGTGACCGCCTGTCATGACAAGCTGCTGTACAGTGTTTTTCTGACTGGCCCTCTGCAAAATTTTCTCCTCAACTGTCTCTTTACATATTAAGCGGTAGACAGTTACCTACATGATGAAAAGACACCTTTCAGTACCAGGATTATTGAAGATGTCAGAAAAACATATCATCTATAGAATGGTTATTTGACTACAGTGAATTGTGTGATCCATAATATGTAGTCTCAAATTAAAAAATCAATTGAATAACAAATCCATCGGAAAAAAAGCGCTATCAGAAACAGGAAAATAGATTTGAAATGTTTAAGAAATTAATATCAGATGATATATAAAGTCGATAGTTTTTCAGGGTTCTTTGGCAATGATAACGACATGAAATAATGGTTAATATGTGCTAATCTTCATTCTTCAATGTCAGAAATCATTTCTGCAAGGCAAATGTTTCCGTGATAAACAACATAAGCAGCTAATTATAAAAATAATATGTGCTTACACTGCTAAGAAAAAAACAGTAGCAAAAACATAACTTAGAATATAACCAAAAGAATGCAAAATTCCCATCACCCTATGCAATACGAACTGTTTAATATTCAATTTCTTGATTAAAAAATTTAAAAAAAAGTTAGAAACTGGCACAACTACACAAGGTCAGGTAAGAATATTTCATGCATAGGTTCTAAGGCATAGTCAAGTGATAGAGAGAAACTAACATCCTTAGTTTGACCCAGACGATGAGCTCTGTCCATTGCCTGTAAATCCAAAGTTGGATTCCAATCACTTTCATAAAATATGACAGTGTCAGCAGCAGTCAAGTTGATTCCAAGCCCACCAGCCCTTGTGCTCAGCAAGAATACAAAGATATCACTCCTAAGAATAATTTGGCAGAAAGCTTAGAAAGGTTCGTATCTGGAAGAAATAAAACCAGGGACAATTCAACCAAACACTTACCGGTGCTGGAAATCTTTCACCATGTCCCGACGGTCCATTATTGTGGACGACCCATCAAGCCTCAAATAACGGTATTTCCTATAGTTCATATAATCCTGCAAAGCAAGTGACACCGTCACACCAAAGACAGTAAGACAATTATTCATCTCTCTTCATATAGAAATAACTCAAAGGAGAACAAAATTCACCTAGGTGAATACTGCACTAGGAAATCCCCACTTAAATATAGACCATATTAAGTTTCACGTGAAACAGACTTGTTTAGTCAAATGTATGACCTCACTCTACTGGTTAACAGGGAATTTGAAGATTCCCATGAAATGAACTCCAGCACCTTCAATGACTGCCAATTACAAAGGGCCCATTTTCAAAAGCAGCTACCTAATTCAGTATGACAGTACATATTGGACATGAACAGTGCTGTAAGAGAGCCAAAACGACAATATGGCAAGACCAGATATTGTGTTCAGCACTGGGATCGACTCTTTCCAGGGTAAAAACAAGTTTGCTAATTTTGAGAGTTCAATCAAAATTTACATAAAATATAGGGATAATTACAATAATTACAAAAACACCCCTGAAATTTGGGCTAATTACAAAACAATCCTTAGGTTTGATTTTGTCTTAAATTTAATGGGGTAACTATAATATTTTTATAAATATCAAGGTTTTTTTTGGGGTTTTTGTAATTTTAAAAAATATTTGGATTTTTTGTAATTAGCCCGAACTTAGGTTTTCTTTTTTCTTTTTGTAATTGTCCCTAACATATAACAAGGGGATAAACTCACCATGTCTCAATGATCTATAATAATGGGGAAACAATCATGCCAGAAAAACCTATTTTCTTTTCGAAATTGCAAATCATGATTAATGAAAATGAGTTAAAAATACCTCAAGGATATTCAGCATTCTCGTCATTTGTGCAAAAAGAAGAACACGGTGATTTCCTGCACGTAGACGTTTCAGCAGTATGTCAAGCGTTTGAAGCTTCCCGGAATCCTGGAGAAACACAAAGATATAATCACAAAGATGCACTTGATACATGAAGCCATTAATAAGTATAGGGGTGCAGAGATGAAGAGCAGACCGTGAGCATCTTTGCAGGGTCAAATGGTTGCATGGGTGGACAAGATCCGAAAATCTTATATGTAAGCTGAAGAGCAGGTTGGGAAACTGGTAATTCAGCATCAATCTCCTGTATTAAATGATGGGTGCTAACTGGCTTCCTTGGGCCATTACAATCAGATGTACGTGCAAACCCAATCAACAACCTCTTAAGCCAGGGGTGATGCCACTCCTCAGTCATCTTGTACGCAAAATTTCTATCTGAACAATGGGCATTTATCTGACAGCCAAATACAACATGCCAAGATGACTTCAGTATACTTACAAGTCATTTTTTTAAAATAAAAATAAAAAATAGGGATAACTACAAGCCCCCACCCCCCAGCCCCCAAAGGTTTGAGCTAATTACAAAAAAACCCAAAGATGTTTCAAAATTACAAAAAAAATAACCCACAGGTTTATTGATGTCATAAATTTAAGGGGGTAACTGTTTTATTTCAATAAATATTCGGGTTTTTTTTAAATGTTTTTTTGCTTATGAAGGGGGAAAATGTAAGACGGAATCAATCATCAACGGGTATTTTACGATTTCAATAACCTTTGGATTTTTTTGTAATTAGCTCGAACCTCAAGTTTTTTGTGTAATTGTTCCAAAAAAATAAAAATAGAAGTTGCATGGAATAGTGTAGATTAGCACTTACCGGAGGTGCTCTAGTTCTTGGGATGAAAGAGTATACTGAGTGCAAAATATTGATATCAGATAGAAGCCTATCCTCATAAGGCATGATTAGAGCCTCGAATGGAGCATCTACAGGACCTGTTGCAAGCCTTCTTCTTAATAAATTAGTCTCTGACTTACTTGGCAGTAGCAACATTCGTGTAACTGCTCTCACTTTTTCCTTGCCAATATGAGCACAGTAGATATCGTCATCGTTGCTCTCCATCAACAGGTCCAGTATTCCATCCAGGAATTGACGATCTGATCTCATAACCGTGAACAATAATCTCTCCATAGAAGAACTAGTTGCCACGAATGACACTTCTCCTGGTGACAAATCAATAAAGCGGGAGAATCCAAACGTCCCACTTTGTCCAGAGTGACCATCCAATATGTAGTCTTGTTGGCGCGTGGAATAGTAAATATTTTCCGGGGAGAATATGTTAAATAGCTTCTCAAGTGAGCCTCTGCTTAACCGTTCGCCAGATTCGGAATACTGAATCTTGGAACCATCAACAACTTCTTGGTGGACCAGTTTTGGTATCTAGTAGGGTTCAATTAAAAAATGGTCCAAACTTAAATGTTATAAAGGGGTCAACACAATCATCTCAATTATAATCCATGATACAAATCAGAACTTCATATGGCTAATTAGATCAAGTATGTAATAATCAAACATAAGCACGAATATTGTTTGCCCTATCATTAGAATACGTACAACTTTTGTTAAAAATGTGGGTATAGAAAAAGAAACATGTCACCAACTTCAAAATTTCGTTTGAGTCATAAAAATTCTTTAAAAGCTCATAATCCCACAAAAGAAATACAAATCATTTGAAAGCACACAACACCAGAATGATTAAAGCCAGTTGCGTGAAGGTTCAAGAGTTGACCTCAGCTCCCTGTGTAACAGTTGCATCACCAAGTATTTTTCTAATAGACACATTACAACAAAATATTTCTTCACACAAGAATTATAAATTGCCCAAATAAAACTAAGAATTAGCTGAAAATGTTGGACTATCGCCACATGGAGATAATTATAAAAAACAGAGCAGCTGTTCAAATTACCTCGTATGTAATAGGATTTCTACTACCAGAGTAGAAAATGTCATCCAATTCACCAAAGGGAGAAGGGAGAAGAGAATTTGGAATCTCTCCAAAATGGAAAAACGAGCTTCCTTCATTTCTCTCAAATAACTCTGGATGATTGCATACCTGAAGTGCAGAGTAAAAGCACAATAATTATGACATTGATTAGTAAACTTAAATAAAGGTCAACACTTCAAAAACAAATATAAAGAGATGCTCTCCATCCATGTCTCAATGTTCTTATTTCAGTTTACGGAAGTCCACAAGTTATCCTCCCATTAAATGATAGAACATTCACCTTCCAAACTATTATTTGCCAAGTATATCATGCGACTTTAAAGGTTTTTCTGGACATTAATCTGATGGTCAATAAAAGTTTGTATTCTTTCATCACAAAGGGATATTTCCTATTTCAGCCAAATAATAATACAGAATCCCACCAACCAATCAAATTATTACCTTCCTCAGCTGGATGACAATGTTCATCAGATTCAGAATTTTTTTCTCATTAAGATGTCCACGGTTTCCATCAAACAACTCAGCAAGGGATATCTTGTTCTTTATAGCTTGATAAAAAGCTTGCTGGCGAGAACTTAGTTTACAGTGCACCATAATCTCAGTTTTTCCTGTCAGCTCAGTGATCACATCCTTCTTAACCCGCCGCAGCATGAATGGTTTCAAAATGGCATGCTGTTCAAATAGTTGCAGGAAGAAAAGAGTTAGAAGCAAAGAAAAACTCAAGACAAACTAGTTAAGCTTGAAACTGAATGCAGAATATAGTAATTTTTGCACAAGCCATCAGTTCACAACCAAGAAGGATAGTCACCTTTTTTTTGACCATATAACCCACAGCTATAATATATATATATATATATATATATATATATATATGATAGGAAGAAAGTTTGTATTCATAACACTTGATTTCTAAGCAATCATTTAACGTCAACGGTATTGAGCAGCCAGTGCATTCCCACAACCTATTCCAGCTACAGAATACAATGGCAAAAGAAACTTTATATGATTAACTAAATTGCAGTGAAACTACATAATGTGAATCACTTAATTAGAGTGTTGTCCTTGTATTTTCACTTAGCGTATTTTCCTAAAGAACTTCAATTGAAAGTTTTGATCGTATATAAAGCAGGTGTGACAGAAGCAACTGAAGATAGGCAATTGAGCAGAGCAGCCTGGGAACAGAAGAATAGATTCCAATATCATGGTCCGCAACTCCATTAGGGAAAAAAAACATTGTTTAACTTCAGGTGCTCATTTAAGCTTGACTTTTTCTGCTCTAAAACACTTCCGTTTCAAATATTCAACTATGCAGTTGCAAACTTCAGATCAAATAATATCGTACCAAAACTAATTACACATGCTTGAACAAGTTCACTTTTCTTTTTGTTTTGCAACTAATTGCAAATCACCGAAAGATATATAAATTATGCATTACACTCAAAGGTTACAAAATGTAATGCCAGTGCTCACCAAACGATTAAGCTGGTGCTCATTTAATGTCCCACCATGCTCTGCATGACTCTCAATTCTGTTGTAGTCGAGAAGGATAATGAGGAAATACCAAAATAATACTAGAAGCTTGGGGAAAAATGACACCTTAGAGAAGTCACGTACCCTTTTGAAAACCACTCGTTGAACTGTTCATGGCTATCAAATAAAGTTGGCATAATAAAATGTAGGAGGGCCCACAACTCAGCCATGTTATTTTGAATTGGAGTACCAGTCAGAAGCAAGCGATTTCGGCAATTGAAACTGAGCAGTGTTTTCCATCTTATACTGCCATCTCAAAATTAAACATTGTTAGAGGTATATGTGAAGCAAATAAATAAGTATAAACTACACGTAGCCACACTACTAAAGTAAATCATTGATTACAGTTATAGTTCCTATAATAGAAACTGAAGCACCAACATGTCTCAGATGCTAGGCAGCTAAATGATATCACGAGTGAAGGATAGAATAGGATAGCTGAAGGGACCAATAGATGGACGTTTGAAGAAGCAAGCTAGAGTTACGTTTACTAGCCATATGCATATGAGTTTCACGTCTCAGTTGCGCCCACACCACATAAAGTTTTCTCTTTCCTTTTATCACTTCCTCTTCTTCTTCTTCTTCTTTTCTTTTTTTAATTCTTTTGAGTAGTACCCTCAACCCCACTGCACATCACAGCAATCAAAAGTCCCTGATGCATTGTGATCAATTCAATTCTTCATTCAGCATGGGGGTAATTTACCAACATAGAGTTCAACATTTTTCCTTTAGTTGACAATATTTATTGAGGATTAATTACACTAATTTTCTCTATGAATAACTAAATTACCAGCTCCTCCCCTCCCTCCGTGACACATGTTAACACCAGAAAAAATACTCCATAAGATTCACTAGAAAATAGGTAAAACTCAAACTGAAAGCATTGTGATTACTGTATGAATAAATACAATAATTGAACCTGTTGGAACTTTTGATTGCCTGGGCTTCATCCAACACCATGTATTGCCATTTTACCCGGCGAAAGTACCTCTCATCAGAAACTAGCAGCTGGTAACTGGTAATGAGAATGTGAAATCCAGCCTCCCTGACAGGTTGTATAAGGCTTTATCAGTAGAAGCAAAAAGAGAGGAAGCCGTAAAAATGAATGATACACTATAACAATTTTAAGAGAAGTCAAAACCTCATGGAGGGTAGAGAGGGGATAAAGAAATCAAGAGCTAACGTAATAGTACATATGAAAAAACAGCCAAAGTACAAAAGTCCTGGATGCTTTCACATAAAAATCTCCAAACTATGAAAGTGTGATATTTTTCAATTATCAGTTCCATGTGAAGCAAGACCACAGTCAGACATCAGATTTCCATCTCCTCCTCCTCATTTCAGCATATTGTGCTTCGGTTGTACCTAATCTTCAATCTGACATCCTAAGCTTTTTCTATAGTGCAGCTTTCAAACAATTGATTTTTATGTGCTTCACTGCTTCTAGTAGTTTGAACGTAACAAACAAAACTTTAGTTTGTATTGTACTTGTTGGGTAAGTTACTTTATTTGCTCAATCATTCATTTGACTTTCATGGCATACACAGCGTAAAGAAAGCAATATTTATGTCAGATAACAAATAATAATTGACTTCTCTTCTCTAAACATGTTTGGCTTCTAAGTCAATAATATTTTAATAGGCCATCACTTCAGATTGTATCATTTCCTGGTAACTGTATCAACGTATTTCTCGTTAACATACCAAATGACCACGCCACACAGAGTAACTTATACCAGTTACACCTTACAATTGATCTAAGAAGAATCCAGATACAGAACATGTAAAATGCAACTTTAGGCAAGTACGAGCTAAATCATAAAAGTAATAAGCAGCTAAATAAATTTCAAGGACAGTAGAAATGGTGCATCACCTCCGATAAAGACGCTTTGGGTTAATGTTCTTCCTGAGTACCGTGCGCTCCTGAAGACCACCCCAATATGGAAGAGTTTTCAAGTCCGGACAGAAACGACTGATTTCATCAGCCCAGTTACTCAAGACGGAAGCAGGAGCAACAACCAGAAAAGGCCCCCATATATTTTTCTCCTATACAGCACAACCAGTTATGTAAAGGAAGAGCTAGCAGCTGGAAATTCAAATCATTAATGAATTACCTCGGCCAAATGAGCCAGGAATGCCATGGCTTGAATTGTCTTCCCCAGACCCATCTCATCAGCAAGAATACCATTTAGGCCCTAAAAATAAAATATATCAGTCAGATGACTCAGGTTAACCTGGGCAGATTTCTAAAAGTAGGGCAGAGAATTGGTACACCTCGTTACCTGTTCATAACAGTTTACAAGCCACTGAAGGCCTTTCAGCTGATATTCTTTAAGGGAACCCTTGAACAATTCAGGTGTCTGCACTGTCGATGCCACGGGCATTGTTGACCTGATAGGATCATAAAACAATTGAGTATACATGAAAAATTAAGATAGATTTCCATCCAACATTGTACGGAGGTAAAGTTGCATAGAGAAAAGACACCCACGGATGAAGTAAATCGATGTTGCTAGACTCAGTAACTGAGGCATCTTGAAGAGCGGCCTCAGCATCTGAAGCTAGCCGTAGCTTTAAGCATTCATTATCAAATGCACTTGTCATCATTTTCTGCTTTGAAACTGCATCTTGGGCTGCTCTGAGAGCTTCCCTTCTCAGTTCAGCATCTTCAGGATCTTCTTCCTCCTTCAGCCGAGCTTCTGAAGAACTCAAAAGCATTTCTTGGTCAATAGATTTTTCTTCACCCACTGTTAATTCAGAGGGTTGTGAGCTCTTATTCTGCATGAAGTGACTGTAAAGTTCTGTCTGTGACAACAGAAAATTGAGCCTTTGTTGTTGCCTCTTTGCTTCACGGAGTTCCTGTTCTCGCTTTAGAGCTTCTGCAGCTTCTTTTTCCTCTCTTTTCCTCACTTCCGCCTTCAAGAAGACAATTTTCACATATAAGACTGTAGCTAAATTACTCGAAAAAGTAGAAACCATGTGGAATCAAGTGCCATTCCACAGGTATATTATCCTTACAATCACAGGGATAGGCAGATTTTCAGAAAAAAATCATTAGAATAATTGAATTTTATCTACCGACGTCTTCCAATGCAGTTGATCGTTAACATGTTCACAATTTAGTTGGATACTTTCAGTTCATGCTCAAAACTATAAACAAAACCAATAAAATGTACCATCTCCTTGTCCACTCTCTTCCAAAATACTAGCATGTCTCTAGCCAGTCTCCTTGTCCGAATTGCAGCACTCCTCATCAATTTAAGCGATCTACTGACCTTCATTTTAACCTGGAAAAAGAATAAAGATTGAAGCATTTTTCATGGTCTAAAGTAGATTCACTATAAAGTGTGTCAAGAATTGACCAAAGCCAAAAAGATACAGGAAAACCACAGATGGCATAGAAATGCCTTCAGTAGTACTAACCTCTCTTTGACAGGTTTCTGAGACCCTCTTTGCATCAGTTAATTGCTTTCTGTGGAAGTTGGTGAAAATCCTGTGGTGTTTTGGAATTTCTTTCCTTGCTATATTAACCCAATATTTACTAATCTTTTCCATTTCTTCCCTCTCAATGACAGAAGGGTCTTTCTTCACCTTCGGCTTTTTAGGTAAACTACGTTCAATAATCTGCAGCACCACATTTTCACACCAACGTGATTAACAATCAGATCTATTATCCATAAATAAAGGTAGAGAAAGAACTTTTTCTAACCTCATATGTGTCCCCCTTCTCCAAAACTTTCACATAATAAACCTGCAAAATACCACCGTCGGACAAAATAGATCGCCTAATCCCTCCAGCTGCCCCCTCTGGGATGCCATTAGATCGCAATGCAGCTTCACTTATTTTTAAGCAGAAGTTCTCCATACAGTTACTGGCCTGTTGTGCTTTCAATTTTGCCTGAAGAGATTCATACTGGGGCTTCGAGTCCCCCATCCCTGAACTGATTCTCTGCTGAAACCTGCTATCAGAAGCCATCATTGCAGCTAATGACCCCAAATCAAGGGTGCCCTTCAAGTAAAACTCCTCCACCCGGATATCTGACATACTAGGCAAATTCAGGGATGATGACAGCTTTTCATATGGAAGAGGGATTCTATATGTGATGCCATCCCCAATATCCAGAAAGGCAGGTTCAAGATTTGGTCTGCAAATTTTTTAAAAATGCACCAGAGAATTGAGTAATTTATCCAAATCAGATTTCAAACATATCACTTGCATCATATCGATATCCAAAACTCTGTGCTAAATGATTTCAAGAAATACCAGATTCTAAATAGTTACGGGGATGTTTGATTGTGTTTTCGGGGAGTATTTAAGAGTGAACGTAATGTTCTATTTTTGGAGTGTGTTTTAGTGGTATTACATCAGTTTTTAAGGCTATGTTAAAAAAATTATGTTGAAATATAATATAACAATTGGATGATGTAAAGATGTTGATATTCGAAAGATGGTATATGCTTACAGCAATAAAATAATTGAATAATGTAATAGCGGGTCCCATTTCATTTTATAGGGAGTATGAATTTGTTCTCAGGAAATGGATTTCCCATGTACAAATCTTGGTGGGGTGGGGGGGTGAGAACATTCCTTGGGATCACAACCGAGTATAGCCTAAAATTTTCCATGTGTCCTCTAGATGAAGTAAATTTCTCTCTCTTCAAGTGATTTGTCCAACTATATAGAAGGGGGAGCTTCTTCATTTCTTCTTCGCATATCTTGATAAAAAGCTTCACGCATAGCATCTAACTTCTTTCTATGGAACTTGAATTACACTACCATTGTTACAATGTTACAGATGACTTCTGCTTATTTTCAGGGCTTGTATTGTATGTTACCATTTTCAAACCCTTATTTCCAATTTTATACTAATCGTAAAAATCGAAATATGTTTGTTTTATATATTTCCACTGAAAACAACAAATTTCTAACTTTATATTCTGTCTAAAAAATTCACTCTCACTTATTCCCACAGTTTCCAAACCTACTCCCCTAACTTGTCATTCAATCCCATCCACACCATCACATCACCATCACATCACCATCACATCACCAAATACAACTCAATAAATAAATGACAAATGTATTTTAGAAACACCTCCAAACATATTTTTACTTCCATGACGTACTTTCGTGCAAAAAAATCATTATTAAAAACACTGTACCAGGCATCATCTCATTTTTAACCTATGCATTTCAACCAACTATATTCTCAATGTTCACACATAACCAGTGGTCCGATACAACCCAAAAATGTTAATGGAAACAGTGGAAATGGAAATCTTAATGAAAACACGGCAATACAAGCCCTAAGCTTTTCTCTGAGTGACTTCCCAATCTCGCAGCTAACATGCAAGAATAGGCACGATAATGACATATATCGTATGATTTTTGCATCACACTTCCAACTGAGCTTATACTTGCCTGATATAATGTGAATTACGAACAAACATGAAAAGTACTACGTTATGGACAAAATTATAACCATCAATAACTAGACATTCTAACACTTGGAAGTACAATGGATTTAAAACCTACAAATTTCTTAATACTTATGATTTACATTTAGATCAATAATTGGAAAAATGGCCTCCACATGGTAAAAATAAAGAAAGGAAAGCAAACCTGGCAGCACCATATTGCAGCCCAAAATCAGCTTCTGGATAGTTTCCCAGTTTTTGAGAATTACTACCGTTGAGAAAATCCGAAGTTGATTCAAGCTTGTGCAATCCTCCTCTGCTATCATTTGTTATTTTCTGATCTTTCAAACCTACATTATTTTTCATTACCGTTGTCCCAGCTCTTGCCGATGCAGGACTTTGAGAAGAATAATTCAGTCTCCTCTTATATTTCTGGATATGATCTCCAAGCATTGCTCGGTACCGATCCTCTGAAATATACGGACTATAACTACCAGTTTCTTCCTCGTCACTGCTACCACCACTCCGCCTCTTCTTCTTCTTCAGTGCCCTCTCTGACATTATTCCATTCACATGCTCCCCTAATCACCACACGCGCAAATAAGTCCAAAATAAATTCAGTGACTTATTCAAATCAAGAAAATTATGTTACTCCATGCATGTGCACGTGAATGACCAAGAACAAATCAACAAATGGGATTGTGAAGTGATTGCAAAAGGCAATGGTCCAAATTCAACACCAAAAGACAAAAAAAAAAAAAAAAAAGCAAAACATAAAGTTTCTAGTAGTCCAAATTGCCTACCTCGGCTACCTCTGCTCTCATCCTGACTACTATTTCCATAATAATCAAAATCTTCATCTTGTTTCGGCAGTTGAAAGTTCATCAAAGGCTAACAAAGAAAACCCAAAATCAATTACCACACACATAACAAAATTCAATTTATCAAAAGGAAACCAATATATCCAAATACCCAATTCCAATTTAAAACAATCCCACAGCAACATAACACTAAAATATCCAAAAAAAGACAAAAAAAATTCAGGCAAATTGGTCACCAAGTTCCCCACTTCAAATCAAAAACCATATCGCCAATTTGAAAATCTCACACGCGCCTCAATTGCAAAGAAAATAAAAGTAAAAAACCATTGTGAAAAACTTACCTCAAGATTGAAGAGATTTGCATAAGAGTACTTCCTCTTGGAGTCCATAAGCTCTGTTACTGTCAACACAGCGATAAAACCGGAATTCCACGACGGGCATTGGGGGAGAACAAATATTCAAAAGGAGAAAATTTTTAAGGTGGGTGGGGGCGGTGGAGAAGATGTAAAGTGAACCCTAACCCTAGAGCGAGAGAGAAAGACAGGTGTGCCAGGGGAGGGAGAGAGATAAGGAGGAGAAGAGAGGGAACGGGGACATAGGTGGAGTTGTGCATGGGTCTTTGCTAACGTGAGCCAGCTCGAAGGAAGTTGGTTAACGTGCGCGTCTCACTACAGTACCTTTTCTTTGGTGTGTGTCTCTTCTGCTGAGTTTTTTTTTTTTTTTTTTGTCAATTTTTTTTTTCCTGTGTTTGAGGACATTTTGTCCTAATAATACAATACTTTTAGTTTTGTCACACAAAAAAATACTAAATTGCATATTTGGTCCACTAGATTATACATAATTGTACGTTCATCCACTAATTTAAGAGTATTGTAAAAAATGACATTAACTCCTAATTTGTTGCACATTGAAAATCTCTGTCGGCACGCAATTGCGAAATCAATCGAAGTTGCTACAAATTTTGGGGATTTCGGTTTGTCCATGTTAGAATAAAAAATAATTCAATATGTCAATCTCATTTTAAAAATGACCTGAGAGATTGAAATCCTCAAAATTTGGGAAATATAGATTGATTTCGCAATTACCGACAAAGATTAAATTTAATGTGCAACAACTAGAAATTATTACACCCCTAAAATGCGAGTTCGACATATGTTAGTGACAAAATATGCAATTTAACAAAAAAAAGCATAGTATAATTGAAAGAAAAAAATAAAATGTGAGTTGGGTATTATGAATTTAACAAGAGTAAAGTAATTTTTAGATTTACATTCTTGAAATTTTAATACATAAAGGCCACTTGTAGTATGTTTTTATTTTAAAATGCTCATTTTTTTCTATATTATTTCAGAATCCAACATTAAGTTTGCTTGCTCAATAAAGTTTTTGTTAATATTCTCAACAAAGATATTACTTTTTTTTCCAAAGAGCAGGCGGGGTTAGAGGGGCTAGTCAAAAGAAAAAAACAAAGGTCTTGCTAATTGCAAGAATAACTAAGGAAAGTTTGGGAATTTTAAAACAATGATTTTCATATCTATAATCTTCAATTCAAATCCACACAGTATAATCAAAGTGGAATTCAAATTATTTGACATGATGTTTTGCAAATCTTAAAATATAAATCAATTAACTCATTAAGGAAAATGTTTTTTTTATCTTTCTATAATGAGATCTAAATTAAATTGAACAATGAATTTTTTTGACTCAGCATAATTGGACTGGAAAACATAAAAAATATACATAGGATTCCTAAATTAAATAATTGTATTTTAACCAGATATAATTTGACTGCTGAGACATATAGAAATAACGAGACATATTAATTATTATTTTTATATTAATTTTTTTTTAATTAAGAAATTAATATTTCTATACTATGATCAAACATATTTTTCTTAAAGATGAAAATCTAACTAAGATGAATTTTCAATAAACATAATGAATATGAGAATTCTCGATGAACATAACCGAATGTCCAATTATTACGAAATTTCTGAATGCAAATGGAATATAAGTGTAAAAATAAAATCATATTTATTCGGACAAAAATGAAATTCAATATGCATCAACATTATTTTCTTATAATTAATTGAGGGGTCTTTTGGTTGGGAATATGGTTATGGGCCTGATTATATCCCATTGGATAAGTGTGCTCAATCCAACTGATATATTACAGCCCATTGAATTTTATTAGATTTGGTTGTCCAAATTAGGGCCTCATGGGCGGGATAGGAAAAAAGAGGAAGTCTTATACGAGTCTATTTCATGTAGAGATGGCAGTGGGCGGGAAATTTTCATTCCCTGCGTGGATCCGCCCCGAATGGGGCGGGGATTCCCCGAAATTTTCCCTTGTGGGGACGGGACGGGGAGTTTTTTTTCCCGTTAGCGGGGATGGGGATCATACTCTCCGCCAGGGGCGTAGCCAACCCACGTGGTTACCTCTAGCCCAAAAATTTTCCCCCCTAACTCAACTATTTTTTTTCCTTAAAAAAATATAGGGTGCGCGGGGAGCCGGGGAGGCCCCTTGTCTACGCCCCTGCTCTCCGCCCCGCGGGGATCCCCTCCCCGTTCCGGGAACCGAATATTAATATGTAATATAATATTTTAAATATATATAATATATTATAAATATATCCACATTAAATATAATAAAATGACAAAATCTTTAAATTATTTTATTAATTAGTGTTTTATTAGTTTTTTTATATAATTTATATATTTTTTTAATATTTAAAAATGGTTATTTTTTAAAAAAATACTATTTTTTTGCCAAAAAAAAAATGAAACGAGGGGCGGGGAATCCCCGCGGGGACGGGGATGGGGGGAATTTTTTCCCGTTTGTCTCATAAGGACGGGGACGGAGATACCCCGGCCCCATCCCCCGTTGACATCTCAAATTTCATGGATCTAATTTAATGAAATGGATCTTAAAAAAAATACAAAAAAAAATATTTTTTAATATATTTGGGTTCAGGTTGAAATTTTATTCTAATATAGAATCTATCACAATTGAACCAAACACTATAGTAGTCTGGGTTTTGCAATGGGACTGAGTCGAACTTTATTTTTAGAGGCCCAAAAATTACGGATCGACAAACTCGAACGGCTTCACGAAATCATCTTTAAATTTTGCTAATGGATAGGGTTGTGCTACACAAACACGGTGGTTTGGAAAAAAATTGGCCGATCCAACCCGATTTTATCAATTGGCTTGATGGGCTCGCACCGAGCCAGCTCGGTCCGGGCCCTTACCAGCTCATCTCAAGATAAGACATATAAATATAACATTAAAAATCTGATTTGTTTTTAGCAGTTTTTATTGTCACCTGAATTGTAGACGACGAACGAGTTATGTTTTGAATTATCATTCGTGTGACATCATTAAAGCCAAAAGCTTACAAAAAAAAATGGCATCAAAACAAATTATGGATAATTAAAATCTTGAGATTTGGGCTTATTACTAAAAAAATTAGAGGTTTTTGAAAATTACAAAACCAAGAAAAAAATCTTTGAAATTTAATTTCGTCTTATATTTTTCATCTTAATAAGTAAAAAATATAGAAATATTATAATCACCCTTAAGTTTTATAATTGCAAATCAATCCATCAGGTAATTATTTCAACATATAAGGTCACACAAAAATAGATTTAAATATGTAATATTGTTATTTCATTAGAGTTGGCAACGAGTCACGTGTAAATTAACTTACCTATATTTGAGCCTGCCTAGATTCACCAGTCTTGCTAAATACTTTTGAGTTTAAAAGTATACAAATTTTTAAATAATATTGTTAAGACTTTTTACGGCTTTTAATTGTAAACAATTGCATGATATGATTCATATTGCGACTTTACATAGGCTTAGTTTAAACAAGTGTGATTTTCTGTATATTGAATAAATATTTATATATATAAATACATCAATGTGCAAAAGCGTTGGGCGTTAGTCGGCGGCAAACTGAGACTTAGCGCCTAGGCACAGCCTTGGCGGGGTTAGGCAGGACTTGGGCGGGTTTAGACGAAGCTTTATCAGAAGAAAAATATAGACGGACAATGGGAATATAGCGCCTAGGCGATGAGACTAATCGGGACTGGGCAGTGATTTTTACTTGGGTATTTGACGCTAAATTGTGCATTGTCCTAGAAGTCCATCAAGTCCATTCAAATTTCAAACAACCGATAAGTAGTGAGCATCTCCACCACACCACAAATTAATAAATTACTATTTTCGAAAAATAAATAATAACACAATTATAAAATATATCATTTTGCTTCATTTATTATTTCCACCACTCTACGCCCTAAACTCTTCATACTCCGGGACGATACATGTATACGCTTCTTCCAGCCCAATGTTGAATTGGCCTTGCATTGTCCTCAAAACCCTACAATATGGATACATACCCGAATTAAAAAATAATAATAATAAGGGAAAATAAATGTTTGCAACTTGAACTGTGGCCATTTTTGGATTTTGCAATCTAAACTATTTATTTTTACAATTAACAACCTAAATTTTGCCAGTGTTTCATTTTGTGACCTCCGGTCAGCCGGAATAGAAATATTCGCCTAGGTTGCCTAGAATATTTCAAGAATATTCATGCAATATTCCAATTTTGGGTGGTTGGAGGTTGCAAAATGAAAACCTCGAAAAGTTTATAAAAACAAGTGTTTTAAGTTGCAAAATGTAAAAATTGTCAAAGTTCAAATTGCAAACAATTAATTTCTTTAATAATAATAATAGAAAGAAATCAAGTGAAATGAAAATTGAAAATATATTTAAATGTTAAATAATTTTTGAAAAAATAATATAAATGAGATATAAAATGTGATAATTACAGTTGAAGAGACAAGTTTGTTTATAAAATAATTGAAAATTAGAAGAATATATTCTGAATTTTTAATTGAAAAAATGGTGTAATTGATGTCATAACTAATATTGCACTTACATCATGGACAGCATTTCTTAGTGCTCTTACTTGTTCCCTTGAGACTGTCCTCACCTACAAAACAATGGCAATATGTAACAAAGCTTCGTAGAGTTGAAATGGCCTGAATCTTCAATAATCAGTTTAACTACGAAAAAATCTGTAGGTAAGTATTGAAATGACTGTAAATTGTAGGTTATAAAATTATTGCGGTAAAATCATTGTAGATATATATTTACTAACATAATCTAAAACTATTGATAAATATATGCAATATTTTTGTCAGAAAATTTGAAAACTGTTAGTGATATGTTGGTATAATTTGAGAAAAAAATAATACTTTTTCATTATGTAGGTATTCTGAAGGTAACTGTAAAATTCTGGTGTGATTAGACTTACCTTCTTGAGCACGGTCCAAATAACGCCCTCTGTGCATGGCGGAACTGTGAGAGAACCGATATATCTAAAATACTTTCTGCTTCCAAGCTTGATATCCCGTGGATTAACAACACCCAAATCAGTTCCTTTTTCACTAACTGAGTTCAGATCTCGTGGTAAAAACTGAGGGAAATAAACACTTTCAATTATTAGTACAACATGTGGATTATTACATAATCATAGTAAGTTCCAAATTAGGGAGTGTTTGCAAAAACTTTTGCTTCTAAAAAAATGATTTATTGTAGTGGAACTAAAATTAGAAGTTCCAAATGAAGGCCAATTATAGACAAAGTCCGAAGAATGATGATAATAGATATGTATGGTTAATTCCAGTGAGAATATAAGTGAGAGACAATTGAGAATTAGAAGCAGCATTGTTTGCAAACAGAATCTAAACATTAATTGAGTTATATAGCGAGTGTTTGGTGAATCAATTGTTAAAGGTGCTTTCACAGTTTCACATATTTTAAAATAAAAGCAGAAGTAGAAGCAAATATCTAAAAAAGTATCTCTTTGGCCCACTTTTAAATTCTATTAAATTATACAGAATGCGAAGCATAGTTTGACATTTGAAATGCTAAAAAACTATTTTTTTATATTCAAAAGCTGATAATCACTTTTATTATATTATATGTCTAGGAGTTTAAATAGGCGCGGATCAGGAAAGGAAATTGAAATACCTCTTGGGAACTTGTCTTAACCAACTCAATATATCAATAACAAATGGTTTTAAAAGCATCTGATTTCATACAACCTATAAGTAGTGTATACAGACTCTAAAAAAAAAAAAAGAAAAAGATTATCAGCGTGGAAAATCCATTTATTTTTTAACAACTAGAAGCTGAGAAATACTTTTCAAATACTCCCGTAATCTTTCGATTTTCGGCTATAAACCAGACGACTCACCTTCTCAAGAAACGCATCAGGATGTCCAAATACGTATAAAATACCAACAACAGCGACCTGTCCCTGGGAGTTGTTATGAACCATATGCAACTCCATGTTGAAGCTGCAACGAATGTTCGCAATAGAATTAGTTAAAAACAGGGATAATTATAAAAAAAATCCTTTGAGGTTTGGGCTAATTACAAAAAAATCTAGAGATATTTCAAAATTGCAAAAAATAAACCTCATCAGGTATGATTATGTCTTAAATCTAATGTGGTAACTGTGATATTTCTATAAATAGGGATAGACCTCAAGGGGTTCTTTGAAATTTCAAAAAACCTCTAGAGTTTGTTGTAATTAGCCCGAACCTGAGGATGTTTTTGTAATTATCCCTTAAAAATACAATCATGGTACATGGTTTTTATTTGTGATGGAAAAGGTTGTTCAAATTCAGATAGAACGTACCTTTGTCCAAGCACACGATGTTCAGCAGGAGTATGCCAATGACATTGCTTTAGTTTGTATTCTGTCCCATTTATGATAATACCACCTGCATCTCCTGTCCATTGCACCTAATAATAAAAACATAAAATACAAAAATCAATGTATCTTTTAGCTAGATATAGATTTCTAAACATGGTATGCATACGATGTTGAATTTCCTTTGGCAAAATAGCCGCATGTCATTAAAAAACCTTCGGATTTAGTTCTCAATTCGCGGAAAATTTTAAAATTGTTCGGAAAATCTCAGTTGAGTGCACACAGAAAATGGGGAATTTTTTTTTATCTCTAGCCAATAACTAGGGTTTTCGAGCCAAATATTAGGGTTCTCCCAAGCACCTTACACGTACAACTCTAATTTTTTGCCGGAAATTTGAAAATTCAAAATTTTATTGTGTTCACAACTCACATGAGATTTATCAAATAATTTTGAGATTTTTGGTGAGTTAGAGAACTAAATCTAAGAGTTTTTAAAGATACATGGCTATTTTGCCAAATGAAATTTACAAATGACCAATTTTGCCACACGGCCCACACCCCCTAAACCCATATAGTTACATGACAAAAAATATAATCTACTTATAGGTTATTTCATTATAAATTCATATCATGGTGCTCGTTTCCATGTTATAACTCATAATGTGGCAACTTGAGCCATGGCAGAAATTTATATCATGGTGGGTTGTCACGTTATAAATTGATATCACATCATGGTTTCTACATTATAATTCATAAATTTTTATCGTAACAATTGTTGCCACGATATAAATGCCACATTATATAGTTGAGTTGGGACGGACTTTAGTTGGTCAAAATTCTCCCGTTTTATTTTTTACACTAGTTATTCAAGATCTCTTTCTTAATGCGACTTGTTTACACCCTTAAATGTCGTTGGACGCCCAAAATGAATCGAATTTATATAATCTTTTAGAGTTTGAGAGTGTAACAAACAACCGAAAGTAATCAAAAGAAGCAAAAACCTAGTTAAGGAATAATTAATAGATAATGCAATGAAGTAAAAAAAAAAATTGGATGCATACCATAATATCATGTCCCCTGTTTCTGATTACAGCTGGAGCAGGTTTGTATGTCCTATTCAACTTCCCCAATTGAGACAAAACCTCAACTTTGCCATCACGAAGATCAATTGGAGATTGATGGCTTCCAGTTTCACAGGTTTCCCATTTCGGGTTTAGCTGTCCCCATTGTTCTGGTCCCTTTTCAGTGTCCCCCAGATAGTTAAATGGATGTTCATCATCTGTTATTAATATTTATACAATAATACATCACTCGTTCATATTTTTTTTTTTTAAATAATCAAAGAGAAAATGAGATATGGAATTAATGACGTAGCCATGATATATATCGGGATGGATTGATAAACGAAATTGGGGGAGGTGGATCAGATAAAAAAAAACAAAAAAAAAACAAATAAATATTAACTAAACTTTTTAAAAGGGGGGAGGGGGGTTGCGTCCGGCAATGCAGGACACAAACATGGAGTGTAGTAGGCACTCAAAAGTGAGGTGGACCAAATAGAAAACTAATAAAAAAAACATATAAACTATAGTCTTTAAAAATAAAAAGGGGTTGGAGGCGAGGTGGGGCTAGTATGGCCCTCCTGTCTTCCCATAGGGTTGCAATGAGTGACACAACACGATAACACGACACGATTACAAACATGAACTACAGAGACAAATTGACACGATAAGGCACGACACGACACAAAAGCACGAAATTATAAATTAAGTTAAAAGTATAATTATTGTTATATTTAATATTAAACAAACATGACGAGTCCGTCAGATTTATTACCATTTGTCTATAACAAAAAATATTTTATAGCCTTGTTTTCAATTTTTTTGCCATTTTTGTGTTCAATTTTCAAATTTGTCCTTTTTATCATTTCTCGGTACTGGTTCATTTCTCGGTATAGAAACATGTACCCCATCAAATTGTTTGAGAAATGACCAAATATCTCACCAAAGAATATTATAAGAAGGATATAACCATCAGTTTTTGATCAAAATGACTAAAAAAATATGTTTTTGGAACTGCATGTTTTTCATTTCGAAAAATGTAAGTAGTCAATTTGGTCTATTACCAGAAACATGATACCGCTCAAAGAGATGAATAGCAACCCCTCATTCTAAATTAGACATCCTCAAACAACAATATTTCATTATACATTGTTCGGATTCACCATATATAGCTTCTTTAATCTCATGATCTTAAATCAAGAATGCAGAAAGAATTTTTTTTAGGTGATCATTTGTAAAAAAGAAAAGAATGATAATCGAAAACAAGATGTGTTAATCAAATATTTATCCAACAAAATTATAGATTCATTTTATATTTAATTAATATTTGTAGCACGCCTCTGGACGTAAAATCATATTTCTTTTTTTATTTATTAAATCATATATGCATGATATCTATCCTCACGTCATTTTTCACCTTTTTTTAATCATAATTGAAAGATTCGAATACAAGACGTTGCATCATGGATTATAACATAAAACAATCCTAAGATTATACCAGAAAATAAGAAGAAAAAAAGAAGAAAAAAGTATGATATTAAGCGAAAAATATAGATAAATTAGCAATGAAATGTAGTCATTCATCACCATATTAAACAATTTCTCAAAAAAAAAAAAAAAAAAAAAAAAAACATGCAAATGAACATATACAACACGATAATTTCATGCCATTTATTTGATATATTAAATTGAAATCTTACCCACTTCATTTTCACGAGCATTGATGACCATGAAAAGGGACGATAAAACGAGACATGATGTAATGAAAATATTGAAAATGTGCATGTCGGCCATGATTATTAATTATTCCGACGACGTCAAGGGCCGCCGTGAATAGGTGTTCCGGTGGTGGTGGCTCAGCTGCCGGAGGTGGCGGTGGAGCTTACTTTTTTGTTTGTTTGTTATTTCCTTCTATGTATGGACTCTTTTATGATAGGCATGGAGGAAAATTAGATCATAAATGATAAGATATCCCTAGCTAAGCGTGAGGGTGGACTCCGAAGATTGTGGAGGACTATATGACTATGACCAAAAAAATTGTTTGGTCATACATTTTTTTTCTTTCTATTACTATGGGGGAATAAGGATAATATGGGAGGGCAAAATTGCAAAATTTGTCCTCTGATTATAAGGCAGTAGCAAAAAAGTATTGTAAAAATCACATTTTGCAAAATAGTCATGTAATTATAGCAAATTCTCAGTTTTGGTCCTGCAAAATGCACGGTTTGCAGAATAGTCCTGTAACTATATGGAAATTTCAATTTTGGTACTAATTTCACCGAATTTCAATCACGCGAGCGGCACATGTAGTTCCCAACTACAAGTGAAATTAGGACTAAAATTGAGATTTTCATATAGTTACAGGACAATTTTGCAAAATTTGCATTTTGCAGTACCAAAATTGAGACATTTATATAGTTGCATGATCTTTTTGCAAAACATGATTTTTACAGGACTTTTTTGTAATCTCCCTATAGTTACAGGACTAATTTTGCAATTATTCCAATATGGGAGGGGTACATAAGCACTCATATGGGATTAAACTTGGGTTAATCGCCCTTACAACTAGAGTTGTCAATTTTGGCCCGACCAGACCGGTATAAGATCAGGTTGGGCTCTATATTTAGAGGCCCAAAATGAACAGGACTTTTTGGACACGACCCATTGGGCCTGAAAAGGATCGCCCCGGTTTTTCCAATGCATTTTTATGGGTTGCGCTCCATTTAATATCGGCATGGTCACTGTTAGGCCTGGCCCGACTCATTTGACACATCTACCTTATAATACAAAATTTTATCACTAGAGCACAATGTTGATCCATGGGTTATATGTATATTCGCTTTTAAGGTTTTGGGATCTTAAGTTGATTTATTTTTATCATCCTTATCTTTGCAATATTTTTAATATTATTGAGGGTATTAGGAAAAAAAGTTTTCTGTATATATAATAAGAGATTGTAAAACAAATTTTAGGACAATTATATTTTCAAAAATAGATTTGGGTTGTATGTTTAGTTTCAATAATTTGGAAAAAAAAAATAAAACGAATCACGTAAAAATCATATGAGCAAAATCAACCCCTTAACGCTTGTTTCATTTTTTGAAGCATTTGGGTAAATTTAGAATTCCATAACATTTTAGGTGTCCTCAATTTGGATTTTTATGGAATCCAGTAAATTCGAGGTCCTCAACTTGGATTTTAATGGATTCCGCGAACATCCAACATTCTCAAACATTCAACGAATTTCATGGATTTCTGTTAAAAATGGATTCATATATATTTTGATGGAATTAGAAGTTATATTTATAAAGGAAAAAATCCCACCCCTAGAATTTAGATTTCATTTTTCCAATAATAATAATAAATATTATCTATTATCTAGTGTAAAAAAACATCTTACTTTCTCATGTACCTCTCCTCACGTATCGTATGTCTTATAATCTATATATTTCAATTCAAGTTTACCTCAATTTTGTGAATAATCACTGTAGAGTTGATTTATCATCTTGTTTCGATTGTTAAATTTTTTATTTTTATAGGCAAACTAGTAGAAAATATTACTAGATCTCAAAATAATTCTTTAATCTTTAATTGATGGTTTTTCATTAGTTTATCTTGATAGATAAAATACTTTTAAGTTAAAATGTGAATTTAAATTATCTGGTGAAATTTTGATATCAATGTTGTTGGTTGAATAATTATTTTAACCAATATTTATGAAATTATTTCATATTTTGACCATTTCAATATATATTTTTATAAAGTTTATGAAACTATCTTTTCCTTCTTTTTTTGTTAATGATTTTCTTTGATTTTTATATTTTTTTATGATCATGAAGTTATGCTAGTAGTTTTATAGAAATTCATTAATTATATTTTTTATAACATGCAACCAACTCCAATAAAATTTATTAAAATCTACACAATTCTATATTATAAAATTTCATTAAAATCTGATGGGTCGTGATAACCCTCGCTGGAGCTTTCCTATCATAAAGTCGATCTTCAAGCTGGAGAGACGCGTCCACCCACGACGCTACCACTACAGATACGACTAAGAAGCTATTCATGTAATTCTCTAGAAATCTATGAAATTTCGTTAATTGAATTTTTTTTCAAATTTCATGTTGGGGACACTCTTCTAAGTCTCAAACACAATATTAAATCAAACTATCTAGCTAATTCATGAACAAGGGAATACGACAAAATCCTAAAATCTTATCCCCATTAATAAAACTAAATCAACCATTAATAGATCCTGCTACTTGTAACAGTCTTTACTGATTTTTAGCTTGTTTGAAAGTTTATAAAATATATTTTTGGTGTTTAAATATAAGGATTTAAGAGCTAAAATTTGTATATATATATAGAGAGAGAGAGAAGGCGAAAATTACACAAAAAGGATAACAAAACTCTTTTTTGACCAATTATCATAAAAACAATTAAATAATAAATAAAACAAATAAAAAAGAGGTTTTCCAAGAATTTGTAGCTTGTTTAATAAAGTTAAAATTAAAGATGAGGGAGATGTGAATTTGAAATAAAAATTTACTAGTAATAGGTAATAAAAGTATATAAAATATTAGAATTATATTTTTTTAAAAATAAAAATAGCGGGCTAGCCCAGTTAACTTTCGGACTAGCCTTAACGGGCTTCGGTTTAAATGGTCAGGGCCAAAAAGGCCCAGATTTAAACGGACCCAAATAATTCGGTCCTAATCTTCTTTTTCCCCGATTTAAATGGTCCGGCCCAACGGGCCGCAACCCATTTAATGTTGGGTAGAATATATCTGGAAGGTTTCTGTTTGGAAGAAAATAGCTAAGTGTTTAGGATTAGTCGAGGCCTGATTTAGAATCAGTCTCCGCAAAACGAAAACGCCCCGTATACAAGTGTTAACGGTTCCGGCGCACGTCCCTAAGATACAACGACTATTTTAGTTTCGAGTTTACAACACTTGCAAACCCGAAACACAACGAACTACAAAGTGTTTTTCTGACTTTCAAGCTACAAAAGGAAGGTAATGATCAAGATGCTTTGGCAGAATGACCGGTTAATCTCTGATAATTTTCATGTGTCTCAATTCATCAGTAGGGACATTAATAATATAGACAAGCAAGTGCTCGTACGGAAAATCGCGTCTGTAAGCTCAAAAAGGCACATTTTCACTGAACAGACGCACCTATTCAGGAGCGTACGACCCGGAGCATGGGTCGTGCGCCTACCCACGCGCTGGGGCGCAAAGTCTCGACAGGGAGCACGACCCGACCGCACGGGCCGTGCTCTCGCCCGTGCGCGGGGCCAAAACTTTCCCAGTTGAAATCTGATTTAATTAATTACAAAAATTAATTAAATCCATTTAATATAATTAATTACAAAAATTAATTAATTAATTATTTTTAAAGGTTTTTGGTCCAAAAAGAATAAGGGTCTTGAAGCCCAGGCCCACGACCCGCGACCCGGGCCCAGGCCGAGCCGGCGGCGGCGGAGCGCGCGCGTGTGCTTTGAACCAAACCCACAAGCATGTAGGTCCTCACCCCTTTAAAAACTTGGGTGCCCCCAAGGGCGCAAACCCATATGTCCAACTTGGGATATATTAAGTGTGCAACTTTGCCTCTTTTTTTCTATATGGGATGGAGCATCTCTCCTCCCCCACATTTTCCATTTTCCATACCATATATTTGTATTAAGTGGCTAATTTCTAGCATTAATTTCTCATTCACCCGGAACCAGTTTTGAGAAATTCCAAATGATATTCTCATCTACTCTCTTAGTAGAATTTTTATAAATAATTTAATTCATTTATCACAAATGGAAACCACTTAATTATTTGGTCAAAATTGGGTCAACACCCATTTCTCAAGACCAAATTTCCAACATTTAACATTTCTATATGAGGGCACGGTCGTGTCCATCTCTTCATATGTGAGGGCACAATCGTGTCTGTCTCTTCGTATGCAAGGGCACGATCGTGTCCATCTCTTCGTGTGTGAAGCCAGGATCATGTCCATCTCTCCATATAGAAGGGTACGATTGTGTTCGTCTTTTCATATTCGATGGCACGATCATGCCAATCTCTTTGTATTTGAGGGAAGGATCGTGTTCGTTCCTTCATATGCCAGGGCATGATCGTGTTCATCTCTTCGTACTTGAGGATCATGTTCGTCTCTACATATTTGAGGGTAAGATCTGCCCATCCCTTCATATTTGAGGGCATGATTATGCACATCCCTTTGTATTTTAGGGCACGATCGTGCCGTCTCTTCGTATTTAAGGGCACGATCATGTTTCCTTTCGTATCCCCGCATCCCTCGGGTTTTCACCAACTTTAGTAAGGGTATTTTGGTGTTTTTGGGTAAAAAAAGATGGTTTTTATAAAATTGGGTATAAAAGTTGTTCCACTATCCATAAAAAATAAAATAAAAATTCCCATAGAGAAATTCATGTTGTTTTTGATTTACTTTGAATTTTCAATATTTAATCTTTTATATTTTATCATTGAATACAATGAGTTTAAAATTAATGTAATAATGATGTCGTTTAAAATTCCCGAATTCTAAATATATTCATGAAATTCAATTCATGTTGGTAAAAATCAATTTTACAGTTTTGTTCTTTCAAGTCATTGCCCACATACGGCATATAGAGCTACAATTGAATCAAACCAAGTCACGCTTTTGAGAATTTGAGCTTGATTCATTTATTACCGAGTCAAACTTGAACCTGGATTTACTGAGTATATTGATAGCTCATGAACTTCTTTGAGCTTAATCAAGTTTTGTCTTACTTGAACCCTAAAATAACATTTTTCCCAATTAAGACTAAGTTGACTTCTTCACAACAAGCAAGGACTCTTTACAGGTTATCAAGACATGTATAAAATGAATCTCAAAAAATCGAGAAGTCGACTATGAAGACTTCCATGATGTTTTCCACTAGTTCATAAAAAATGGCAAGCATGCACCATTGAAATGTTGTTGGTGTGTTAGGAAAATTTATGTTTAGATTTTGATGATACCATGTAAAACTTAGAATAGGAAGTCGGCACCCCATTTTCTATGTAATTCAACTTGAAATAGATATTGCTAAAAAAGCTGAGTTGGAGTCAACTAAGTTGAAGTTTACAAGAGTTGACTGGAGATTGAAGAAAAGAGACCCAGTTGTGTGTCAGTTGTGTGAAGCCAAGCGGAAGTTAAGTCAAGTGACAGAAAAGTTGTCTTAGTTAGTTGACCGACAACTAAGTCATTCCATAATAATTGGAATTGAATATCAAAGTGGTATGCAACAGACAAGGCTTAAAGAAAGCTGAAAGAGATCCATTGTCAACACAAGTCAATGTTTTGCTAGAAATAGGCATGTGTCAGGCTGCCAGCAATAAAGTTGTTTTGCTGAAATAGTGTAAAAAGCAATGAACCAATGTGATGTACCTGAAAACCTGCAGAGACTAGGGAAAAGCTGTAGAGCATTGAATTCATGGTGCGGTCCTCATTAATGCTGCAAGACAAAACAAGCCAACAACTTACGAGTGAGATTTCTCTTCAACGGACATAATTTCAAATCTGCACTATAAAAGACTGAGGAAGCAAGTGAAAGAATGTGACCGAGTTTATTACAAGCATAGAAACAATCAAGCAATAACCTGCAAATACTCTCAAACTTTCAAAGATATCCTCAAGCCAAAATTTGTTTAAAGAACATAAAGGGTCTACTCTCCAAGGTTGAAGGAGAAGTAGTAAGGTTCAAGTTCAAACCAGAGGCTTTGGGCTCATTGGAAGGTTGTGTGATCAATTCCAAGAGTTTGAAGGACTGAAGTAGCAAGACAACTGTTTTGTGAAGAAGCTGAGTCCTAGAAGTAGCTGGTTGTGTGATCGAAGCTGACTCGGACTGTTGACCGCTTTGTAACTAAGATCTTGTTACTTAGTAGATTTCTCCAGGAGTTGGAGAAGAGTGGGTTAGAGGAATTACCCCATCCTCGAACCACTATAAAAATTGTTTGTGCCTTATTTACTTACAACACTTTTAATTCTTGCATATACTTTAAATATGCCGATAAGTTAATTGCTTAACTCAACTGATAATAACTATTGCTAAAACAAGTGTTGTAAAATAAGTTTAAAACAACAAAGGTGAAAAATCTTATGCTGAACAAAAACCAAATCAACTGTTATTTTAAGTGTTATCTGATACTATCTGAGTTATACTATCAACAACTCAGTCGAGTCTGTTGAGTGGGTAACTAGGCTGAATTAGCCAACCTAGTTGTTCCTCAAGGACTAAGCTGATTTGTGTTAAAAACATATTTAAAAGAACTAAATCGAAAATTTAGTAAGGTTTATTCAACTCCTTTCTAAACCTTACTACTCACCCCTTGGGACCTTTATGGTGCATTACATAACCTGAACAATATACGATACGTAACGATGGTAGGTCAAAGTACCATAAGGACAAGTGAAATTTTCTCTTAATCCTCAGGTGCTATGGGAATATGAAAATAGTTGGACATCTCGTCGAGAAAGCAATAATAATAGAGGTGATCGGATAATATTTTCGACATCTGATCAATGAACAACAATGGAAAATGATCTTTGCGAGTAACATCATTGAGTCTTCAATAATCAACGAACACCTACCAACCAATTAATGTAATTATTAGGATTAGCTCATTCTTCTTATTTGGAACCACCATCATTTCCCCCTTGTTTGGAACCATTTGAACCATGTTTACCCAACTATTGTTATAGAAGGGGTAAATGGGCTCTCATTAAGTAATTTAATAACTTGTGTTTTGACCATCTCCTTCATATTTGGATTTAAACGTCTCTGATGTAGGACGAAAATTTGAAGTTATCTTCCAGAAGAATCTTATGGGTGCAAAAGGAGGGGTTAACACCTCCGATGTCAGATATATTCCATGTGACAACCTTCTTATGTTCATGTAGCACTGCATACAATTTACCCTTTTGATGTTATGATAAATTGGAGGCAATAATTATGGAGAGTTTAGAATCATATGCCGAAAGACATATTTCAGATGCTTGGCTAACTCCTTCAATTCCAAAAGAGGCGATTCCTTAATGGAAGGTTTGCTTCTGCCCATTTGTGATTTGCCGATCTTTCCAAATTCTTTTTGGCGTTCCACATGGACATTTGACTCCAAAGTAAGCACAAACTCCCTAAGAAAAGAGATTTTCCTCGGACACACTTGTACCCTGAACAATATAAGTCTCCAATAATTCATCACAAATAGTGCTAGGAAAATAGTTATAACTTCAGTATCAATTGAACCAATGACAAAACATGAGTCATCTTTGTCAATTGAGTTTTTTCATATAAGCTGCAGTATTAAAGATAACTTCTTGATCTTTTACTCTTAAGATTAATTTACCATCATGCACGTTAATAATAGCCTTATCAGTAGCTAAAAAGGGACTCACTAAGATTAAAGGAACCTCTACGCCAGTATGCATGTCAAGAATCACAAAATCAGTTGGAAATATAAAATTATCCATCTTGACTAGCATATATTAACTATATCCCTAGTATATTTAATGGACCTATCGGCTAATTATAAACTCATTCTAATAGATTTTGGTTTACCCAATCTATGATTTTAAACAATTCATAAGACACTAAATTTATGCTAGCCCATAAATCGGCTAATGCTCTATTAACAGTTAAAATACAAATATTGCAAGAAATAGTAAAACTACCTGGTTACTTGATCTTTTGTGGTAATTTGTTTTGTAGAATAGCCGAGCATTCCTCGTTCAGTTGCACCATGGATAATTTTTCGAGCCTTTTCCTATTAGAGATGAGGTCTTTCAAAAGTTTTGCATATTTGGGCATATGCGGAACAACTTCAAAAAAAAAATATATTGATATGAAATTGTTTAAATAATTCCAAAAACTGGGATCAACCCTGTGCTCTAGTGGTTGAGACATGTGTTGTAAAGGTGAATGACCTGGGTTCGATCCCATACAAGTGTGTATGTCCCCTCCTCAAATTCCTCCCATTGTACTGAAAAAAAATCCAAAAAATTACCAAACTGATCTTCCGTTTTATTTTTGTGTAATCTGCTCGAATATGGCATTATTGGTTTGTATTCTGGCACAACCTTCTTTATAATATCCTTGTTAACATGTTCGCCTTCTTCACTTTCCTTCTTGGGTGTGTTGATTGTCTTATTTTCTGGTAGTGGCATATCTTCCAATGTTGTTCCACTTCTAAGAGTGATTTCTTTAATGTTTTCCTTTGGATTTGGTTAATTGTACCACTAAACTCCCTTGTGGTCTCTCGAATATGAACTTCACAATTTTCCCTATTTGGTTCTCCAAGTTGCGAATGGATGTTTCTTGGTTTCTTAACGATGTTTCCATGGCTTTGAAGCTAGTCTCCAATGTTTGCACAAATTTGGCTAATATTTATTCCAAATTTGGTTTCCTTTGTTGAAATCCATATGTGTGGATGAGTTGGTGATTGAGTTAGGATTAAGCCATTATTGACCTTGTTTATTCCAATCGATATTTGGGTGTTGTCGCCATTCCAGATTGTGTGTATTGTTAGGCTAGTTTCTGGTTTGATTCCCAACGAAATCAACCTTTTCTGCTTGAGGTATCGTGTGGGGGCACTCTTGATAGGTATGGGCGCATCCACATGTTTCACATGATAATACTTGCACGGATGAGGTGGTGGGGGGTGAAACCAATTCATCAATCTTCTTGCTAAGGGTTTCAACTTGAGATGTAAGAGTAATTGTTGCATCTACATTATAATTCCAGATGATCTATTCGTTTTACCATTGATAGCTTGCCACTGATACTCGTTCATTACCATTTATTTGATTTGTTATTGGATTGCTTTCGTGGTTTTGGTATTTACTATCCCGCCAACTGCCGCATCAATCATTTGCCTAGTCGAATAAAGTATCCATTGTAAAATGTTTAGACTTATTATTTACGAATTATGCCAACGCCAATTTATACCAATTTTGTTTGATTTATACAAATTGTACCATTATTTTTGGCGTTATTTTTATTTTATTTATGAATTAAATTAAATTAATCTATTTTATATTTTAAGAGGTATTTCATAGTTTATAATAATTTTTCATTATGTTGTATATTTTTAGTTATTATTAAATAAATCTATCTTTGCATATTAACTATTTATTGAAATCCAGACTTTGATTCAACTAAATACTAAAACACATTTTTCTAAAAAAATTCCATCGGATTTTTGGCTTTTTCTCCATCGCAAAAATATTTTTTTTAGCCATATTTTTCAAAACATCTCTTTTAGCCATTTTTTTGAGTTCAAATGTCCACTCTACCGTTTTTTGTAACTCGGTACCGAGTTATGTACCACATCAATATTATGAAAAATGACCAAGTACCTCACATGGCTAAAAAACATATTTTTGAAAATACATGGCTATTTTTCATTTTCACAAAACGTAAGTGGCCAATTTGGTCTATTACCATTTCTAAAAATACAGTCCATGCGATTTATTTGGCTTTACAGTTAAATAATTTATTAAATCTAATTAATTAAAATAAATAAAATATTAAAACTAACTTTAATATATAACCTGTGCATTGCACGGTGGACTGGAAGCAGTGATAAAAAAAAAAGAGACAGGTGTATTAAGAAAAATATTTATGCATGAATAGCCTCACCCAAATATAGATATGACAAAATTAGGGGTCATCATAAATTTTAAAAAACTGCTCGGACCGCCCGAACCGCACCAAGTCGCACCACCGTTCATAATAATTTATAACCAAAAACGCGATTTAAAATATTTAATAGAATGCAGTTATGGTTTTAGATTTTAAAAAACCGCAAAAATCACACCACACCTCTATAATTTAAGGTAAAATAAAATATTATTCTTTGGTCTTTAGTTAAATAGTTAGACAATAGATAGATTAAGAACTAATTTTATGAATGATATAATCAGATTTACACTTTGCATACCAAACACAATACATTTTACATTCTTTCAATGTTATTAAAATGATAAAAACAACATTACATTGCATTACATATTGAATGTAAGTGAAATAAAAATATTCCAATGTGCATTTTATTTGCAAAAATACATCTTGTATTAAAAAAGAAACACTTTTTAGTTATAATATTTTTCTTTGATTTTTTCTTTAAAATATCATAATAAAATTATATTAATTTATCAATTATATATTTTTTTTATTTATTAAAACCGCAGAATTGTCCGCCACCGCTTAAAACCGCACCTTCAATTTTACTTCATAAAACCGCGATTTGAAAATATTTTTTAACCGAACAACACATATCAATTCAGTTTGAAATTAATTAAAAAATCCGCAAAATCGCACTGTAATCACCCAAGACAAAATTAGTCCGGTTCGATGGGCTGGCCCAGCCTACCAAATAATAGGTTGGGTTGAACCTTAATTTTCAAGGCCCAATTTTGACCCAATCCAGTAGACCCATCGGGTCAGTCGGACTCGGGCCAAAATACCTCGGTCTTCGGGCTGGCCCGAGCCCAACACTATTTTAACTTTACAATAATTGCAACAAATATCTTTCTTGGTCAAATTTGTACTGCAGTCCAAAATAAAACCTACCCAACAATCCATCGCACAATCTCAAATCGCCCTAATCACAAGCTCTACTGTCCGCTGCAACGCAAACCTCCCCGCTCGTCGGCGCCGCCTCTCCAGCAACCTTTCCCTGCCATCGCCGCCGGTACAGGTACAGATCTCATCTTTTATTTTTCCTTTCAATTGTGTGATATTTGTAACTTGTTAACGTAGACAAACTAAAACCTCTTAAAGGTTGCAAGCACACACATACACACAAGTGACAGAGTGAGAATCGAGGGCTGCTATCGAGTTTGAATTTTGGAAGTGGTGGCAGCTTAATCATAGTCCAGTAGG
The DNA here is from genome assembly GCA_016081115.2 of Rehmannia glutinosa. Taxonomy (NCBI): domain Eukaryota; kingdom Viridiplantae; phylum Streptophyta; class Magnoliopsida; order Lamiales; family Orobanchaceae; genus Rehmannia; species Rehmannia glutinosa. The sequence continues at coordinate 251,584 of JABTTQ020001886.1, forward strand.
ATATAAATTATCAAATTTCTTTTATGCCTTTCTTTATTTTATTTTAGTTTTATTTTTTGATTTCTGATCTCTCTTAGTTCTATTGTTGATTTCTGGGTTTGTCATAATTTGTGGATGAAAGCTGATAGACAAAATTCTACAGGTGTCGTTGTGTCTGTTCCGACCTTTTCCTTTCACCATGGCAACAAGTAAGTACCATCATATATATAATATTAATCATGGTTAAATCGTTTTCTTTGTCAATTCATAAATACATAGATGTCACTGGGGTTTAATTTTTTGCACAGGATTGCAGTACGAGAATAATAGTGAGATTGGGGTTTTTTCCAAGCTCACAAATGCATATTGTCTGGTTGCAATTGGGGGTTCTGAAAACTTCTACAGGTATCTTTTTACAAAAGCTTTTATAGCGGTCATGTATCTGTAGTTTATTGGTTAAGACTTGATGTTTGGTGGCAGCACATTTGAAGCTGAGTTGGCTGATGTAATACCGGTGGTTAAAACCTCCATTGCTGGTACTAGAATCATTGGACGCCTCTGTGCTGGTGAGCAATCTCTGTTTTATCCGTTTTGATGGCTGTATTTTATTTGCTGCTGCCTTGATTTTACTCATTTGGGCTGATGCCATTTCCTCCTCCCTCCCCTTCCCCCCAAAAAACTCCATTGGCAGGAAATAAAAATGGGTTGCTTTTGCCTCACAATACTACCGATCAAGGTGATCCCAAAACTTATATTATTCTATATGCATGTTTGTTGTATATATCTCAACTCTATGCACTCCTAAATGCTTGTGGAGCTAGGCAAATGCCTACCTTTGAACCACTAAATTTGGGACAGATTTATTTATTGGAGTTAAGATGAAAATGAGGCCCCATGAAGATTATGTGCTATGATTCTTCATTCTCACTTTGAAATCCAGGGAAGTGTAATTTGCTAAACAGAGATACTTGTGTGAACTCTTGAGACTGAGATAGTGTAGATTACTTTAAATTTGTCAGCACCTATCTTCGATGTACAAGTGCACAAGCTGTGAATATGAGCATGTTTCTAGCTTTATTTAGGTTGATAAATAACTGATCATCTATTCCGCTTTCTGGTTAGAATGTCAGTGTATGGCCTTATGTCCAGACATATTGATATTTTCAAATGACTTCTCAGTGATTGTAAAGCCAGAGTTTGCATTATTGTTAGTTATTTGTCGAGCAAGAATATACCTAGCCTGTTAGTCAAGAGTGAACTTATAGATGAGACTGGCTCGTATATTGAGTTTTTATGACTATTTGGATTACAATGACTGTTTATGACATCAACTGCAATTGGGTTGCTATACTCTCCTGGATTCTAGCACTCTGACTTGTCATCACTTAGGCAGTTAGAACACACAGAGCTGATAGATTTGAGTTTATCTTGCCTATCAAATTTGTTTATCTTTCCTTGAGGCACACTTAACTATGTTGATATAATGATGATCTTTGTCTTAATGACAGCAATATTACATTTTGTTTGTTTTCTGGTTTTCTTAGACTTGATGTTGATCTTTGTATTATGCTGTGGTAGAGCTTCAACATTTGAGGAACAGTCTACCAGATTCAGTAGTTGTTCAGCGGATTGATGAGAGATTATCTGCTCTGGGGAACTGCATTTCGTGCAATGATCATGTTGCTCTTACACATCCTGATCTTGACAGGGTAAACATTTGCAAATATATGAAATACCTACTGTGTCTTGAACTTTAATTGTTCCGGTAAACTTTTGTATATCTAAGCGTGTATTTTTTCTTGGATGATATGATCCCAAGGCTTTCAGTCTATTTTGGTATGCATGGATTCTCTTTTCTTCTATTACCTGAGGTTTTTTTTGAAATGTCTGATTTTACGCTCTGTAAATCGTTTGGATTTAACACCTTTCAAACGGACTAAGCTAAACCTTTCCACTTGAAATATGGAGAAAAGTATATTCGTTCTGCTTTTCTGATTTAAACTTTAGCGATTTTATTTTCTAGCCTTTAGTTGCTTGTGTTATTTTATTGTTCGTTGTTAATTGTCTGTTTGGTATTTGAACTTTATCATTGCCACAAATATGCATGATTCTGAAATAATATTTGCTTTATCAGGCCTCTTTTTATGAACTTCTGAAAGCCTTGATTCTTATTCTTTTATTTCATGTTTTGTCTTTACCAAATGCGTGTTTCATATGCATCTTGTTTCCTGTACTCAATCGTCATTCACGTGCGGTGTTCATATCATTTCTCCTTCCATTTAAAAAGTAGTCTTCCATTCCATTCTAAAGGGCTATTATATCTGTATATTACCTGAGTAGTCTTCCATTCCATTCCATTTAGAAAGTAGTCTTCCATTCCATTCTAAAGTAGTCTTCAAATGTGCATTGTTGGCTGATATTATTGTTTCAGCTGATATAATTTAATAATTGTTGCACCTGTAGGATTGGCTAGTCAGCTTTAGTGATCATTTCCTGTAGTTAGCAAAACTTATCCTCCTATGTGCATGATAAATGCTTGCTGTTTCTTATCAGTATTCCTTAGATGGCATTTTCACTGAAAAGCTGTGCTTTTTCCACAAGGACTATTCATTGTTGGTTAGTATTATTGTTGCACCTATATGATTGTAGGCAACCTTGGTGATTATTTCTTTTGTTAGCAAAACTTATCCTCCTATGTGCATGATAAATGATTGCTTTCATTCAACATATTAGGTAGATGGTATTTACCACCGAAGCTGTGCCCTTTCAATTAGAAAGACTGTTATCGTTTATTTTTATTTTGTTTAACACACATGCCTTTTAGAGATATCTGCCAGTTTTTGTACCAATGCATCATTTTGCAGAGATATTTCCATTCGGTTGAATTTCCAATGATTGAGAGAAGATATGGCGAATAAGTTAGTGTTGTATTTTAGTTTTTGCGAAATCAGTTGTCAGTTCCTTAGAGGTGGCAGAGGAGGTGGACAATTAGCACCTGAGTATCATCGTGCCTTCTTTCGTTATATGTTGCTGATAAAAAACGAAATGATTTTTGCTCATTTGCTTTCCCAGTTGAGTGATTGATACAATAATTTATCCAATGATGGAGAGCCAAACACAAAATATGAGGCGAAATTAAAAAGTTAGTGTTGTATTTGTGCAGTTCGTTTAGTATTTGTGTTTTTGTGAAATTAGTTGTCATTTGTAGTTCCTTAGAGGTGGCACTGGAGGTGGACAATTAGCATTTATTTTGAGTATCTTGTTTAATAGCGTCCTTTTTCAGTTATATGCTCTTTTGGCCTGATAAAAGCAAAGGTGCATCTTGTCTCCTGATTTCAAACCATCTCATTTGCTTCTCTAATTTTCTCTATTTCTCCCATTTTGTTTCTAATGTGTTCATTCCTTATTCTATCTAACTGTACAATCTTGATTGACACAATAATTTATGGGCTCCAAAGGCAATGGGCCGTTTATAAAAGCTTTCAACACACAAAAGTGGAAGATGCACTCCTCCATTTAGATCCTATGTGTGACATCTTTATTGATTTAGGAAAGTAATTATAGAAAGTAAAAACTCTTTGTTATACAGTCCACAATTTTAACCTAATCATTGGTTGTTTTTACTAAAGTGGCATTCCATGTATTTGTTTTGCCCTACTTTTAAAACCTTTTGATTGTGTCCAAAGTTCATTTTGCATTTACTCCTCCTCTTGTCTCATCAATTAAAATTTGTGCATATTTTATGTGTTGCCAATGTTAATTACATCAATTTTTTTTTTTTTTTGGTCTTGAAATATGCAACTCAGTAATGTTCAAATATTTTATCAGGAAACTGAGGAGATGATAGCTGATGTTCTTGGTGTTGAAGTTTTTAGGCAGACCGTTGCTGGTAATATACTTGTCGGAAGTTATTGTGCATTTTCCAACAGAGGTGGCTTGGTAAGATTTTAATTCTCCGCTATAAATAAATGCTTTCTGATAGAAATCTTGATCTTTATGTCCACTCGATTTTCAAAAACAAAAATTGATTTGCTTTTGTGGAGCAGGTTCATCCTCATACATCCATAGAGGATCTAGATGAACTCTCAACCCTCCTTCAAGTCCCTTTGGTGGCCGGGACTGTGAATCGCGGTAGTGAAGTCATAGCTGCTGGCCTGGCGGTCAATGATTGGACGGCATTCTGTGGGTCTGATACTACTGCTACCGAGTTGTCTGTTCTTGAGAGTGTTTTCAAGTTGAGAGAAGCTCAACCTAGTGCTCTTGTCGATGAGATGAGAAAATCGTTGATCGACACCTACGTTTGAGATTTTCATCTCTGGGATCACTTTTTCACGCAATACTTTCAGTTTTATGGAGAACAATTTGTCCCTTGTGTTGACTTTCTGTTTTTATTTCAGTCTCTTTAATGTGGTGTTTGTTAACAATGAACTTCGATTTGGATTTGGGTTGACATAATTGTACTTGTAATGAGGCTTTCATCTTCGCACGATATTTTATAACCACCTTTTAAATATCTCTTTGCTCTTTCTATTAATCCCAAATATACACACGTGGCTGTGTATGAACTGGTTGAGTGCAATTTTAATTCAGTAAACTATAATTGGTTATTAGAATAGAAATGGGATATTTTTTGTTGGGCTCCATATCATATTCTATTGTTTGTTGGATATGGAGTAATAAGAACATATGTCAGACCTACTTAATACTATTGGGCTCGCATAATTTCAGGTGGTAAGGGTGCGAATGGTTAAATTTTAGCTAGAGAAATATTTATTCTGGAGAATACTGATAAAAAAATTGTTGAGGGAGAAAGAATAAATTTTGAGAATGTGATCGGATATGGGATGGAAATGTAATTGTTGGGAAATTTATTGTTTAGATTTTGATGAATGTCATGTAAAACTTAAACTAGGAAGTTGGCACCCCATTTTTTTTGTTGTAAACCGCATTGTAACAAATAATAGTGGTCAGTGGGTTAAGTCATTTATCTATGCCTAAACATGCAAGAAGACAAGGAGACTAGAAGGAAGACTCATTTGCAAGACATTTGAGTATGGCAAAGAAAGAGAAGACGGGAACTCGATTGAAGGTGCAATGCGAGATGCGTTGAGTAAAAAATGTGATCAAGTCAACTCAAGAGATAGCCAAGTCTCGAGTTGAAGTGATGGAAGAGTCATCCGATGATTGAAAGGCGACTCTAAGTCACCTGGGGAAAAAGGAAATGCGTCAAGTCGAGATAATGAAAGAGATCCGTTGCAGCAAATCAAGAGAATTACTTAAACAAGTAATACCTCCATGCTACCTTTCTCAAGTGCTCACCCCAAAAGCGTGCAAGGGGAATGAACGATGAGAAGCACTACACCGTGTCGAACTCGAAAAAGTCAAGAACAATTCATACGAGAAAGTGGCAACTCCAAGGATCGCAACAAGACAAGCCAACGATCACAAGTGACTTTCAAAAATAAGTCTATCTCTTCAACGGATGATTTTTGAAAGATCACTATAAAAGGCCGAGAATGACTCGAGAAAAGAGGACCTTGATTACTCGAACCACGAACATTCAAGCTAACATTTGAATCGTAATCGAAATATTCTCAAAGATCATTCAAGATTAAATCTCAAGCCTACACTACGAAGGAAATCAATCCAACACTCATCCGTGAAGGAAAGATAACTTCAATCGGTTGAAGAGGAAACTTTTGAAAAAAGGGGTCTACATTCCGCGGAGGATTGTAGAAAGGTTCAAGGTCGAACCAGGTCTCGAGTTTTTGGAGGGCTTCGTGATCAAATCCAAAAAGCTTGAGCAAGTGAATTTTAGTAGCAAGCGCAAAACCGCCCCGTGAAGAAGAAGTCGAGTCGCACGAGAAGCCGGTGCGTGACTAAGGCATCTCGAGTCGAGTCCCAAGGATCAAGTTTGTGTGATCAAGATCTTGTCTGGATTACCACTTTGTATCTTGATCAATACTTAGTGGATTCCTCCGGGAGTTGGAGAAGAGAGGAGTAGAAGAATTACCCCATCTTCGAACCTCTATAAAATCTTATCGTGTCATTTACATTTCGACATTTTAATTCTTTGACTTTAACTTGTTTAATTCTATTTGGTAAATTTGCTATCCACTTGATAATTTCTAAGTACTAAAACCAAGTATTAAATCTTTACTAAATCATTTTTAAGGGTGTAAAGTCTTCCAATGAAAACAAATGCGGTTGAGCTAATTGATCTTAACAATCGAGTTATTCTATCAACGGCTCGGTCAATGTTGAGTGACTAACTCTTGATTAACTAAATTGGCTATCCCTTTGTGTAGTATCAACTCGAACTTTAAAAAGAACTAAATCGAAAAGTTGGTAAGGTTTATTCAACCCCCCCTTTCTAAACCTTACACTCACACCCCTTGGGACCTACAGTAGTGATGAAAATTAATGTGATATAAAAATAGTAAAATAAATAATTGATGGAAATATAATGATGAAAATTAATGTAATATAAAAATAGTAAAATAAATAGTTGGATATGATTAGTAGTTAGGAATGTGTGAGTTGGTGAATAGTAAAATTTGTGGAAAAGTGTGTAATAATGATTTGTTTTTAGAAAAAATGTGTAGATGTGATTGGTGAGAGAAAAAATGAGAGAGTAAATAGTGTGTTTTCTGAAAATTTTGGTGGACAATAGTATGTTAGTGTAAAAAGATTTCTCTAGCGGAACAAATATTTTCTGGTATCCAATAACCGCCTAAGTTTTTTCATGTTCAATTCAATCTCAATTTGGAAGTTCTCGATTCCTAATCAAAGTAAGTCTTTGATTCTCAATCAAAGTGATCTTATGGTAAGTCTTTAATTTCAATTTGAAATATTAATGTCTATTAATTTTGAATCAAGTTTCTTACAGATTTTGGATCAACTTTGCGCTTCAATAGTGGTAAAAGTTTGTGTTATCAAGACGATATACTCGAGTTCGATATCATATAAGTGTGCCTTCTCACTTTCCTCTACTATCTCATAAATCACAATGCACTCAAATAAAAAAGTTAAAAAAAAAAAAGAATTTCTTACAGACGTCCTACAAACCCGTACACGTTGGGCTTTGGACCAAATTCAGTAGACTCAATTTAATTGATCCATGTCATTTTTATTAATTTATCTAAGGGATAATTACAAAAATACCCCAAGGTTTGGGCTAATTACAAAAAGATTTAGAAATGTTTCAAAATTACAAAAATCCCCATATTTGATTATGTCTTAAATTTAAAGGTGTAACTATAATATTTTTACAAATATCCAGGGAGGTTTTGAGATATTTTTGCTTATGTATTAAATTTAAGGTTTTTTGTTTTGTAATTTTAAAAAATCTTTGGGTTTTTTTAATTAGGCCGAACTTCAGTTTTTTTATTTTTTATTTTTTATTATTATGTAATTATCCCTTTATATAATTAGCAAGCAAATAATACATTGTTCCAAACAATTAATTACTTGTTCATAGTGGTTCTATCCAATCAAATTTGGTCAATTAATTAATCTTATCAATTACTTGAATAGATTCAACACTTTTTCTATTTAGTTAAACACATTATTTAAATATTTATATTCCTACTATTTTTTAGTACAATTACAAAGTCCTGATAGGGGTGGTACATGTGGGATTTGATCCCAGATCAATAGCCTAGTTTATAAATGTTCAAACCAACTGAACTACCATCAATTCCCTATATTCCTACTATTGGATTGTCCACTTAGATACGAATTGGGTTTCTTTGGTTTAGCGCGTGACCTCTTAGATTCACTCATATGCTCGCTCTTTTGTGACTTAATCAAATATAAAAACTTATGTATGATTAATTAATGGGAAAATTGCAAAAATGCCACTTTTTTATAATTTTTTGGGAAAAATACCACTCAACCTAAATCCTTTAAATTTAACCCCCCTCGTCCCTATGAAATGCCAAAGATACCCCTTAGTAAAGAAAAGAGCCATAATCAATCTCTTCCCCTCCCATTCTCACTTGTCTGAAAAAGAAAACAACAAAAGTGCAACAGTTACACTCTCAGTCTCTCTCTTTCTCGTCTCTGCTCCCAAATAATTTTTCGGCGATTTCGAATGTGCTCCCAAATGATATTTCGGCGTCCATTGTGAAGTATATTTCCCGGTAAGTTCGATTTTGGCTATCTTGTTATTCAAATCTAGGGTTTTTTGTTGCATTTTTGTATGTTTTTTTTTTGTTTTTTTTTTCTTCAGAAAATGTGTTGTAGTATGCTTCAAGTTTCATTTTTGGTAAGCTTTTTTGACTTTCATGGCAAATCTAGGGTTTTTTGTTGCATTTTTGTATAATTCTTTTTTGTATTTTTTTTTCTTCAGAAAATGTGTTGTAGTATGCTTCAAGTTTCATTTTTGGTAAGCTTTTTTGACTTTCATGGGTTTAGGGTTGCTGGGTTTGGGTGAAAGATCTCTGCATTTTTTTCAAAAATAATGTTAAGTAATTGTGATTTTTTTGGTCATGTTCATGGGTTAGGGGTCGTTTCGAAAGCATGTTCGTATTATTTTGAAGTTTATTTATAATGTTTATCAGTTGGTTAGGTTTGATTTTGGATGTTGTTTGCATTTTTCGACCTTTGTTAGTTATGTTTCTTTAATTTCCTGTTGTATGTATGCACTTAATGCCTATCGACCATATTTTCAACTTTATTATGACCATTGTGTCAACGATTGTCTGTTTATCTGACTATGTATTCGACCAACTTTCGACTACTATTTCGACCTAATGAGTTGTTTTGGTGTAAAACAGGGAGAAAATGGCTCTCGTTCCAAATGAGAAAGATCGGTTTGAAGGGAAGCTCTCCTGTAGGTCTTGTTTCAAAATCAAAATCATCTCAACTTACTTTGGTGACTATCCGTGTTGATATATTTAAATGTGAGAAGGTGATGTGTAAATTGTAATGATACAAATGATGTGAGATTCACAAGTTTTGAACTAAGTGTAATAATTATGTATTGGTTTTAAGATTTGAGTGTGATTACTATTTATTTGTATTCTAAATTTTTTAAAACTTATAGAAGTAAAAATTGGATACAATAGACATGATTTGAAGAGTTATTCAGTTTGTAATAGATTAGCTCGTTTAGTCATGGATAATAATATTGATTTGAATTGGTTTGATCAATTCCCTTTTTGGCTCAATATGTAGCCTTGTCGGTTCTTAGCCCTTGGCTACGAAGTTTGTTGTAATCGCTCTTGTTGAGGTTCGTTTTAATGAAATGACTATTGTTTTGGAAAAAAAAAGAAAAAGAATAGGATAAAATTGAGAAGATTCTTTTGAAAGGCACATCAAAAGAGGTCCTAGTCTTGCCAAAGACTGTGATATAAATGCAGACTAATGCAACCTTTTTATTCATTAAAGGGGTAAAAAAAAAGCCCATTCCAAACAGTAAAAAAAAAAGAAATAACAAGTGTACAATATTTCATTTTGGTAATAATATAGTATGATGACTGCAATTTTTTTTCTTTGTAAGCTTTACAATCTGCATACGGAACAACAGTTTCCCAGTCTTTTTTCTAATAATTGAGAGAAGGTGACAACGGAAGGGACAGCCACGTACTTTGTTTTCTTCCACTAAAATACCAACGACGATTAGTTGAATCCAACTCGCATGCACCATCCCAAAGAATTAATATTGAGCATGAATCAGAACCTGAAACAATACAATAATAAACTGAAATCAGAAACTTATAAAGGCAACGACCACACATTCTACTACAAGCAACCATACAAACGACTGCAACCTTACACCAATTATAATTATTGACCGCACACCGACCACACACCGGCCAGGAAATCGACTACATAGCAGACAACAGACCCACAAACTGCAGCACCGAGCTAATTTTGTCAAAATCGAACTAATTCTACAATTTAATCATATTTCCAGCTTCCACACGATTACATTCTACAATTTAATCACATTTAATCACAATTTTGTCAAAATCGATTACAATTTTGGCAAAAATTGTTCTGTACAACAGTTGGTGGGTTTGTTGTCTGCTATATAGTCGATTTGTTGGTTGGTGTGTGGTCGGTGTGCGATCGGTACTATAACTACATTACATAAGGGTCGGCTACATGATCATACACAATCGAGAGCACGATCGGAATTACATTAAGTACATACATACAATCGAAAAATAAAGGAACACAACAAACAAAGGTCGAAAAATGCAAACAACATTCAAAAACAACAAAATCCAATTGAAAACATCACAAATAAACTTCAAACTAATATTATCATGTTTTTAGAGAATATATCAAAATGACCCAAACAAATTTAAATTACTTAACATTATTTTTGGGCAAAAATATAGAGATTTTTGACCAAAACCCATTAACCCTAAACCCATAAAAGCCCAAAACACTGACCAAAAACAAAATCGAATGCAACAACTACCCAATATAAAAACTTGAAGTATAATACAACACATTTTATGAAGAAAAACAAATTATAAAAAAAAACATATAGAAATGAAAGAAAAAAAACTCCTAGAAAACCCTATATTTAAAGAACAATATAGAAAAAATCGAACTTACCAGAGAGAATATAGGTCACCGCCGTCGAGTAGTCGAGAATCGCCGGAAAAAAGTCGAGATGGAAATGAGAGAGAGAGAATACAACACATTTTATGAAGAAAAACAAATTATAAAAAAAACATATAGAAATGAAAGAAAAAAAACTCCTAGAAAACCCTATATTTAAAGAACAATATAGAAAAATCGAACTTACGAGAGTGAATATAGTCACCGTAGTCGAGTAGTCGAGAATCGCCGGAAAAAAGTCGAGATGGAAATGAGAGAGAGAGAGAGAGAGAGAGAGAGAGAGAGAGAGAGAGAGAGAGAGAGAGAGAGAGAGAGAGAGAGACCCAGAGAGCTTCATGTGTGGGAGAGAGATAACTGTTACCTTTTTTCTTTTCTTCCTCACATGTGAGAATGGGAGGGAGTGATAAGTGATTTGGGTAATTTTCTTTCTAGAAGTGTACCTTGGACATTTCACAGAGGTGACGGGAGTATAAATTAAAGGATTTAGGTTATGTGGTATTTTTCCAAAAAATTTGTAAAAAAATGGCATTTTTGCAATTTTCCCTTAATTAATCTAATCATAATCAGCTAAAAATTAATCCATTAATTCCAAGAATCTCACTAATCATGACTCAAATTTTGAAGGGCGTCAATCCAATCAAAAATAAAATCACCTATTTCACTTAAATGAGTTATTTACAATCGAATCAAGAGTCGAGCTTTTGAGTGTTTGAATTTGACTCGTTTATTATCGAGTCAAACTCGAGCCTGAATTTAACTTTTTAGAGCTTAATCGAGCCTAAACGAGCTTAGTAAATATTAATTATAAATTAAATTATTCTTCAGTTTATTACGAAAATAAAATTATATATATCTAAAACGCATAATATATTTACTAAAAATTATAATTTTATTCAAACAAATAAGTTTATTGAAATATTTTTATATTATCATAAGTAAAAATATAAAAAATTAAAATTAAAGTCAAATTATTAGTTTAATTTATACGAGCTTACTATCGAGCCTATTCACGAGCTTACTAACGAGATTTCACGAGCTAACGAACTAAATATTTACGAGTTTGAGTTTGGTTCGTTTATTTTAACGAGCCTCATTAAACGAACTCGAACGAGCTTTTATCGAATCAAACTTGAATAGCAAGCGGCAGTTCATTTGCATTTTCTAAATGAGTATAATGGGAGTAGCGGTGGACTTATTTATTTTAAAAAGATTATTGATACATAAGCAACAAATGCACTATGTATGCAACACATATGCATTAACTTAGCATCCAGTGGCGGATCTAGGATTTTTGAAATGGGGGTACGATATATTTAAAAAAAATGTGCATATAAATATTGTTTAATATTTAAAGTCATATAATAAAATGCTGTTTAAAATTTTGTAAAAGTTGACCATGTAACCGTACATGAAAAATTAATACACATATAAAATAAATAATTAGAATAATTAAGAAAACATGAGACAACAAAACACAATTTTGGTAACATATTGATATTATTAGATTTTTTTTAAATAGTTTTGTATGTTTTGAATTTTACCATAGTTTATTTATTCAAGTTCTTAAGTCCAATCTTTTAATTTTTGAAATTTTATTGTAGGGATTTGTATTATTTTATTTGAATTTTTTAATTCTTTTTGTAAAAACAGGGGTACATATTTATTATTATTATTATTATTATTTTTTTACTAAAAAATGTTGTTGGATTTTTTTAGTTTGGGGATATAGTAAGTTTGCATGTTGACCTGCGGTCCCGCCGCTGTTAGCACTACATAAAAATAAGGGATCAATCTTGTGCTCCAGTGGTTGAAACGTGTGTTGTAAGGGTGAATAACCTGAGTTCGATTTCATACGAGTGCGTGTGTCCCCTCCCCAATTTCCCCCATTGTACTCAATTTTTTTTTTTTTTAAATAAGCAACACCGACAAATTATATAAGCAATAGACCTATATTACATATGCAAGCAAATTATTACTCACATGTACACACCTACTCAAAAAATACTATCTTAATAATAAATATACAAGAATTGCATACTATATAAGCAAAACACTCCGCCCAAACTCGTTCCCTGTAATTTGTAAACACACCGGGTTCGTATTGATAATCCAAAATCCCATCAAACAAGCCAAAAGAACCCTAACCCTAACCCAAACCCAATCTACTACAGACTACTAGCAGTAACGTTCCTCCATCAATTGCGTGGCAATCATCCAAATCTCCACCACTTAACGCCGCCGGCGGTGCCGCCGCCACCAGATTTTCTCGATCTCTCAGTTACCCTGAGAAAAACAAGCGAAGCAATGGCGTCGAAATATGACTTGACGCAGCGAATAGCGCCGCAGCTGGACCGGCATCTGGTGTTCCCACTTCTTGAATTCTTGCAGGAGAGAGGAATGTACCCTGAGGAGGATATTTTGAAGGCGAAGATCGAGCTTCTTAACAACACTAACATGGTCGATTATGCCATGGACATCCACAAATCCTCTACCGATCCGAAGACGTTCCTCAGGGTATGTATGTACAGAAAAGGGACTGTTGAATTTTTCTTCTGAATTTTTTTTTTTGAATAACCTGGAATTTTGGTTAGTTGTGTTAATTTGTTTGGCTTTTAGGTTTAGATGGGAGCTATTTTACATGCTCTTGTAATTACTGTTTTAAATATGCTTGTTTATGTCAATGTGTGGTCTTGGGGGATTTTGAAATTGAGGAGCAGTGATTTACCTTTTGATTCTCCAATTGGTTTGTGGTCTTGTTTTAAATATTTTACATAAGCAGCACAAACAAGCATATTTAAATTTTGTAATTTTGGTGTTTACAATTATGATCATATACAGGTTTTCATTATCTGATGTAGTAAATTTAAGTCCGACATAAATTGTTTTAAAATTTCTTCTAAACTAAGGTATTTATGTTAGGATCAGACTGTTTTTATGCATTAGGTGAACACATGATTTAGTTCCTTTCGCAGTGTTGCTGCAACAGCTTCCCTCGGCTATTTGACTTCAGTTGATCTTCTTGAAGTTAATCATATTTGTACATAGTTGTTGTGATTTTGTTCGTTCCTATGATGGATGGATGCTTCTATAAAGGAGCTGTAAATGTGTTGGATACTTGGTCAATATGATACTTCAGGATACTCCTTGGTTATGCATCCAACACTTCAAATTGTGTTAAAAAAACCCTAAAAAAATACATGTATATCCATTAAAGTTTGACACGTATATTAGATGTCTTCAAAGCTACCATAACACAAATTATGCGATATAAAAATAAAATATTGAAATATCATAATTTTGATTATTAAATAATATATGCAATCTTTATTGAGCATCCCATGTGACAAAAATATGTATGTTATTTAATTTTATAAGCATTGCTGATACATTTATCATACTTTTAGATAATAATTTGGTTTCCTTTTTATGATAATATGATTTTCTCCTAAAAAATTATCTATATTTTCTTATTTTGATATAAATAAAATTACTTTTGTTTAGGTAACAAATCCTAGTCATGCTATTATTTTTCAGAATTCGTGTCACAGTGTCCGTATTTTATCCGTGTCCCCATATTCGTATCCATGCAACATAGGCTCCTGCAAGTTTGACTTTTTGCAGTTTGTACAGTTTGTATTACTCTTGAAGTGTTCTAGAGATTTTGTTTGAGTTATTACGTTCTAAGCTGTTTTTGTATTTTCTGTTTGATATAGAAATGGTGGAGAGGAGAGCTGAGGTGGTGGGCAGGCTTAAGGCATTGGAAGAGGCAGCAGCTCCTTTGGTTACCTTTCTGCAGAATCCTAATGCAGTTCAGGAATTGAGGGCGGACCAACAGCACAATCTTCGGATGCTTAATGATCGGTATCAGGTGAGTTTCATCCAGCTTGTATGGTTTGTGATCATCTTCACTTTCCAAAGGTTGGAGCATTTATCAACATGCTTGCAGTTGATTGTGTGGACAAGGCCAACTGAAATGAGATCTAAAGTTAATTAGGGTGGATTATTGTACTCGTACTTCTATATGGTGATTTACTTGCAAGCTTGTCTTTGCAAATAAATTGACAAGTACATTACATGGTTGAAAATTGTGATTGTTTCTTTCACACATCTTGCCATGGTGATAACATCTTTGATGGGTATATTAGAAGTGAAATTAGCAGGCTTGGTAAAGTTGGAATCTTTTTCTTGAACTCTGAAAAGCTTGTCTTGAGATATATATTATGTCAAACACTGGGACTGATTAAATTCATGTAATGTTATTGTCCAGATTGGTCAAGAGCAGATAGAAGCATTGTACCAATATGCCAAATTCCAGTTTGAATGTGGAAACTACTCTGGTGCTGCTGATTATTTGTATCAGTACAGGGCCTTGTGCACCAACACTGAAAGGAGTTTGAGTGCACTATGGGGAAAACTAGCAGCAGAGATATTGATGCAAAATTGGGACATTGCATTAGATGAGCTTAACAGTTTGAAGGAAATTATTGACTCTAAGGTCGCTCTGGATAAAATTGATTTTACTAACCTGTGCTATTCTTTGTCTTTTTTTCATTATGTATTGTATTAAACTAATAAAGAATTTACTCTGCAGAGTTTCTCTTCTCCTATGAATCAAGTCCAAAGTAGGATATGGTTAATGCACTGGAGTTTGTTCATCTTCTTCAACCATGACAATGGAAGAACACTAATTATTGACTTGTTTAATCAGGATAAGTATGGCTCTGTAATGGAATTAATTTCTTTTACTCGTTTTTTCTTTGCTCTTGTGATGAAATAGATGATTGTGTTGTTTGACCTTTAGTAAATACTCTTTTTATTTGTGATACCAGCTGTCTGCAACTTATGAGATTACATGCCTCGAGGGCCTAGCTCTCTGTCTCTCTTTTTCCTTTTTTTTTTCTTCTCTTTCTTGTACCGCATGAACTTGGGGGAAGGGGGTTGTTTGTGTTGTTAATTCTTGTTTATCTGACCAACAGAAAATAACACTGCGTGATAAAGATCAACTTTTGTCTATAAGGTTGCATGCATCTCATTACACTTTCCCTGCTCATCTTTCAAACTCTTTTAGTAGTATGATACATTTGCTGATAGAAATTGCAATGATTTTGTGAGTTTTTCCATCCTAATTAAATAGTCTTTTTAGCATATTTTGAATGTTAGAATACTTGCAGGTATCTGAATGCCATCCAAACAAATGCTCCCCATCTTTTACGTTACTTAGCAACTGCTTTCATCGTCAACAAAAGGAGGCGGCCTCAATTTAAGGAATTTATAAAGGTGATTCAGCAAGAGCAGTACTCTTACAAGGATCCCATCACTGAGTTTTTGGCATGTGTGTACGTCAACTATGACTTTGATGGGGCTCACGAAAAGATGAAAGAGTGTGAAGAAGTAAGCTCTAACTCAAATGGTTCCTCATTTGTATTCACTCAGAAATCTGTTAAATCGGGATAGTGTACTCTGTTATTTATGCTTTCCCAATTTGGTGTGTATCATTGTATATATGTTTAAAGAGATTTGTACAAGGATATATCTCTTTTTCCTGCTTTTAATGTTTGCTACTGTTGTGAATCTTATCTATGGATGTGCTTCAAACAACATTCATCAGTTTTAATATTGTTGTTTTGAAGCCTTCCTTTTAGGCTTTTAAATATTAGTGCAAATTCCAATTGCAACGTGTAATGATTCCTGTGGACTTATATACTTTTGATATTCAATGACTTTAAATGAGCACAGTTCCTAATGCAACGTTGAGAAATGCTTCTACTTTGTTATTTGAAAAGCTATACTATGATGTCTCAAACAATATATATTTAAATCTGAAGTCATTCATTTTAGCTTTGGAAAGAACTGATTTATAATTTTTTCAATGAAGCTGTTTTTGATTGAATGCATAGTGTTAATATAAATCTTTTCGTTTATAATTTTCAATTGATTGTATAGTCTTAAACCTATTTATATTGATGCAATATTGAACGACCCATTTCTTGGAAAGAGAGTTGAAGAAGGAAACTTTGCCACTGTACCATTAAGAGATGAGTTCCTTGAAAATGCTCGGCTTTTCATCTTTGAAACCTACTGCCGCATTCATCAGCGCATTGAAATGAGGTATGCGCCTAAAATTGTTCCTTAGATTACCTAATTTCTGCCTAGCTATGAGAAAATTCCTATCCTCCCTGCTAGACACACACATAATCTCGATTGATACCTGCGAAATGCATTGGATCGTTGCTATTGTTACTCTAAACACCGTGTTTCAAAAAATTGCACAATGCCTATAGTATGGGAGCAATTTAGAATTGTACTTCATATTACACCATTATAAGTTTGTATACGGGTTCCTCTTGACAGTGTGCTTGCTGAGAAACTTAATCTGAACTATGAGGAGGCAGAAAGATGGATAGTGAATCTTATAAGAACCTCAAAGCTTGATGCTAAGATCGACTCAAAGACCGGAACAATTGTAATGGAACCTAATCATACCAATGTGTAAGTATTGTTGATAAACATTTTTTTTAGGTTACAACTATTTTAAACATCCCATTTTTCCTTGTCCGATTGTCCGTGCACTATTTTCTCATTTGGACTTCATGTCTCCTTTATCAGGTATGAACAGCTTATTGACCACACTAAATCACTTTCTGGCCGCACTTATAAATTAGTCAGCCAACTTCTGGAACATGCTCAGCCGCAGACTGCCCGATAGAGTTTGTACTTGACAGTGCTTGATTGACATTGATGACTTAGTTTTACTCTTGCAAATTTTGGATTAAGAGCAATTGCAATTGATGTCTCTAATATCTTTTTTGTTGTTTTATTGCTGAGGAATGTAACATCTCCGAGATTCTATTAAAATAATTGGCTAATTTAGTGTTAACATTAGTATGTTTGGATCTGTGTATTTTTTTTAGTACAATGGAGGATAGTAGGGGAGGGGACGCACGCACTCGGGTAGGATCGAACCCTGATCAATCACCCTTACAACGCAACACTCTACCGTTGGGGCATAAAATTGATCCCTTGGATAAGTATATTTGAATGTCGGAGATTTGTACAAATTGGACTCACACATTGAGTGAACATCGCCCACATACAGTTCTATCTTCGTAAACCTGAAAATGGAGTCTTAGCCTTGGTAGAATTGCACATGGGATTTTGTATTCCATTCTATATTCAATGTTATATAGAATGGAATAGACGATCGTAAAAGATCTTATTAGATGTTTGATCTTGTTTTGAATATAAGTTGAAGTGTTTGGATAAAATATGATGATGGAGCTTATAAGATGTTAATAATGACAATTTTGTATTTGCAGTGGTCAAAATCAAATGAACTTGTTAAAATAAAATTTTATTTTGAAAATAAGTTGGATCCTCAATTTCTTAAAAACGGTTTATAAATTGTTGACATCTTATTTTGGGGGCTTGTAGTGCAGTCAAATTTGATCTAAAAGTGCATTTGCACCTCTCTATAATAGTGTTGTAAAACTTGGCCTAGATTCTCGTAGGCCGAGGCGATTTTCTCCAAATTGTTGAAAATTGCCTCGGCATAAAACTAGGCATAGGTGCTAGTGTAGCTGTGTAGGCGGACAAAAATCGGGTCTAGGACACCTACCTAGGCGACAAAAAATGGGACAATATAAAAAAAATAGTTGTTTTCCTAGGCAATTGCCTAGGCGTTCGCCAAACTAGCACCAAGCGCCAACAATTTTTATAACATTGCTCCATAATACTTGAAATCATAAGCTGATAGTGAAATTTGAAATTTGTATTCACCTGTTTCACTTTTCTTGTTTCATTCCTTATTCCATATATTGGATAAAAGGCACGTGTACAATTGTGAACTTATCTTGTGCACATGCCATTCATCCGATGCAATAGAATAGAGAGTGAAACAAGAAATCTCAATACTAGTAAAAGAACATATCCTGTTCTTTATCTGAGACAAGAAGCACAAAAAAAATTTCTACAATTATGTACATTTAATAATAGCCTTCATTTATGTGCCTTAACCTCTACTCATTAAGTGATTTTCCCAACTTATAAGTCACTGTCTTCCAAAGGCATGTGCTCTTTGAAAAATTCTCTGCCCAGGAGCTAGAATAGCCAAAGGGTCATAAGTCAATTTCCTTCTGTTAAAAACTTCCCAATGAGTCCCAAAATGAGCTTTCCATTCTTCTTTAGTGCTGTAATGAGGCAAATACTGTTTGATCCCAAGATGGGGACTTCCACAAAAATCAAGAATTTTATTGTTTCTGGTTAAAATGCTTTCTAGGCCATCTTTTCCTGTGGAAGATGGTATTGCTGAGGATAGAAATGCAACTAGGTAGAAAACATCCTCGTCGGGCGTAATCAACGACGTTCGGTTTACTTTCCACCTGTGAGTTACAAGAACGGGATGACATTAGAACGTGAAATGAGAGTGTTTGGTGAATAAGTTGTAAAGAGTGCTTTATTTGTGTGCGAAAGCGTCACAAATTTAAAACACTCATTCCCAACGACGATGCCATAAACTTTATGCAGAGTGGTCCAACTAGTATTAATATAAAAATAAAATACAATACGTCGATGTACCAATTTGATAAGGACGAACAATAGTCAATCATAGAATAAAATAGCTCAACTTGTTTGTGATGAAGATCAGTCATCCTTTTGATTATAAGCGTTGATGATGAACCCTAAATCCCAAAAGAGACAAATAAAGACGCAAAAGAGTAATACCGAAATTCGAGCTCTGGAGCAAAAGAAGTAAAGAACATGTACAATCAAAACAAAATTATCAAGAGTTGAAGACTCGAAGATTTTTCAAGGTTCACGAATGGGAAGAGGAAAAAAAGAATCGATGAATTGAAGGTTGTGTTTCTATATTGTAAGATGTTTAAGAACAGTCTTTTTTTTTAAGGGGAAGAACAGTCTTTTCTCATATTTTCAGTAGTTTCTATTTTTTTAAGGTTATAGGTAAATCGCCAAAATACCCCTGGATTTTCTGAAAATTTCAAGGGGCCCATCGCCCCAGTGACCCCCTTGGCCCCCATGTGGCTTTGTCCCTGGGCAATTTGTTCCTTTTAGATTCTAATTAATGTGAAGCAGAAGTTGAAATTTAAAACGCTTAAAAAACTACATTTTCTCCAACAAAAGCTGACAATCACTTTTTATAAGAGTTTGCAAACACTCCCTTTATCCGAGGACTAAGTACCTTGATTGGTTGACAGGATAGATTAGAACAGGACCATTGCTGGTATCTTTAACAATGTTGCCAAAAACTTCTTGTGCAAACTCATGAATGCTTCTTCTTGGAACAAGAATATTTAGCCATGGATGAGGCACTTCCCATAAACCTTTTTCTCGGAGTTTCACTTCAGAAACATGTACTCTATCGAGAAAATCGATGTACGAAACTTCGGACAGGAAGAGCGTCGACCGAATGTAGTTGAGTTCCGATAACATGTTATCGATGTCCTGCATCAACATCGACGGAGGCGAATGTATAAGAAGTGTTGATTACAAAACTACCTTGAAGTTTAGCTTAATTACAAAAAAATCAGTTATCTTTCAAAATTACTAATTAACTATTTGATATTTGTTTCTGTTTTACAAATTGCACGGTTAAAAGGGTGTATTTGTCAAGTAAATAGGAGTGTATGTGATTTTTATTTTTCAATTAGGTAAAATCTCACGGATAGTTTTTGTATTATTCATTTTTATTGCGGGATAATTGTAAATATCCCATGAGATTCGGGGCTAATTACAAAAAAATCCTTAAAGTTTGATTCTGTCTTATATTTTTTCCCTTCATAAGCAATAAAATATTTCAAAACCTCCACTGATATTTCTAGAAATTACAATTACCTCCTTAAATTTAAAACAGATAGATTCTGAAGGGCCTTTTTGTAATTTTAAAACATCTTTTGAGTTATTTTGTAATTATCCCAAACCTCAAGGGGTCTTTTGTAATTATTCCTTTTTAATTTTTTTTGAGAGTTGGTAGTGAATGATTTGGTTAAAAAAGTCGTACACAAAAGTTTGCATAAATCGCTAGGCAGTACAAGCGCGCTTAGGCCGATTTTGACAACACTCGTCTTACCTGATTAATGTGATCAGCCTCTTCTGGTCTGAAATACTTTGCAACTTCTAAGCAAAACAGAATTTTCCCTTCAGACATGAACTGATTGGCCTGAACAGGATCTTTCGGATTGAATGACGATCGCCAGTTATTTAACAGACCAGTTCTGTTTATAACGACGAATCCTTCTACATAATCGAAAGAGTTTTCGGATGATATGAGTTGCTCTTGATCGTTTAAGAATGTCGAAAAATCCGAGTAAAGTGCTCTGATCCATTTAACCTGTTAAAAGACAGACATACAAATTGTAAGATGATCATATTCTGTACAATAACTTAACATGTCCTAGTAATTACTTACTGTCCCTTGAGGTTTGGGTTAATTACAAAAAAACCCAGAGATGTTTGATTTTGTATTAAATGTAATGTAAGTATGACAGAATTAAACATCATGGGTTTTTTTGTAATTTTCAGAAAACCTGTGGTCTTTTTGTAATTAATCCAAACCTCAGGGGTGATTTTGTAATTATCCCAGAAATTTATTTAAGAATGTAATGACCATTGTTGGAGCTGGCTCTAGAGCAATTCTAGCCTGAGTGATGATCCCAAATTGTCCTAATCCTCCACGTACAGCGTTAAAAAGATCGGTATTCTGCTCGTCTGAACAAGTTACCACATCTCCTCTGCCTGCATTGAGTAACTGTTATTAGTACACAAAATGTCAGGAATAATTACAAAAACTACCCTGAAGTTTAGCATAATTACAAAAACACCCCAGTATCTTTCAAAATTACAAAAACCGCCTTTTAAAGGTGCAGTTTGTAAAATAGAAACAACCGTCAAGGGAGTTTGTTGTAATTATGAAAGGAAATGTTTTTTTTTTTTGTAATTAGGTTAAACCTCAGGATCGTTTTTGTAATTAACCTTACTTTGTAAACGTTGGTCCAGCTGCATTTGCAAAAATAGTTCAAAGTCAGCTAAATATATTTAGGGATAATTACAAGAACTATCCCTGAAGTTTGGGGTAATTACAAAAAAACCTAGATAACTTTCAAAATTACAAAAAAACCCTAAGGTTTGATTATGTCTTAAATGTAAAGGGGTAACTGTAATATTTTGCATAATAATGAGCAACCTGTGACAACTTGTAGTCGGTAGACATTGTCGATCTGCGGTCCGTGCTTGAACGCTTGGCCGCTAATTCCGGCATTGGACAAAGTACCTCCGACCGTGAGATGAAGATAATCGGTCCACGATTTAGGCGTTAGCCCGTGTTTAAGACTCTCATGCAGGATATTTATCCAAAGTTCACCGGCCGATACATCGACAAACGGACGTTTTCCGGTCCGAAAACTCATTCTTGGCACCTTAAGTGTCTCCATATTAATAACAACACCTTTATATGCCTGTGCTTGGCCTTGTAGAGAGTGGCCGTGGCCTCTAGCAGCAACCGTAAGCTCCGAATTTAGACCCGAGTCGAAAACATGTTTTATGATGTAAGAAATATCAGAAACAGATTTTGGGTGCAAAACTGCTAATGGCATGAGATTGTATCTATTGCCAAAATCCTTTGCTACATGTTCAATGTTGTCGAAGGTTAGGTGCCCGTCGAATCGTATTTTCGTGATCGATAGACGTTCATTTGATGGAATCGTACGAGGAGGATACAATGTAGGGGTGGCAAAAGGGTGGTTAGAACAGAGGTGGTCTCTGTTGATTGTGAAACCAAGTAAGAAAACTAGTAGAAGTCTTAGTGCTATAGCTTTTAGCTTAAAGATGATTTGAGATTGTGAGTTGAACATGTCTTATGATGAGCAAAAGATAGAAAAATGAACTATTTTGCTTAGTATATAATGTTTTTTTCCCTTTCTATGTGAACTAAGTGAATAATAGATTGGTGAAGAAGAATTTAAAAGGAAGGAATTATGTGAAGTAGGAAAGAGATGTTTGGAAGTGCATAATGGGGTTTATATATAGGGTGCTTGAGGATTTTCTTAGCCCACCTCTAGTTTCTTAAGGATTAGTTATAAAAAGTAAAAACTATCCCTAAGGTTTAGCCTAATTACAGAAAAATCCAGTTATCGTCTAAATTATAAGTACCTCTGACATTTGTTTTTAACATCTAGAAAAGGGTATTTGTTAGGTAAATACATACCTCAAGGGAATATTTTGTAATTTTGAAAAATAACTGGAGTTTTTTTGTAATTAGGTTGAACCTCAAAAGAAGTTTTTGTAATTATCTCAATTTCTTAATAGGAATATCAATGAGGTAGGTTGGTTGGGGTACTTGAAGATCCAGACTTGTCCCGTGCCTAGAATGGGGCGGGTCGTCCGGGGTCAACCCATTCTACCCACTTTAGATTAAATTAAATACAGAAAAATTGAAAAAAGGAAAATATATATTTATAAAATATTCTTTATACAAATTATTATTATCAATTTATAAAAATTAAATATAATATAAGAATACATAAATTATATTATAAAATTTATTATATATGTAAAACATATTTCAAAAATAAAAATTAGGAGGTATCCACGGGGCGGAGTAGATACCCAGACCCACCCCGCCATGAGTCATGACTCACGGAGCGGGGGGAGGGAGTCGAAATTGCCATCTCTATTTCTTAAAGGAGGTTTATTTACTCGAAAGGGATAATTATAAAAACTACCCTTGAGATTTAGGGTAACTAAACAAAAAACCCAGAAAATTTCAAAATTACAAGATCCTTTTGAGATTTGATTTCGTCTTATATTTTTCCATTTCATAAGAAAATTTTCATAGGCCCCCCTTACATTTATTAAAATAATACAGTTAAATCCCTTAAAATTAATGCAAATCTTAGGGGTAGTTTTTGTAATTTTGAAACTTCTTTCGGGTTTTTTGTAACTACCCCAATCCTTTTTGTAACTATCCCTATTTTTTTTCCCGAAACGATGGAAATATATACATTACTCAAAATAAACTTACACTCGTCAATTGGCACAATGACCACCTTGAACATATATACATGTCAAGTGGAGAACTCCGTACGAGAGGTATAACCACCGTATTTCGAGGGAGCAAAACAAGAAACAACTAAAATCAAAAAAACACAAAACAAATGAAAACTAAGCACTCCGATAAGAGACTAAACCACCTCCAAAAGGAGGACTAAGGCACTCCTCAAGGGAGACCCAACTCGAACAAATCCAGGCACGAGCTACATCACGCACTGCAAGATAGAAACTACTGACCGCCTACAAGTTTCGCAAATCAATCAGGAAAATAAAGACTCCGACAAAAAAAAAAAAAGAAAATTACAACAAAACATAAACAAAAGCCAAAAAAAAGAAAAAAACAAAAGAAAGAAAAAAATGGCTCTTCCTCACCCAGGATCTATTATGCATGACCTATCACCGGCCCAACTCGCCTCCATGAAGCTCCGACCCACCTCCACATTGGATCGAAATTTCCAACCACCTCCGAACAACACACGAGATCGATCTTCATTGGCCTCCACCATGAAGCATGGAGTGGGGGAGGGGGAGGAGAAAAGAGGAGGGGGGGGTGGGCGGCTGAGGATGGGGAGGGAGGGGAAGTGGGTTTATGTGTTAGGGTTTGTAGAGATAAGTAAGAGAAAAAAGGAAGATTTGTTCATGTATTCTTTCTCACAAATAACCTCTTTCATATTTTTTCTAGGGGTGACAATTCTTGACATGACACGATAACCCAAAACGAATCCAACCCAAATTTACTGAAAGAAACCCGAACATGAGAAATCCAGACCCGACTGACATAAATTTGACACGATATTACCGTTTGTCTTCAAACATAGTTATCTTATATTTACTTAATTTTTGAAATATTTTGAACATAACCCCAAAACTAACCCAAAGCCAAACACAAACACGACCCGCGGACCAGTATTGCCACCCCTAATTTTTTCCTCACCGTTCATTTTATTAACTTCTTTTGGTAAAATTTATATTAGTACAATGAACCTGAACTCTATATATGACTTCAAATTTAGGACAACAAGATTTTGTATGTTGTAATTATAAGATTCACTTATTTGGGGGACCCCGACTAATTTGCTAATTATCGGTGATAATGACCTATCAATTTTCTTGTTTTTATTCTTATGATAGCTATTCTGCAAAAAAGATGCCTGAAATTAAAGATTTTGTTTGCGGCGTCGAAATTTATTTTCACATGTTACTATGTTCATCTTTTTTTCACCCCAATACAAAAAATTTGCATGCCCAAGTTACTTTCAAGTTCTGTTTAGGAAATAAAATTTAGTGCAAAATTTTGGGAGGCCCCTACCAAATGCAATGCTGTTAACGAGAGATCGGAGAAGCAAAAAGTCACAGTTTCTTGGTTTTACCTCTTCGCCACCTTTGCTGATAGGGATGGCAATTTTGGCATGACCTGTCTTGATCCATCGTACTTGGATCGCCCTGCTCCATGACCCGCATCTAGGGTGGCTACGATCGAACCGCGGGAATCGACGGTTCTAGTTTCCAAATCGAACTCGGTTCTAGTTCCAAATCAGAACCGTTTTCTTTTTTCTCTTTCGATAATTTTTTGAATTTAAAAAAAAAACAATTTATCAATTTCGGTTAAAAATAAAAAAGAAAAATAGGAAAGGAATTGGACTTAATATTCATATATAATATTAAATTTTAGAATTAATATTAATAATAACATTAAACTGCCTACATATCCTCTTAGGATATAAAGGAATCAAAATTCACGTAGCTCGATTACAATATTTGGTTTAATACATGTCTCATGCGGTTGCGAATATAAAACATCATTATAAATATTTAACATTTCTTCCAGCATATTTTTACCGAAAGAAATAAAAAATCATCGGTTTTAATCTTGAAACCAGCGGTTTTAACCACCGGTGTCACCGACTATTTGAACCAATGTTAAAATCGCTGGTCCCACTATTTTTGAGACCAAGAAATCGAAACTGGAACCGACCTATACGATTTGGGTTCCGATTTTAGAACCGGGTTCCAGTCAACTTTTCCGGTTCTAGTTTAGAACTCAATTTTGGTTCCATTTGACCACCTCTACTCGCATTGCGGTGGGCATGGATATCACTTCCGCCCCGCTGCCCCATCCTAATATTTTTAAGTTTAAAATATATTTAATATATGTTTTACATATATAATATATATGATAATATAATTTTTATGTACTTAGTATCATATATAACATATATACATTAAAAATGACAATTTTTATAAATAATATACATTAATAAAATAAAATACAAGATAAAAAATTTATAAATATATTACAAGTTTATAATAATTTATTTTTCTTGTTTCTTGGTCTTTTTTATTTGATTTATTGTGTATTTTATAATATATTAATAACTTTTTTATTCTACAAGGGTGACCCATTTTGCCCTGCCCCATCAAATGGACGGGGAGAGCATGGGTCTGCAAGTACCCGCCGCCCATTGCCATCATTATTTGCCAATGTAATAAGCATGAGCGTAGCCAGGATTTTCGGCCAGTGCGGTTAGAATTTTTTCCGTAATTTTAAATAATTAGAAAATGGAATAAACAAATCTAAAGGTCGTACCTTGCAGTAATTCTTTGCAGGTTTTCACAATAATCTCCAATTCTAACTTTCCTAGAACGGATTTTTTAGAGAAGAGACTTATCCAAAAATCTATTTCTAAATTAACCACCAAACAACTATTATTATTATGGGAAATAAACTATTAGATCCAAAAGTTTATTTGAAAATTGCTCCCAAAAAAACCGTATATTATTAAGTTTGGAATATATATCTATGTCTACATAACAACAAAACAATAATTCATCCACTCATATATCTTAATTGGGCCAGTTGATTTTTAGTTTTCTAGGTTAAGACAATATGTTTATTGGCATTTTAAAATTTAAATCAATTTTTTTATTATATGGACTAGACCTTCGACTGAAATTTCCATGCAGTTCAACTCAAATTTAATAGGACCACTCCGAAAATCCAGTGTGGTCCACTGAGTGCATTCGTCTTAAGGTGGCTACGCCACTAGTAATAAGATGACTAAATTGCATATGTGGTCCACCAACTTATACCGAGTCCAACTTCTAATTTGTTGCATATTGAGTCCAATATCTGTTGGCAATTGCGAAATCAACCAGAATTGCTCCCAAATTTTGGGGATTTCAATCCCTCCGACATTTTTTTAATGATATTGGCATATTCAATTATTTTTGTGTTCCTCATTCTACTTTTATTAACAAAAGAAAACAACCATTATTTGTTCTCAAGTGGTCATGTTTATGTCATAAAAATATTTTCCTATTTAAACCTTGAATGCAAAAAATATGATCTCAATAGTTTATATTGATTGATACTTGACCTAAAAGATTATGGTGGGTGAGGATAATTATCATGCCCCATCTCCTTTATCCTTACAAGGACTGATCATGCAATTATTCATTTATTCCATGATATGGAAGCTTAAAACACACATATATGTTTGAAAGGAGAATATATATCAAGCTAGCAATTTATGGTCACGGGACGACGATTTTAATGTAATTTTCAAGCCTTTTTCTGTCCTCAAGTCTATATCAAAAAGACAACTTTATAGTTTCAGTCAAATTTATGTGTTCAAGATATAAAGGCTTTATTTTGATTTGGACAACGACATAAATGTCAAGATTTGCATTATTATTTGATTAACAATTTTTTTTTTTTGGTTGTGATTTTTCTTATGTTTGTGTTTATCAAGATAATGTTAGTGGCCTGGCCTTGTGGGTTAAGAGAGCAACATTGTTGGTGTAGGGGCCTGAAAAAACTTAGTCATGTGTAAGAAAAAGATGATGGCACACAATGAAATGGGGAAAAGTGGTGGATGTGGAAATGACAAGTTTGAATGGGGGGAAACACTAAAACAAAAAAGTTACCTACCTATTGTTTTTGAAGTCTTGGATCCCAGCATTGGGACAAGGCTAAATGATTCCCCAATTTAATAGTGGTAAAGTTTTAGTTTGATGCTTTTCTTACCCAAACAAAATACTATTCATAATAGTGGTAAAGTTTTTTAGTGTGATGCTTTTCTTACCCAAACAAAATACTATTCATAAAGTAATTTACTCATGGGTGTATAAGATTCTTTGTTTTTTTGCTTTTTAATATAATTGATAAAAATATTATATAATTAATTTTATTTAATATGAATTTTATTAAGTTTTTTATCTTTTATCAAGCTTCAAAAATATTTATTTTGTTGAGTTTAAATTTGATTATTAACTCAATCAACATGAACAATTTAATTAATTTTTATTTTCTACTAATTCTAAATTAAGAAAAGAAAATTAAAATTAAGCAAAAAAAAAAAAAAAAACAAAATAAAAAGTCGAGCTCGTAACGCCATTAGTTTTTTTGATATTTTTACAATTTAGATTTTCTCACTAGTCTAGTTCGAGTACAATCGAACATAGTATTGTTCAAGCTTTACATATTGATTTGGACATGGAAAAATATGATCAAGTTTTTTTGATATTTTTATATGTTAATTTTCTCAAGTCGAGCGAGTCGAGCGGACGGAAAAATATGATCAACTTTTCACGATTGATCTCTAGTCAAGTATCGAGCGTTAAATTTGGGGGGAGTTGGTACGCCCACGCTTAAAGGATACACAATATGAGATGGAGAACGCTAGCCACCAAGTGAAGTTCAATCTAAAATCAATTGGTGATATGATGTCTAGCTCACTAGGCTTTTAAGTTAGATTCCATTCCTCTAATTAATCAATGGGTGACAACTCAGAAGTGATATTACATCAGATAGTTTGTTCGTTTTTCAGTCTTTATTTCCTCTCATCCCACATTGGATGAGCACGCGAGTGGCATGTGACTTAAAATAAGGGGTAAGTCCCTCAACTTAAGAGACACCTCTTCCAGGACAATATGACTTAATTGAGCCAGATGATTCTTATTTCATTGGGCCAAGATAGTAGCTTCATTTGCATTTTATATTTTAACTCAATTTTTTTTATATAGGTTAGATCTTGGGCATAATTTCCAATGCAATCCAACCAAAATTTAATAGGGTCTTACTCCAAGGACCATTGCGGTTGACAGACCGCACCGCATTGGTCTAAGGGTGGCTTGGCTTGTGTTTATCAACACTAGCCAAACTTGTGTGTCAGCTACTAATTTTGACAAGTACAACATATATATTATCTCTATGTTCGGTTTTTTGTTTTGTCTGTCTATTTATATATGACTATGTTTGTATGCTCTATGCCTATATGTACAGAAGTCAGTTCAATTTTACACTCATTTCATGTGAGGTGCACAAAAAATAGAGGAAAAAGGGTGTTTGCATTTTAGTTGGAGTGAAATCTACACACATCAGACTGATGATATACCATAATTAAGTAACTGCTGATATGCCATATCAACTTTTTCAGATATAGAAAACCTGAAATTTTCAAAAGGCAAATGTACTAAAAGATAAGTAAGTGTGTCAGAAATCATACATACACTTGAAAGTGTGTTGCCTGCAGCTAGACAGGGATGTTCACATCATGTAGACATACGTGGATGAGCCTTACTTGTTGCCCTAAATTTCAATCATATTGAAACTCCCATCATCATAAATAGGACTGAAAATAGAATTAAATTATTCGATACTCGATCTGAGGTCATTGTTAAAAGTTCGTTTGAGCGCAATTTGTAGAGTTGTCAAACGGGCCGAATTGGGCCAACTCAGTGTCGGTCAACAGGGCAAAAGGGGAAATTTGGCCCGACCCGATCCACTATAGTTGAAGCCTAGTGGCCCGCTCAACCCATGAAAATACACATAGAAAATAGTGTCGATCGGGCCGACCCGGTGTTGCGGGCTCATTCGGGTCTCAAAAAATGAAGCATAGTCCAATCTTTTTATCGGGCCGGCCCATCGAGGCGGCTCATTTTGACAACTCTAGTTGTTTCTTAACATAATAAGCCAAGTTTGAGGACATTTTTTTCGTTCGATAAAATATAAAGCTCGACTCGAACTCAACTCAATTAGTAAAATCAGAATATAATATGTGTAAAAATATCAAACTATTCGAGCTCGATTCGTGTTCGGCTAGACCAAAATGCTTATTTAAGCTCGATTCGATTAATAATCAAATCAAGTTCAAACATAATTTTTGAAGTTCGGTAAAAACCCAAACAAGCTTGAACAATGTTACGTTCGCCTCTCCTCGATTCATTCAGACTCCTTGTTATAAAATACGAATGTTCTACGAAAAACTAATAACAAATTCGAACATGTATATTTGTGGATAAAAACCTTATAAATTGATTTGGTTTAATTTGGTGTTATTTCTCTGAATACATAAATTGATTTGGTAGTATGAGTTAGATAAATGTTTTTATCATGATTTTGATGATTTTGTTTAACTGAGTTTTTATACCAAAACAATGTCTCTAAATGTTATCTAAATACTCCTAATCGATTTAAAATATTTTTACTAATTTTTTGGAGTATTTCTTGAAATTTATTTTTGACACAAATTGGACAACACTTATATCTTGTGTTCAACCGGTCGCCCTAGAGGGCAACTCGTGCCTGAAAGTTAATTCCCAAAAATAGAAACAAGATGTTTGAAAAATCCCAGGAGGTCGACCGGTGTCTGAAGAACAAAAACAAATTACAGAACAATCTGTTCTTCAAAAATTGAGGGGTTGGACCGGTCCAACTAAGGGCCGACCGGTCTGACCCTATGTCGACCGGTCGAACCCCCTTGGACCGATCGAACCCCCTTCATCCCGTATTTGAATCTCTGATTTACTTTTCAATGTTCGAAATTTCTACAGGTCGACCTATGTTATTTTTGACAGCAGATTCTAACCGTTACAAACCATTATCAACAAAATCTACTTTATCATTTTGTACATTATTTGTGCATCTTATGATCTTCTTTTTGTAGACAAAAGTAAAGATGGAGGAGCCTATGTTGGAGATCCAATCATGAAGACTTTCCTATAAATAGAAGAAGATTTGAAGCAACATATATAACAACACAAGAAAACAATACAACAAGAAAATCTGCAAATTTCTCTAAGTTTTCACATTTCAACATTCTTGTTGTAATAGCCTAAGGTTTTTCACTTTCACATCTTGAGGTCTAGGATTGATTCTTGATTACACTTGCACTTCAAAGTTGTATACTTTATTATCGAGTTGTAATCTTGAATTTGTGTTCGTCATTCAAACACAAGATATCCTTGTGAGTGTTCTTGTGGTAAGAGCACACTTGGGTGATCTTAGGTGTTGAAGAGTGTGATACTCTTCACAGGTGAAGAAGATTGTGGTAATATTCTTGTTGGAGATTTTAATACTCTTCAAGTTGGAAGATTGTGGTAATCTTCATTGGTGTCGTTGTATGAAGAGTGTGATGCTCTTCAAGGTGATGTTGTAACAATTTTGGTAACTATTAATAAAATTCTTTTTCTTTTCGAAATCCATTCGGAGATGATGGGGTGGTAGAGCACGTAGTCCCTAGGTGGGGTGAATCTCTATAAATGGACGCGTGTTGTTTATTTCCCGCACTTACATTCTTGATATCATCTTCACATTCAAAAAAGAGGGCAAAATCTGAAAAATCGGCATAATCTATTCACCCCTCTAGATTATCATAGCCACTTGGACTAACAAGTGGTATCAAAGCCAAACTCTTTGACAAGCTCCTTCCACATCGCGAGTAAAGAGGAACGATCAATGGCTACGAACATAGTCTATCTCACCACCGGTGCCTCCACCAACAAGCCACAACTATTCGACGCCAACAACTATTCCATTTGGAAAGACCGAATTGATTGCTTTCTACAAAGTCGCGGTTTTGATATTTGGAACGTGGTAATTGAAAGAATAGCTCAACCAACAAAGAAGTTGGAGGATGGAACATCGACTCTCAAGAGTTTCAAAGAATTTGATGAAAACGACAAGAAGGCTTTCTCTTTAAACGGTAAGGCTTTGAATATTTTACATTGTTCACTCACCACCACCGAGTACAACCGGATTAGAGGAATGATCGGCACATGAAATGTGGGAAAAATTAGAAACTATTTATGAAGGCACCAAGAAAGTTAAACAAGCTATAATGATTGTTAAAGATTTCAAAAACTTGATAATGCTCGAGGGTGAAGGGATTTCGAAAATGGTGGAAAGGCTAGACAACATCGTCAATCATTTATGGGCACTCGGAAAAGTCATTTCGGAAGAATACAAAGTTATCAAAGTTTTAAATGCTCTTACCGGTTCTTGGTCCAAAAAGTTGACGGCTATCATGGAAGCTCAAAATTTAGAAACTCTAAATTTTGATGAGCTTATTGGAAATCTTCTCATCTATGAAGTATACATAAATGAAAGGAGTAATTCAAAAGCATCTACTTCTCAACCGTATACAATATCAAATCCAACAACATGGGATGAGGTTCTTGCAACATCCGATGATGAAGAAGCCGAGCAATGTTTAATGGGCATCAAATAAGATAATGAGGTACGCTCTAATTCCTCTATCTCTCTTATTAATGAATTGCACGATGACTATGATGAATTGCAAGATGAGTTTCAAATTTGATTGTTAAATACAAGCTTTTAAAAAAGGAGTTTAATAGCATGAAAAATGAAAAGGAAAGTTTACATGCTTCTTATGAATCTCTTACTAGTGCTCATAATGTTACGCTTGATAAGGTTAGAAACCTTGAAAAAGAAAATAGTACTCTTGTTAAAGATATTGATTGCATGAAAAATGATATGTTAAAGTTTAACTTGAGTAACGATAAAAAGACCAAAATTCTTGATGTTCAACGTTGTGATCATTTGAAACTAGGACTTGGTTATAAGCCTAATGTTATTAATGATAAGAAAAAGAACTAAGCCTCTAAGCATGTTGGTCATTATCCTTCTATAATTATTACATGCTTTTATTGTGGTAAAAAGGGTCACACGGTAAATACGTGTCGAGCTAGAAATAACTCTAATTATTATTGGAGACCTAAAAGTCTCAATACTAATCCTAAAAGACCCAAACACTTGAGGGTGCCACAAAATAATATCATGATAGGTACTCGGCACAATAACTATCAAAGGAAACTCATTCCGTTAAATAGACATCAAATGCCCGTATTATTTGATCAAAGGAGAAGACATCATCACAATGAGTTTCCAAGAGGGAGATATTATCAACAATGGGAAGGACACAAACTTTGGAAATGGAGTAATTGGAGAACATCATCAACAAAATAATTTTCCAAGAGAAAGACATCATTAACAATGGGAAAGACATAACCCGTAGAAATGGCGTAATTGGTAAACCGTATCTCCCTATTTAAATACGCATAGTGTTTTGTTATTATGCATATTTTTATTTTTGCCTTAGTTGTCAAAATTATTTTTCTAAAATATCTCTTAAAATGAGGTCTCAACTTTATACTCTCGGTTTTTCAAATTTCAAGAGAGACCTTGAATGGATTTTCTATTAGCACATGTTTTATCAAACTTTTGCTGATTTTTACAAAGCATAGTATGTGTTTGATAAATGGTTTTATCATGATTTTGATGATTTTGATTTTACACAAAAACAATGGTTTTAAAGGTTGTCCAAATACTCCTAAATGATTTAAAATGGTTTTAATATTTTCCGGAGTATTTCTTCAAGTTTATTTTCGATATAAATTGGACAACACTTTTGATGATTTTATGTTAATGTGTTTTTACACTAAAACAATGTTTCTAAAATATTGTCCTAATACTCCCGATCGGTCTAAAATATTTTTATTATTTTTCTGAGTATTTCTTGAAGTTTATTTTCGATATAAAATTGGACAACACTTTTGTTTTGAGGCCAATCGGTCGCCCATAGGGCATCCTGTACTGAAAGTTGTGAAAAACAAAGTGAATAAAGCTATTTCTTGAAAAAGGCTGGTTGACCGGTCAACAGGGTGGTAGACCAAGGCGTCGACGGTGGGCGTCGGACCGGGTGTCGACCGTGCTGGGAGCAATTTCAAAAGAACCTCCTGGACTCGTTTTTGGGTTTTGTTCGACCGGCGATTGGACACAAGTGTCGACGGGTCGGACCCCCCATCGACCGGCCGCCTGTGTAAATGTGTTTTCTCATTTTCAAACATCTATTTGTCGCGACGGTCACCCTCAAGTTTGACAAAGAAAAATCGGACCGTTTGTTGATGAGACAACATTTCCTTAAATCATGGAGTTGATTTCTAACAGCTATATTCTTCATTTGTCTTGCAATTTTTTACAGATTTCAATCTCCTAGGAGGAGCCTATCATGTCCAAGACATCTTCTATAAATGGAGGAAGAATTGAAGCAACACAATAAGAGAGAAAACTACAACACAACAAGATACACTCAAGAATACACTTGTTCTTACATTGTCTTATTTCTTGTTGTAATTTGCCTAGCTATTGACTTTCACATTCTTGAGGTCTAGGCTTTTCTTGATTACACTTGCACTCTATTGTATTATCAATTATCGAGTTGTAATCTTGAATTTGGGTAATCATTCAACACAAGATATCCTTGTGAGTGTTCTTGTGGTAAGAACACACTTGGGTGATCTAGGTGTTAGGTGTAAGAAGATTGTGGTAATCTTCTTGTTGAGGTGTTGAAGAATTTGGTATTCTTCAAGGTTGAAGATTGTGGTAATCTTCACAAGGTGCCGTTGGAGATTGTGGTAATCTTCAAGTGAGATTGTGGTAATCTCAAAGGTGGTGTTGAAGAAGAGTGTGGTGCTCTTCAAGGTGTTGTTGTATTAATTTGTGGTAAATTAATAAAATCTTTTTTCTTTTTGAAATCCATCCCGGATATACTGGGGTGGTAGAGGATTAGGCCCTAGGCTCTATAAATTGACGTGTGTTGTTTACATTCCGCACCTTTATTATTGTCTTTGAGCATTCTGTTAAAAAAAAAGGGCAAAATCGAAAAGATGGAGATAATCTATTCACCCCCTCTAGATTATCGTAGCCACTTGGACTTACAAGTGGTATCAGAGCCAAACTCTTTGGCAAGCTCGTTTCACATCGCGAGTGAAGAGAAACGATCGTCGGCTATGAACGAAGCTCATCTTTCCGGCACCTCCACCACCAAGCCACCTCGGTTTGATTCCAAAAAATTTATATTTTGGAAAGAAAGAATGGAATGCTATTTACAAGGTTGCGGGTTTGATATTAGGGTTCAGGGTTTAGGGTTTAGGGTTTAGGGTTCAAAAAAACACAATGATGAAGAAAAGAAAATCATCTCCTTAAACGGTAAAGCTCTCAATATTTTGTATTGTTCATTTACTAATTTGGAATATGAACATATTGTAGGAATTCGATCGGCACATGAAGTATGACAAAAATTAGAAGCCATCTATGGAGTATTTGCAAATGAAAGGAGTCAAACAAAAGCATCTACTTCTCAAAGGGATACAATGTCAAATCTAAGGAACAAACCTCTTACAACTTCCAACTATGAAGAAGTTGAACATTGTCTTATGGGCATCGAAGAAGAAAACGAGGTATCTCTTAAACCCTCTACTTCCTATGATATTGTTATTCAAAATGATTATAGTGATTTGCAAAATGATTTTGATGATCTTCAAGATGAATTCCAAAGCTTGTTTGTTAAGTACAAAAATTTGAAAAAGGAATTCAATGTTTTGAAAAATGATAAGGATAGTTTATTTACTTCCTATGAATCACTATGATGTGCTCACATACCACTCTTGATAAGGTTAGAAACCTTGAAAAAGAAAATAGTACTCTTGTTGAGAATATAAATTGCTTGAAAAATAATTTATCCAAATCAAACTTGAGTACCAATAAAATGTCCAATATTGTTGATATTCATAATTGTGATAAATGACTTGATCATAAGCCTAATGTTGTTAATCATATGAAAAAGGATCAAGTCACTATGCATATTGGCCATTATGCTCCTAGAATTATTACTTGTTTTTATTGCGGTAAAAAGGGTCATACGGCTAATTCTTGTCGAGCTAGAAATAGCTCTAATTATTGTTGGGGACCTAAAAGTCTCAAGACTAATCCCAAAGGACCCAAACACATGAGGGTACCACAAAACAATGGCATATTAGGTACTCGGCGAAATAATGATCGAAGAAAATTCATACCGCCAAGAAGACATCAAATGACCGATTCATTTGATCAAAGAAGGAGAAACTATTTTCAACAAAGCCTATTTCCAAGAAGAGGATATAATCAAAAATGGGAAGAACACAATCCTTGGAAATGGCAAAGACATCATCAACAAGATGATTTTCAAAGAAGAAGAGACCATCAACAATGGGAAGGACAAAAATTTTGGAGATGGAATAATTGGAGAGATTACCATCAACATGAAGATTTTAAAAAGGGAAGATATCATCAACAATGGGAAAACCCATGGAAACGGCGTAATTGGTAAACCGTATCTCCCCATTTAAATATGCATTTTATTTTATTTCTATGCATATTTTTATTTGCGTCTTAATTGCAAAATGAGTTTTCATGTATTTAAATTTTAAATTAAGGTCTTCAAAACTTATTTGTATTTTTTAAAATTTTTGAAAAAGAAGACCTTATATGATGTTTTAAAACTCTTGTGCATTTTTGTAGACTAAAGTGTATTATCATCTCTTATGGATTTTTATGGCATGAGCTTACTTGTGATATCTCTTAGCCTACACTTTTATCATTATGATTTGTGCTAGATTTGTTTTAAGAATTGTGTAGGATTTACATATTTTCACAAATGGCCATTTTGTCAAGAAAGACATAAATTATCGAGGTACGTTTACTTGTGTTACTTTTACTCTTATAGACTCGATATATGTATTGCCATATGCCTATGTGCTTGTTTTTTTTATAGTATTTCATACAAGTGCCATTAAGAGGATTTTTAGATTTTTTGAAAGGCACTATTCGATATTTGATTGCACATATTTGCTTTGCCAACTTTTGTTCAAATACTTCTTTTAAATGAGGTCTCAATTATATGCTATCGAATTTTCAAATTTCAAAAGAGACCTTTTGTAGCTTTCTTAAGTTTATTTGAACTTGCATGATTTATTAGACTCTTGATGATCTTCTAAATGCATAGTATGTGTTTCTTGCTTCATGGTCTATATATATAGTGTCTCTTACTACTATGCTCTTTTGCAAGATATTTTGTGATTGATGATTGAGACATATTTTTACACTTGGGCTATTTTTATTCTTGATTATATAAGCGATGCCGTTAATGAGTTTGTTAAGTTGTGTAGATGAGAAATGGAGTACTCCAAATATTGGTTACCTCAAAATATTTGGATGTATATGTTCTATTGTGAACACCTTAGACAAATTGGATGCCCTATGATGATAGTAATGCAGTAGACAAAAAGGGTATTCCGGAACAAACTCGATGACCAAGGCAACATTGGTCGAACTAAGGCGAGGTTAGTAGCTCGAAGGTATTTTCAAGAAGAAGGTAATTGATTTTGATGTAACATTTGCACTCATAGCACACTTAGTGGCTATTTGCATTTTACTTGCCCATTCGTGTTTTCAGAAAATTTCAAGCTTTATCAAATGGATGTTAAATCCAATTTTCTCAATGGTTTTATTCAAGAAGAAGTCTATGTAAAACAACCTCCGGGGTTTAAAATTTTTCTAGGCCAAATGATTTTTATAAAAGGCCTTGTATGGTTCAAAACAAGACCCCATGTATGGTATGATAGACTTAGCTATTTTTGCTAAATGATTTTACAAGAGGTAAAATTGATACTACTCTCTTTGTTTTTGAAAAAGGGCAAGATTGTTTGCTTGTGCATATTTATGAGAATATTTTTGATACTACTAATGAACATTTGTGCAAGATGTGATTTTCTAAGTTGATACTAGGTGAACTTGAGATGATCATGATGAGGGGAGCTCAAATTTGATCATTGGAATTCAAGTTAATCAATGCCAAGAAGGTGGTTATAAATTCACAATCAAAATATACAAAAATATCTTTGAAGATATTAGGCATTGAAGAAGGAAGAATCAACTCAACCTCTATGGCTACCAATGTAGAGATTGACAAAGGTTGAGAAAGGCATGTCGGTTAACAAACAAATTCGAGGTATGTTTTCTTGTATTATTTCTATAGACTCGACATTCCATATGCCTTATGTCTATATGCTCGACTTCAAAAATTATCCCAACGAATCTCATTAAAGTGCCGTTAAAAGAAATTTTCAAATATTTATAAGGCACTTCTTCTTATGACTTGTTCATCCAAAGCTTTTAAAACGTTCTTATTTTTTTGGGATAACAAGTCCGGTGAAAATTATTCAAAATATAGTTCGTCATCATCGAACTAAATATATTGAGATTCGATGTTTTTTTAAAAGGGATATAGTTTTTAACAAAAACTTGAGATGTGTTTAATTCCGTCTCAAAGTTAACTCGCGGACATTTGTTCATTTACCGCTGAGTATTTTACCTCATTTCGAGTTTGATTATGACATAATGTATATTGAATGAGGTCTACGTTTGCATTTTGCACGTCTTTAAAACTTAGGGGCGAAAAATCGGATTTTTGGATCAAACTTGAAATTTGCAAAAGAAAAAAGCGAAGTGGGCTGCCAGGGCAAGGTCGACCGGTCGCCCACTGCCGACCGGCCGCCCTAGCCTTGACCGGTCGCCCAATGTGATTTCTTGGCTTAAATCGTCTCTGTTCTTTTACTTAGCCATTTTGGCCCTTTCAACTCTATTTTCGTCCCCTTTGCAAATTTCACACACAATTCACTTCAAATGAGTTTTGATGCATGAATTATATATTTTAGGGACTACCTAGCTCGGTTATCATCATTGATGCTCATCTTTACCGATTGAATGGTAAGAATTTCACTCTCTTTAGCTTAATTGGGTTGAACCCTTGAGTTTGTGGCTTATGTGTATGTTTCTTGATGCAATTCATATATTTTTGTGATGAGCTTATTGATTGTTGATGAATGATAATTGTTTAATTGTATTTGGTGATGAAAAACTTGGCTTGATTACATTTACAAGGGCTATATATATCATTTTCTAATTTTGACGCCCGCCAAGTGTTCGATAAAATGTTTCAATGAAAAATTCATCACCTACATGATTCTCTCGATTTCAAAAGTCTTATATATTTATAGAGATCATGTTTTGCTTATCAAATGATATTTCATAAGCTTCTTCAAGTCGTATGATTCGACTTTTCCCTCCTATTTGGTTTATAAGCTTCAATGTTCAAATAGCTCGGTACATCGGTTTAGTTGCGCACTTTGATATGAATATATGATGTATTTATCGTGCTAACATTCTTTTGATGATTCCAAAGGGGAGAAACAGGTTATGAGCTCTTTAGCTCAAAGAAGCTAAGATAAGCTCAAACGAAAAGAAGTTATAAGCTATGGCTTCCTAAAGCCATAAGTTGTGTATGACTCTTGGTCCATTGGTTGTAGTATGGACTTATATATGTTTCTAATGATGTCTCTTTGACAGGGGAGCTTTTAAGTTATTGATACTTAAGCTCAATATCGAAAAGCTAATATTTTAGCTTATGTTTAAGTTGCTTCTATATAACTCTTGTTGTGCATGTTGATAGGGGAGCATTTGCTATATGTGTTTGAATATCTCTACTCCCATCTTGTGTTTTTATTGCATGGAATGTTGTCGCTCACAACGGATAGTTCTCTTTAACCCGGTAAAATTGTTTTGTTTTCAAATCGACCTCGTTAAAATTGTTATGGTTTGTAATCATCAAAAAGGGGAGATTGTTTGATAAATGGTTTTATCATGATTTTGATGATTTTGATTTTACACCAAAACAATGGTTTTAAAGGTTGTCCAAATACTCCTAAATGATTTAAAATGGTTTTAATATTTTTCGGAGTATTTCTTCAAGTTTATTTTCGATATAAAATTGGACAACACTTTTGTTTTGAGGCCAATCGGTCGCCCTATAGGGCATCCCGTACCTGAAAGTTGTGAAAAACAAGTGAATAAAACTATTTTTTGAAAAAGGTCGGGGTGGTTGACCGGTCAACAGGGTGGTAGACCGGTATAGTCGGCCACCGGTTTCGGAAGGCGTCGGCCGGTGGCGTCGGCCGGCCGGGTGTCGGTGTCGGTGCACCGGGAGCAATTTTCTCAAAAGTAACCTCCTGGACTCGTTTTTGGGTTTTGTTCGACCGCCTGGACACGTGGTCGACGGTCGGTCGGACCGCCGTCGGCCGCCTCTGTATAAATGTGTTTTCTCATTTTCAAACGTCTATTTGTGCGCGACCGGTTGCCCTCAAGTTTGACAGCAAAAATTTGACCGTTTGACAGCAGACAACATTTCCTTAAATCATGGAGTTGATTTCTAACAACTATATTCTTCATTTGTCTTGCAATTTTTCTGATTTCAATCTCCTAGGAGGAGCCTATCATGTCCAAGACATCTTCTATAAATGGAGGAAGAATTGAAGCAACACAATAAGAGAGAAAACTACAACACAACAAGATACACTCAAGAATACACTTGTTCTTACATTGTCTTATTTCTTGTTGTAATTTGCCTAGCTATTCACTTTCACATTCTTGAGGTCTAGGCTTTTCTTGATTACACTTGCACTCTATTGTATTATCAATTATCGAGTTGTAATCTTGAATTTGGGTAATCATTCAACACAAGATATCCTTGTGAGTGTTCTTGTGGTAAGAACACACTTGGGTGATCTAGGTGTTAGGTGTAAGAAGATTGTGGTAATCTTCTTGTTGAGGTGTTGAAGAATTTGGTATTCTTCAAGGCTGAAGATTGTTGTAATCTTCACAAGGTGCCGTTGGAGATTGTGGTAATCTTCAAGTGAGATTGTGGTAATCTCAAAGGTGGTGTTGAAGAAGAGTGTGGTACTCTTCAAGGTGTTGTTGTAAGTTGGTGTTGTATTAATTTGTGGTAAATTAATAAAATCTTTTTTCTTTTTGAAATCCATCCCAAATATACTGGGGTGGTAGAGGATTAGGCCCTAGGTAGGTTGAACCTCTATAAATCGACGTGTGTTGTTTACATTCCGCACCTTTATTATTGTCTTTGAGCATTCGATTAAAAAAAGAGGGCAAAATCGAAAAGATGGAGATAATCTATTCACCCCCCTGTAGATTATCGTAGCCGCTTGGACTTACAGTATGTGCTATTTGTCCAAATTCTATGATGGTTTATATCAATATTGTATATATTATCCGATATTACTATGCTCCTGTGAAAGATGTTTTGTCTAGATTTTGCAGGAAATATTTTGGTATTAAAGAACAAATGATCGTAGATTTATCAATGGTTTTCTACATCATGATTTGCCAAGGTTGAGAAAAGCATATTGGTTGACAAACAAAATCGAGGTATGTTCATCAATTTATCTT
The DNA here is from genome assembly GCA_016081115.2 of Rehmannia glutinosa. Classification (NCBI taxonomy): domain Eukaryota; kingdom Viridiplantae; phylum Streptophyta; class Magnoliopsida; order Lamiales; family Orobanchaceae; genus Rehmannia; species Rehmannia glutinosa. The sequence goes on from JABTTQ020001886.1 coordinate 292,625, forward strand.
ACTCTTATAGACTCGATATTCTTCATGCCTTATGCATATGTGCTCAATTTCAAAGCAATCCCAAAGAATTTCATTTAAGTGCCTTTAAAAGAAATTTTCAATTTTAGGCACTCTTTCTTATGGCTTGTCTTATCCAATGTTTTAAATCATTTCTATTCTTTTTGGGATAACAAGTCATTATAAATATTTATCTAAATACGGTTCTTCATAACCAAACTAAATATATTGAGGTTCGACATCATTTTATAAGGGATTGTGTTTCTTAACGAAAAATTGAGATGTGTTTAATTCCGTTTCAAGATCAACTCGCGGATATTTTCACAAAACCATTAACCGTCGAGTCTTTTACCTCAATTCGATCTTGTCTAGGCATAATGTATATTGAATGAGGTCTATGATTGCATTTTGTGTGTTTTTAAAACTTAGAGGTAAAAAATTGCATTTTGAAATCATATCGAACAGAAACTGAACAAATGCACAGGCACCAGTTGACCAAGGTGGTCGACCGATCGACCAAGACATCGATCGGTCGAACCCTTGGTCAACCGGTCGCCCGTGCCCATTTTCAATGTTAAAATGTTTTTGTTCTTCATTCGATTTATTTGTTCTATTTCGTATATTTTTCACATCCCTTCGCTCAACTCACACACTATTCACTCAAAATGATTTCTTTATTGTAAAATCTATATTTTTGAGTTTATGTAGTCGGTATATCATCCGTAATACTCGACTTATCCGATTAATTTGTAAGTATAATTCTCTTTTAACCTCAATTGGGTTGAACTCTTGAGAATGTGACTCTTACTTGATGAATTGATTATATTCTTGTATGAATGTGATGGAAATTATGTATGTTGATGAGTTGTGATTATAGAACTGTGATTGGTGATGAATTTTTGGGCATGATTACATTTGCAAGGGCTATATATTTCTTCGATTTTATTCGACGCATGCCAAGTGTTCGATGAATGTTTCAATAAAAATTTCTTCAATTACATTATTCTCTCGATTTCAAAAGTTTTATAAGTTTATAGAGATCATATTTTGCCAATCAAATGAGTTTTTACAAGTCAAATGATCGATTTTTCCCTTTTTCCTTGGATTTTAAGCTTAAATGTTTGATAAGCTCGATAAATCGGTAATATTGCGCACTTTGATATGACTATATGATGTTTTTATCGTGCTAACATTATTTTTGATGATTCCAAAGGGGGAGAAACACGAAACAAGCTCATTAGCTCAAAGAAACTAGAAAAAGCTCGCAGAAAATGCTATAAGCCGTGGCTATTAAAAGCCATAAGTTGTGAATGAAACTTAGTCCATTGGATGCATTATGGAATTTTATACATGTCTAATGAATTCTATTTGACAGGAGGAGCTTCTAAACTCATGATATTCTAGTTTCTATTGTAAAAGCTGAGCTTTTAGCTTTTATTTTATTGCTTCTATACTTATCTTGCTGTGCATGTTGAAAGAGGAAGCTTTTATAAACTGTTTTGAAAATCTTTACTCCCATCCTTGTGGCTTTTATGCATGGAAAATTGTCATTTAAAATGGATAGAAAAATGTGTTCTTTTTAAAATCGATATCCCAAAATTGTTTTGGTTTATAATCATCAAAAAGGGGGAATTTGTTAGATAAATATTTTTATCATGATTTTGATGATTTTTTTTAACTGAGTTTTCACACCAAAACAATGTCTCTAAATGTTGTCCAAATACTCCTAATTGATTTAAAATGTTTTTACTAATTTTTTGGAGTATTTCTTGAAATTTATTTTTGACACAAATTGGACAACACTTATGTCTCGTATTCAACCGGTCGCCCTAGAGGGCAACCCGTGCCTGAAAGTTGATTTCTAAAAACAGAAATGAGACGTTTGAAAAACCACAGGAGGTCGATCGATCGACCAAGAGGTCGACCGGTGTCTGAAGAACAAAAACATATTACAGAACAATCTGTTCTTCAAAAATTGAGTGGTTGGACCGGTCCAACTAAGGACCAACCGGTCAGACCCTATGTCAACCGGTCGAACCCCCTTGGACCGGTCGAACCCCCCTTCATCCCGTATCTGAATCTCTGATTTACTTTTCAACGTTCGAAATTTCTATAGGTCGGCCTATGTTATTTTTGACAGTATATTCTAACCGTTACAAGCCATTATCACCAAGATCTACTTTATCATTTTGTACATTATTGGTGCATCTTGTGATCTTCTTTTTGTAGATAAAAGTGTAGATGGAGGAGCCTATGTTGGAGATCCAATCTTGAAGACTCTCCTATAAATAAAAGAAGATTTGAAGCAACATATATAACAACACAAGAAAACAACACAACAAGAAAATCTGCAAATTTCTCTAAGCTTTCACATTTCAACATTCTTGTTGTGATAGCCTAAGGTCTTTTACTTTCACGTCTTGAGGTCTAGGCTTGATTCTTGATTACACTTGTACTTCAAAGTTGTATACTTCATTATCGAGTTGTAATCTTGAATTTGTGTTCGTCATTCAAACACAAGATATCCATGTGAGTGTTCTTGTGGTAAGAGCACACTTGAGTGATCTTAGGTGTTGAAGAGTGTGGTACTCTTCATAGGTAAAAAAAGATTTTGGTAATCTTCTTGTTGGAGAGTTTGGTGCTCTTCAAGTTGGAAAATTGTGGTAATCTTCATTGGTGCCGTTGTAAGAAAAGTGTGATGCTCTTCAAGGTGATGTTGTAATAGTTTTGGTAACTATTAATAAAATTCTTTTTTTTTTCGAAATCCATCCCAGAGATACTGGGGTGGTAGAGCACGTAGTCCCTAGGTGGGGTGAAGCTCTATAAATCGACGTGTGTTGTTTATTTTCCGCACTTACATTCTTGATATCATATTCACATTCGAAAAAGAGGGCAAAATCTGGAAAATTGGCATAATCTATTCACTCCCCTCTAGATTATCGTAGCCACTTTGACTAACAATATGATTATCTATCATCCCATATATATATATATTACCTTTCGAACTAATTAAGTGGAATATAGATATAATAATAATTTGCTGGAGTAAAAAGAAAAAAAACTATTGAAATCATAAGGAAAGAAATGCCTTGCAATATATTTTTAGACCAAATTGAGTAGTGGGATGTGTTGGATAAATTGGGTTGGTGTATATCAAATGACTGAAAACAAATTACTCTGTCGAAATGTCGAGGCAAGAGTTGAACTCTTTCTCTTTAAGACAAGATTACCCCGCTCACGGTGCTTACAGAATACGACAATCATCTCCCAAGATACAATGACAATCTGTAAGTCCAAGAGGCTATGATAATCTAGAGGGGGTGAATAGATTATCTCCATTTTATCGATTATGCCCTCTTTTTCGAATCAAACAAGCCAAGATAATAGTAAAGGTGCGGGAAGTAAATAACACGCGTCAATTTATAGATGTTCAACCCACCTAGGGCCTAATCCTCTACCACCCCAGTATATCCGGGATGGATTTCAAAAAGAAAAAAAGATTTTATTAATTACCAAAATTAATACAACACCTTACAACATCACCTTGAAGAGCACCATACTCTTCTACAACACCACATTTGAGATTTCCACAATCTCTCTTGAAGATTACCACAATCTCCAACGACACCTTGTGAAGATTACCACAATCTTCAACCTTGAAGAACACCAAATTCTTCAACACCTCAAGAGCACCACACTCTTCAATAAGAAGATCACCACAATCTTCTTGCACCTATCACCTAGATCATCCAAGTGTGTTCTTACCACAAGAACACTCACAAGGATTTCTTGTGTTGAATGATAACCCAAATTCAAGATTACAACTCGATAATGAATAATACAAGTTTGAGTGCAAGTGTAATCAAGAAATTGCAGCCTAGACCTCAAGATGTGAAAGTGAAAGACCTTAGGCTATTACAACAAGAATAATAACAATGAAGAACAAATATGTTTGCTTGAGTGTATCTTGTTGTGTTGTTGTATTATCTCTTCTTGTTGTGCTTCAAATCTTCCTCTATTTATAGGAGATGATTGATCATTGATAGGCTCCTCTTGGGAACTGATTTCTATAAAAAAAATTGCAATTAAAATCAAAATTTTAGCTGTTAGAAATCAATTCCACAAATTAGGGAAAAGCTGTCTGCTGCACAACGGTTAGAATTTTGCTGTCAAACCATAGGGCAACTGGTCGCACACAGATAGACGTGGAAAGAGTATTGCAGCAAAAAAACAACAGGGTGACCGGTCCAGGAAGGGTCAGACCGGTCAGGGGTCCGACCGGTCGCCCCCCAGGTGGACCAGTCCCCCTGACTAATTTTGAGGAACCAAAGTGTTCTGTCCAAAAATCTTGTTCCCAGGCACCGGTCGACGCTTAGGTCGACCTCCCTCAAAATTATTTCCGTCTCGTTTCTGTTTCAAAATTTAACTCCAGGTACGGGTTGCCCTATAGGGCGACCGGTTGAGCACGAGACAAGAGTGTTGTCCAATTTTAGTCGAAAATGAACTTCAAGAAATACTCCAAAAAAATAGTAAAAACATTTTAGACCGATCGGGAGTATTAGGACAATATTTAGAAACATTGTTTTGGTGTAAAAACACATTAGCACAAAATCATCAAAAGTGTTGTCCAATTTTTATCAAAAATAACTTTGAAGAAATACTCCGAGAATTTAGTACAAACATTATAAATCATTTAGGAGTATTTGGACAACATTTAAAAATATTGTTAAAAACAAAATCATCAAAATCATGATAAAACCATTTATCAAATAATCTTCCAATTTTTGATGATTACAAACAAAAACAATTTAGTGAGGTCGATTTTGAAAACAAAACAATTTTACCGGTTAAAAATAAACTATCCGTTGTGAGCGACAACATTCCACGCAACATTAAACACAAGGATGAGAGTGTAGATATACAAAACATTTAACCAAAAGCTCCCCCTATCAACATGCACAACAATAGTAATATAGAAGCAATCAACCAAAAGCTAAAAGCTCAGCTTTTGCAACTTGAGCTTAAGTATCAAGAGTTTATAAGCTCCTCCTGTCAACAAAACATCATAAGACATGTAAATAAGTCCAACAAACAACAAATGGACTAAGTATACTACATAGCTTTTGGCTTTTAGGAGCCCTAGCTTATAACTTCTTTCACGAGCTTATATTAGCTTTTATGAGCTAATGAGCTTATAACCTATTTCTCTCCCTTTGGAATCATCAAAAATAATGTTAGCACGATAAAAACATCATATTCCCATATTAAAGTGCGCAATCAATCGAGTTATTGATCATTAAGCTTAGAATTCCAAAAGCAAAGGGAAGAGTTGGCCAAAGAAATACTTGTAAAACTAGTGAAAGCTCATTTAAGTTGCAAAACATGATCTCTATAAATATATAAGACATTTGAAAAAGAGAGAGTCATGTAAGTGATGAATTTTCCTTAGAAACATTTTATCGAACACTTGGCGGGCATCAAGTATAAAAGAAAATGTGTAGCCCTTTGAAAAATTTCGCTAAGCCAATATATCATCACTTATTTTGCACAACACATCATTCAACCAATATTATCCAACAATATCAATAAAGAGACATATTCTCAAGGGTTCAACCCAATTGAGATAACCAACAAAGCAAATGATTAAGGCATTACCAATGCCATCAAGCAAGAATTAAAAGAAGCATTTTTACCATCAAGTACTTCTTACCTTTCATCCAAAAATATCAAACAATGTAATAAATTAGAGTATTTTTTACCATCAAATACTCCATTAAGGCCAATACCACAACAATCAAAAGTTACTAGCACTCTTGCTAGTTCATCCCCTTTAAGAAAGACAAACAAATCTCATTAGTGCAATAGAGTTTTACAAGATAGTTCATAAAAATTCAATACATCAAAGACAAGTTAAAATATGCAAAGACAATAAGATAAACACGGGGTAGGGACATCAATCCTCATCCGAAGAGAAGCAAACCGCGGGGATAAGCTCTTTGATGAATTTCTTCAATTTTCCCATAGACTTTTTCAACCTAGAATTCTCTTCCTTCACAACCCGGAGCTCTTTTCTAAGAGATGCAACATCTCTAAATGTATCTCTTTCCACTTTTTCCATTCTCTCTTTGAGACTTAAATCCTCTACATCCGGCTCATTTTCATCTTCTCCATCGTCTCATTCATTAAAGTGCTCTTCCTCATTTCCTACATTCTCTTCTTCCCTATCTTCTTGTTCCTCTTCTTGTTCTTCGACATTACCTCTCCCAATATTTCCAACCTCATTGTCATTAAAGAAGTCATCCCGAGGTTGTTGTGGATTTCGAGCACGTCCCCTAGCGGCTTTAGTGGGAACCCGTGGTAAAGTTCGTCGCATTCTTACCATTTGTAGAATGTTGTCATTATCATAATCATTGTGACGAATTTCAGTATTCATCTTATTTTCTGGGTAGCCCGATAGGTATAGTAATCGACAAATCAAGTTCCCCAAAGTATATTTATTCTTAGTAAGCCTTCTTGATTCCGACAAACAATACATAAATATAGCCGCATAATTTACCCTTTCTCCACGGATGATCTTATAGGTAAGAAAAAGTTCGAGATTACTCGGAAGTTTCACTTCTTTACCACATACACAATAGGAGCATATAATAGACACAATTCGATAATTCGGCGGCATTGCCGAGAAGGTTACTTCCGGAAACACTCCTAAAAATATTTTCACCTCTTCTAGTGAAACACCAAAAAGATCATCATTCCAATGAGTGCAATCCACATTAACAACTCCATCATTCGGCACATTGAAATGATTACAAATATCGGCCAATGTCCAAGAAAAATGCCTTCCATTAACGAATGTGTGAAGTTCTAAAGGATTATCTTCCGTAGCATCAACAATCCACATATTTGCATAAAATAGTTTTATAAGCTCGTCATCATAATGCAAACACGGATTATCCCATAATGATACCCAACCTTGAATTTCAAAGTAAGCCCTAATTTCTGGATATTCATCATGAAATGCTAAAAATCGAACCATACGAGTGCAAACAATTTTCTTGTCATTCAATCAAATATTTTCATAATGCTCTTCCGCAAGTTTATTCAAAAATCGAAATCTATTAGCTCTAGAGGGAGGATCGGGAAGAAGTGACAACTTACTCGAGTCCCAATGATTATTCGATTTTGAAATCCCAGCTCTCAATTCAACAATCTCCTCTTCTGTAAGCCGGTTTCGATTATCTCTTTGTGGAATATCATCTTGTTGGGGGTTAGAAGAAGATTCTCCCCTTTACTTCCTTCTTCTCTTTTGAAGATTTCATCCGGTAAATTGATGGGGTGCCATGAAAACAAGATGAATTTGAGTAATATAATTTCAAAGATGTAACAATTTGAGAGATAATGAGAGATTTTGAGAGAATTTTGGAGCATGAGAGAGTTAGGGTTCGAAGTTTGAATATGAAGAGAAGATATGAGAACCCCTGTTTTTAAAAGAAAACTTATCGACCGCCTCGTAATCACCGGGGTCATCGGGTCGATGGGGTTGTCGATCGGTGTGGTCAACCTGGGTCGACCCTTTTTGGTCGAATTCAGCACCGCCTCGGGGTACCGTTTATTGAAAAATTTGACCAAAAAATGCAAATCGAACCCCAATCATTTTAAAAATGCGCAAACGTGCAAATATGACATATATCCAATTTTTATGAGCCAATAAACATTAAGAGACTCGATTAAAACAAGATTTTGAAAAGTGCCCCTTTAACAAAAAAATTGGCAAATCCATTTAATGACACTTAAGAGAAATGCAATGAAATGGTTTGAAGGATAAGCGCATGATCATGACATGAAGAACATCGAGTTCTAGAAATAATACGAGTAAACGTACCTCGATAGTTTAAGGTCCTCTTGACACATTATATATATCCTACACAATTCTTAAACAAATCTAATACAAAACACCATGATACAAGTGTAAGGTAAAAATAATATATGTCACAAGTATGTTTATGCCATAAAAATCCATATGAGATTATAAAACACTTTAATCTAAGTAAATGCACAAGAGTTTTAAAAATATCATGCAAGGTCTTCTTTTTCAAAGAATTTTAAAAACGCAAATATATATTGAAGACCTTAATTTAAAAAAAAATTGAAAACTCATTTTGAAAAATTAGGCACAAATAAAAACATGCATAATAACAAAATAAAATGCATATTTAAATGGGGAGATACGATTTACCAATTACGCTATTTCCATGGGTTGTGCCGTTCCCATTGTTGATGATATCTCCCCCTTTGAAAATCGTATTGTTGATGATAGCTTCTCCAATTGCTCCATTTCCAAGGATTTTGTCCTTCCCATTGTTGATAATGTCTTTCTCTTGGAAATTCATTGTGGTGATGTCTTCTCCTTTGATCAAATGAGACGGTCATTTGATGTCTTCTTGGCGATATAAATTTTCCTTGCATATTATTCCGCCGGGTACCTAATATGACATTGTTTTTTGGTACCCTCAAGTGTTTGGGTCCTTTGGGATTAGCTTTGAGACTTTTAGGTCTCCAATAATAATTAGAGCTATTTCTAGCCCGACAAGTATTAGCCGTATGACCCTTTTTACCACAATAGAAACATGTAATAATTTTAGAAGTATAATGACCAACATGCATAGAGACTTGATCCTTTTTCATATGATTGATAACATTAGGCTTATGATCAAGTTCTAGTTTCAAAGTTTCACAATTATGAATATCAACAATCTTGGTCATTTTATTGGTACTCAAGTTGGATTTAGATAAATCCTTTTTCATGCAATTGATATCCTCAACAAGAGTACTATTTTCTTTTTCAAAGTTTCTAACCTTGTCAAGTGTGGTGGTGTGAGTACATGATAGTGATTCATAAGAAGCAAATAGACTATCCTTATCATTTTTCAAAACATTGAATTCCTTTTTCAAATTTTTGTATTTAACAAGTAAGCTTTGGAATTCATTTTGAAGTTCATCATAATCATTGAGCAAATCACTATAATCATTTTGCAATTCATTGTCATAAGAAGTAGAGGGTTTAGAACTTACCTCGTTTTCTTCGAAGCCCATAAGACAACGTTCATTTTCATCATCGTCGGAAGTTGTAGGAAGCTCATCCCATTTTGTTGGATTTGATGTTGTATCCATTTGAGAAGTAGATGCTTCTGAGTGACTCCTTTCATTTGCATATACTTCTTCCAATTTTCTCCATACTTTATGAGCCGATTTAATTCCTACAATATGATCATATTCCAAAATGGTAAGTGAACAATACAAAATATTAAGAGCTTTACCATTTAAGGAGATGACTTTCTTCTCTTCATCATTGAGCTCCTTGAAGCCTTTGGAGATGTGTGGTGTGTCCATCATTGGAATGGATTCTTCATTAATGACCGTGTTTCAAATATCGAACCCGCAACCTTATAGATAGCATTCCATTCTTTCTTTCCAAAATGTAAAATTTTTGGAATCAAATAGTGGTGGCTTGGTGGTGGAGGCGCCGGTAAGATAGACTTCATTCGTAGCCAATGATCGTTCCTATTTACTCGCGATGTGGAATGAGCTTGCCAAAGAGTTTGGCTCTGATACCACTTGTAAGTCCAAGCGGCTACGATAATCTAGAGGGGGGTGAATAGATTATCTCCATTTTCTCGATTATGCCCTCTTTTTCGAATCAAACAAGCCAAGACAATAGTAAAGGTACAAGAAGTAAATATAAAACACACGTCGATTTATAAATGTTCAACCCACCTAGGTCCTAATCCTCTACCACCCCAGTATACCCGGGATGGATTTCAAAAAGAAAAAAAGATTTTATTAACTACCAAAATTAATACAACACCTTACAACATCACCTTGAAGAGCACCACACTCTTCTACAACACCACCTTTGAGATTTCCACAATCTCTCTTGAAGATTACCACAATCTCCAACGGCACCTTGTGAAGATTACCACAATCTTCAACCTTGAAGAACACCAAATTCTTCAACACCTCAAGAGCACCACACTCTTCAATAAGAAGATCACCACAATCTTTTTGCACATATCATCTAGATCATCCAAGTGTGTTCTTACCACAAGAACACTCACAAGGATATCTTGTGTTGAATGATAACCCAAATTCAAGATTACAACTCGATAATGAATAATACAAATTTGAGTGCAAGTGTAATCAAGAAATAAAGCCTAGACCTCAAGATGTGAAAGTGAAAGACCTTAGGCTATTACAACAAGAATAATAACTATGAAGAACAAATATGTTTGCTTAAGTGTATCTTGTTGTGTTGTATTATCTCTTGTTGTTGTGCTTCAAATCTTCCTCTATTTATAGGAGATGATTGATCATTGATAGGCTCCTCTTGGGAACTGATTTCTACAAAAAAATTGCAATTAAAATCAAGATTATAGCTGTTAGAAATTAATCCCACAAATTAGGAAAAAATTGTCTGCTGCACAACGGTTAGAATTTTGCTGTCAAACCATAGGGCGACCAGTCGTGCACAGATAGACGTTGAAAGAGTATTGTAGCAAAAAAATAACAGGGTGACCGGTCCAGGGGGGTCGGACCAGTCGAGCAGGGGTCCAACCGGTCGCCCCCCAGGTGGACCGATCCCCCTGACTAATTTTGAGGAACCAAAGTGTTCTGTCCAAAAGACTTGTTCCCAGGCACCGGTCGACGCTTATCGACCTCCCTCAAAATTATTTCCGTCTCGTTTCTGTTTCAAAACTTAACTCCAGGTACGGGTTGCCCTATAGGGCGACCGGTTGAGCACGAGACAAGAGTGTTGTCCAATTGTAGCCAAAAATAAACTTCAAGAAATACTCCGAAAAAATAGTAAAAATATTTTGGACCGATCGGGAGTATTAGGACAACATTTAGAAATATTATTTTGGTGTAAAAACACATTAACACAAAATCATCAAAAATGTTGTCCAATTTTTATCAAAAATAACTTTGAAGAAATACTTCGAGAATTTAGTATAAACATTATAAATCGTTTAGGAGTATTTGGACAACAATTAAAAATATTGTTTTGGTGTAAAAACAAAATCATCAAAATCATGATAAAATCATTTATCAAACACAATCTACTTGCGATAGTTTCACTACAAATCGCAAGTACAACGAACACAATGATGCTTTTGAACTCTCTTTTACTTAAATTATGCAAGTATGCTTGATGAATACACGATGGAAGGAACAAGCAAGTGAAGCGAGTTAAATGACCAGTTGGTCTCTCTCTTTTTACTCTGATTCAAAATGAATTATGGGGACTGATATATATAGAGCTTCTAGTACCTCTTCAGACTGGGTGCAACCCCAGGTTCAGATCAGTCATGATCGTCAGATCGCACCTTGTAGTCAATGACTCCGATTTGGTGGTCCTGATTGCATCTGACTAAAGGAATACACCCTTTGGCATACACCTCTGCACACTAGACAGTTGTGCCCAGTCATGATTCCCCGTCCGCGAACATACATGTCCAATTAGCGTCAGCCTGCCACGTGTCGCCACCTGGACGACTATGCTAAGTCACTGCCACCCTGCCACATCACCGAGCCACTAGACCAAATCCTTGTTCGGTTTGTCAAAACTTTAAGGTTCCTCAAAGCTCCTCGCGACGATGAGACGTGCAAAGTGCACTTCTAAAACGCCCAATTTGATTATGTGCGATGTGTGCGGGCAAAAGCTAGTCAAAATTGACTTGGTCCACTAGCGTGTACCATAAGGAGTTTCAAATGATTACACATTATTAGTGGTGAAGCTCTTTATTAACTAGTCAAATATTTAATATGTTTCCTATGTGGGATATGACTTTCCATATTCACACTATTTTATATTCCATATATAAAAGCATTTTAAGTGGCCAACTTCATGCATTTATTTCTCATTCACCCGACATTGATTTTGAGAAATTCAAAATGATAAACTCATCTACCCGCGGCGTAGATGACGTTTATCTCATTTATTTCATACATCAAATAAATGAACCCACTTAAATAATTGGTCAAAATCGGGTAAAAATTCAATTTATTAAAACCAATTCCAACAACATTATAAGAGGATTGATAAAATTGCAAAAATAGTCTTGTAATTATAATGTGGTAGCAAAAAAGTCCTGGAACAATTTTGCAATTTTGCCTTAGAGAATTAGAGATTCTTGGGTTTTGGAGTACTCATGGTTTTCTATAAAATACTTAAGTAGTGGTCGACAAATGTTTTTTATAAAATGGACGGATCAGTAATTAAATTTAGAACTATTTTAAATTTTGACGAAAAGTAAATAAAACCTTAATCATGAATAGATTAAAAAAATCTTTATAAAGTGAATTGTCTAGCACTAATAATACAAGGGTACTACGATGTTTGGTGTTTATTTTTTTGGAACCAACATTATTGTCAGATCTTATGATTTAGATTTTAGACTTATCTTACCATAGACTTTGTCCCATTTCAGTGCAACTTTGATCATAAAATATATGGGTAATTACAGGACCAATCACAAAAAGAAAGTTTTATTTTATTTTAATGGCTAAAAGGATGGTCTATATATTAAGAAACCACAAAGTCAATTTGGTTTGCTATCCTAAATTGCAGCACTAAAGTAGACCTATATGACTTTAACCAAATGTTAATATATTTGTAAAAGTGCCCCAAGAGGGAGACAATAAGCATCAAACATCATCAGTTGGTGTGCTTATATTATTTTTAAGTGATGTGGTACCACTTTCTCATCCAATCCAAATGCATTTCAGTTATCGATTGAGGTTATTGTATGTGATACAAATTGTATAATTAGGCCATTGGATTGTCCCACCAAAAATCCTCTTACGCTCAAGTCAAATTTAGAAAGTCATAGAATAATCAAAATGTATGCATATTATATATATATAGATTGGATCAAATGAGACTACATAATTAGAGTGAAACAGTGTGAACTAATCTGTCCACAAATCTGTTATTTTAGATGGTTGAAATTTACCCAATTTAATAAATATTTTTGATTTAATTTAAATCTAAAAAAGGGCATCAATGTAATTATGTTGGTAAAAATGAAGATTTAAAATTATTAATTATACAAATGAAATTATAAAACAGCCAACCTGACAAATTTGATCTGATGCTATTAGAATTGAAACAACTCTGCTATATTTCTCATTGTTTCGTCAAACCAAATTACATCATGAAGGTTATATTTATACCAGAAGAATAAGCTAATTTCTGTCAGTTAAGAAAACTAACTAACCGTCTAACAATGAGTTAACCAACTAACAAAATGTAACAAACTTCTTAACAGAATAACACAGAAATTATTCTCTAATACTCCCCCTCAAGATGAGCGGAAAATATTTTTGATAGCCATCTTGGACAGTAGAGGACCAAAAACAGAAGCGGGCAACAGTTTGGTGAACAAGTCAGCTAGCTGAAGATGTGAATGGATGGGAAGCAATTTTATGGTGCCATATGTAACTCGATCTCGAACAAAGTGACAATCTAATTCGATATGTTTAGTTCGCTCGTGGAAGGACGGATTGGTGGCAATGTGCACAGCAGCCTGGTTGTCGCAGAAGAGAGTGATCGGACCTGCAAGAGAAATTTGAAAATCGAGAAATAATTGTTTAAGCCATAAGAGTTCGCTAGTGGTGACGGCTAAAGCACGGTACTCAGCCTCAGCGGATGAACGGGAAACAGTGGTTTGCTTTTTAGACTTCCAAGAAATCAAAGACTCTCCTAAGAAAACGCAGAAGCCCGTGGTAGAACGACGAGTATCCGGACACGAAGCCCTCGGCCCTGGACCAAAAGCTTGCTTTTGTAATTTGGAGGCGGCAGAGAAAAATATCCACGACCAGGGATCCTTTCAAGTATCGGAGGAGATGAAACACAGCAGTAAGGTGTGGGGCACATGGTTTAGCAACAAACTGGCTTAACTTGTGAACGACAAATGTAATATCCGGATGAGTATGCGTAAGATAGAGAAGGCGACCAATTAAGCGACTGATGGCTCAAAAGCTACTTTAGCAAACCATAGGCAAGTGCACCTATCGTTTTATAGTATAGATTATTGAGTACCGAGTGTCATTCCCACGAGGATTGTAAGTACTAATAATTACCGTCTTTTTATTATTTAATCTAATTAATTTTCAGAGTTTTTTGTTTGATTAATAAACTACAATTTGTAAAAAATAAAGAAAGATTTGTAAAATAAGAAATCAAGAGATATAGATGTGTTTGAATGTAAATCCCTCTAGAATATTTTTGTGATTTAACAAGTTAAAAATACAACTATGAACCCTTAAGCAAAAACCATCCTCTTTTGATAAAACCATCCAATTTAAGTTAAACCCTTTCTCAAGGTGAAAAACTCCTAATCTCAAGTTGATTAACTGAAATCTCTTTCTAGTTAAAACCCCCAAGACAACATTATAACGATTTATGAATTCCCATATTAGGTTTGATCCTAATCCAGAAGATTTATGTCATCATATATCTAGGATTGCATGCAACTCTTTTCACTTATATAGGTTCTATTTCACCATGAATCTCTCGATTTCCCGGATGAAAAATAAACTTCAAATCAATATTGCGCATATACCAATTCGAATGAATAAAGCATAATATAAGTGAATCACACAAAACATGAAGATTTTATTAAAAACATACACACCTTAATCACAAATCCATTCTAGAGTTCATTACATTCAGACACTAGGAGTTTAGCTACTCATGATCTTGACAAAAAAGTAAATTACACAGGAAGATGTAAATATTATAGACATGGTGTACTTATCTTTCTCAAAATCTCAATTGACTTCTTTCTTGAATGATGATGTTGCTCCAAGCCTTCTTCCCCAATGTTGCCTCAAGCTTACTCCTCCAAGACTCCTTGATCCCAATTATGAATATGATGAATTATCTAATCAAATACATGAATGAATTATGAATGCTCCTCCCAACTTCAGCTCTTGGCTTTTATAGACACCATTTTTGTATAATAATACATTGATGGTGCCATCTTTTGCTAAACAATTGCCTCCACTTTCATTGTTGGTTGGTAAATTCTTGTACTCAATTGATGATTGAGGAAATATGGAGACATGGTGGAGCAAAATTGGGTGTTAAAGGTGTACAAAAGTGGTCAAAAAAGCTTGATTGGTGAGTTTTTCATAGAAAAATTGCAAAAGGAAGTCCTTGACATGGCCATGTCGCAGAACACACCCTGGCCATGTTGTCTAATATGGCCGTGTCGCCCAACACGGCCAGGCCATGTTGGGGGCTGTTTTGTGCGAATTTTTTGAGTTTTTGGCTCCCGGCGGAACACGGCCGTGTTGCCCAACACCCCCTACCCGTGTTGGGCCAAAAAAACCCCAAAATGACGCGTTTGGCTTGAGATTTTGAGCATTTTTGCATCCTTAAACTCCCCGGCATGTTTTGATATGAATCCATGGTCCGAAATTCACCAAAATTAGCCCCGAATGGTCAATCTACATCAATAAAAGCATCTCGGAGTAATATGAACTATGTACAATCAAAAATTTACAACTAACAATAAAATAACTCGAATTCTACTCAAATATACACATAAAACATGCATAAAAAGACCATTATCAGCGGCGATATTGAGATGCATCTGTGAGAAGTTCCCCTTCAGAAATACTCAATTTGAGAGTAGGATCCATGGGTGTAGTGACAGGTTTTGCCCCCAATAAACCTGTATCATCTACGAGTTGTAAAGTGTACTGTCTTTGTGTTAACACAATGCCAAGGTTGGAACGTGCTATCTCCAATCCCAGAAAAAATTTCAGAGTCCCTAAATCCTTCACACGAAATTGAGCAAGCAAAAAAGTTTTGACATCGGATAGAATGGAGGCCGTTGGACCCGTGACAATGATATCATCTACATAGAGGAGGACTGCCACAAACGTGTTAGCTGAGCCCTTAGTGAACAAAGAGTAATCTAACTTGGATTGCGAAAAACCATGTTGGATGAGAACCGAGGTAAACTTGGAGTTCCATTGGCGCGAGGCTTGTTTAAGGCCATAAATAGACTTGTGTAATCGACAAGCTAATTTGGGAGAATTAGTTGACAGATGGGGCTGCTCCCCCTGTCCCAAAAATCCAAGAGGGACATCCATATACACTTCTTCAAACAAATCACCATTAAGAAAAGCGTTATTTACATCAATTTGCATGAGAGGCCAATTATGAATGGCAGCTAAAGCTAAAAGCACCTTGACTGTAACAAGCTTAGCCACCGGGGAAAAGGTGTCAAGATAGTCAATACCCTCTTGTTGATTATAGCCCTTCGCAATGAGGCGAGCTTTGTAACGAGAAACTGAACCGTTAGCAGCATATTTGATCTTGTATAACCATCGGCACCCAATATTGTGTTTATGATGAGGTAATGGAACAATAGACCATGTTTGATTAGCTACCATTGCATCTAATTCTTCCTTCATAGTCGTACGCCATTGAGGATACTTGACAGCTTGATGATAAAATTGTGGCTCAAATGTAGCAGACATCGAAAGCACAAATTTTTTGTGAGAAGTAGAAAGTGCATCATAACTTAAAACCTGTTGGAGAGGGAATGACACTTCAGGGCCAGATGGAGGGTGCCCTGTTAACAAGTTGCAATGGTAATCTTGCAAGTAAGCAGGGGATTTGGAGGGCCGTGCGGACTTGCGTCGAACAACTAATTCTTCAGGCGGAGGCACAGGGTGATCAGTTTGCGGACTAGGGGCTGGGATATCATCTGAAAATTGTGGAGCACATGGATGAGGTAGTACTATGTGTGAGAAAGGATCCGGAAGTGTGTTTGTATTATGATGACTTTGAAATGGAAAGGTGGACTCATGAAAGATAACATCTCGAGAAATAAACACTTGGTTCGTATGAAGGTCCAAAAGTTTGTATCCTTTAACATGTGGCCGATATCCAAGGAAAATGCATCGTCGAGTTCGTGGTTGGAATTTAGTTCGATGATATGCTAGTTTTGAAGCAAATGCGAGACATCCAAAAACCCGTAGTGATGAATAATCAAATTTCTGGTTGTATAACTTTGCAAATGGAGTGAAATTGTCCAGGACTCGCGAAGGAGTACGGTTGATTAGGAAAGTAGCAGCAAATACACAATCAGACCAATATGTAATGGGAATATGAGACTGGAAGTAAAGAGCCCGGGCTACATTCAACAAATGTTGGTGCTTGCATTCGACCACTGAATTTTGCTGTGGGGTTTCAACACAAGAAAACTGATGCACTACACCTCTATCACCAAAATAATCTGTAAACTGAAGTTCTGGGGCATTATCAGATCGAAATGATTTAATCTTTTTGTTGAATTGAGTTTCAATCATCGTGAAGAAACGAGGAATAACACGACTAACATCAGATTTAGCATGTAGTAAAAAAAGCCAAGTAAAATGAGAGCAATCATCCACCAATGTAAGAAAGTAACGATGACCCGTATGGGAACTTAGAGAGCACGGTTCCCATATGTCACAATGTATTAGATCAAATGGAGCTGCTGCAATGTTATTGTGCGAATGAAACATCAATCTTTTTTGCTTAGCTAATGGACAAACTGAGCATACATCCAGATTATTGGAACTAGGGATATCTAGTTTGTCTTTGAGTGATGACAAGCACTCACTGAGAAGCAGTATTATTTGAACTATGTACATTGTTAACATGAGTGTGCAGAAGTTGTGAAAATCCTACAGCTGAATCAAGCACATACAGTCCACCAAGCACCTCACCCTTGCCAATCATCTTCAGTGATGCCAGATCCTGAATGGTAAAATATGTAGGAAAAAAATGGACAATCAAATTTGCATCCGCAGCCAATGCACTCACTGATAATAGGTTGAATTTGAATTGAGGTATATATAAAACATTTCGGTGAACCACTGAATCGCCCAATGAAATATCCCCAGATAAGCAAGCCTCAATAGAAACATTATTTAGGAGTGTAACGGACGAATTAGCAGAACGATGTAGTGAGATAAAAGCATCACGATTGCAACAAATGTGTCTGGAAGCTCCAGAATCAACTATCCAAAACCGTGATTGAAACATTACAGAGTCCAACGAGATTGAAAAGCAAGTACCTGTTGTGTGTGTATTGGCAGAGGAATTTCCAGCAGACAATGTTGATAACTGGCTCGAAAGCATCGCAATGAGTTGTTAACATTGAGCCATATTCAGTGAATTAACTGAATCTCCTGAGGATGAAGATGACTCCGTAGCAGGTTGAGCAATCACTTGATTAACATTGCTGGATGGAGTATTTGAAAAACGGGAGCGAGGCTTATATCCAGGTGGATACCCATGGACCTTGTAGCATTTGTCAATTGTATGTCCATGAAAATTGCAATGAGTCTGAAAGGATCATCACGCTTTTGTGTTCGGGAAGAATTACCATGAGACGATATGTTTGAAACCGTATTTGGACGTCGAGTATTTTGCTGAACATTACAAGCCATAGTGCCCCCTGTAGTATCAACTACAATTCCAACCTTACGCTGTTGCTCTTCTTGTGAAACAAGAGAAAATACTCGATTCATAGGAGGAAGGGGATCCATAAGTAAAATTTGACTACGAACCTGAGAGTATGACTCATTCAAGCCCATGAGAAATGTAAGGACATAATCAACTTGATGAAAATCGAAATCGCACGTACACCACCACAACTACACTTACACACGGTGCAAGATGGGCGAAAATTTCTAATTCTTCCCATATGGTTTTAACCTTTGTGAAATAAGAACTAATGGACAATTGGTCTTGTTTCAGATTCAGTAGATCACGTCGGAGTTGAAAGAGACGAGGGCCATTACTCTGTTGAAATCTCTCCTGCAAATCAAGCCAAATGTCCCTGACTGATTCTGAGAACAAGATACTAGCACTAATTTCTTTGGAAACTGAGTTGAGGATCCAACTAATCACAATGTTATTGGTTGCGAATCCATGAATTGAGAAGGTGAACATCTGTATCGGAAGGGCGAAATAGAGATCCATCGATAAACTTCAATTTGTTCTTGACAGATAGGGCAATGGTCATTGCACGAGACCACAAAGCATAATTGTCACCGGCTAGTTGCTGAGAAACAAGCACTAGACAAGGATTATCTGAGTGATGAATGAAATAAACACTTGAAGGATCATCAATGGCGGATTGGCTGGATTCAGAACTCATTGTGAAATTGTTGGGGAATAACTATGCAACAACCACCGGATGTGAGAGATGATCGGCGAGAAATCACCACAATAGCCGTCGGATTATGAAATACCTTCGCTGGAGATCTACACGGCAATCGCTGTCGCCGGAATGTGAGCCAGAGAAAGAGTAAGATGAAATTCAACTGATACCATATTAGAATTGAAACAACTTTGCTATACTTCTCATTGTTTTGTCAAACCAAATTACATCAGGAAGGTTATATTTATTCTCTAATAGATGCAATGCAGGACAATGAAAAGAAAAACATCATGGCCGTCTAAACACTCTGCAACACAATAATAGGGTCCACACTCATGGCCACCACATCTATCCTCCTCTGCTCCGGCCTCGCCGCCGTCATCAGTAGCACATACAGCATGAAGAAGCCACTAAACGACGCCATTTACGACACGCACGACGAATTCATGGTGGCACTAAAATACGTGACACTCCTCGTCCTCTTCCTTTTCTCCTTCGTCTGGCACTCGCTCTCGATTAGGTTTATCAATCAGGTCAATTTCCTAATTAATTGTCCACCGGACACCACGACGGCGATGAGGCCGAGACTGGCGGTGGGCCGTCGGGGCTATTGGGGAATTACCTGCAGCAGGGGTTTGGGGTGGTTTACGACTTAGATTTTTTTCGATGTATACTTAGATGTGGTTGCTGTATAAATAGTTAATTTTTTATTTATATATTTATGTTGTTGTCTACTTTATGTTTTTTGTTGTATACTTATATGTGTTTTGTTGGATACTTATATTTTTGTTTGACAATTGTAATATGCAGTAAAATTATGTTAAACATACAACAAAATAGTATTAAATATACATCAAATATATGCTAAATATACAACACAATAATGAGCGTGATTTTCTCTCTCTATAATTGATTTACTTAATCCATGGTCCCCATATGTTAATGAGTATGATTCTCTCTATCTATAACTGTTTCCTTAATTCACGGCCCCCACATGTTTTTTGTTCGACCATTTTAATATACAGTAAAATTATGTTAAACATACATCAAAATAGTGTTAAGTATACAACAAATCATTGATAAATGTACAACATACTGCATGGTAGAGCACATGCGAGATTTTCTCTCTCCCCAGCGCTATTTTCTCTCTCATAATAACTGATTCCATATTAGGATGGTCCCCCACATGTTTGTTTTGATAATTATACCCTTATTTTGCCTTAATTAAATGTTTAATGTAATTTTAACCCCTATTTATCTTAGCCATTGATATAGATAAGGGAGGGTTGAGATGAATCCACATTGTCTCACTATAATATGTGGTCTCATTGTATCATTCCCTATATATATATATATGATTTGGTTCAAATGAGACCACCCTCCCTAGGTGAGACAATGTGGACTCATCTTACCCAGTGATCTTAAAAAATGAAGGGATGTGATTAATTCAGTTTTTTAAATTATTTCCTAATTTCGCTGATTTTAATGGTAAGATTGTAATTTTGTAATTCAAATTAGTGGTCCCAGTGATTTTATGGGTGAACCGACACTCAGGATTTTGTGGCGGAATTTAAGGAACTGTTTTCTTTCGAAATATTTTTATTTTACAAAGATAGTTAGGGTTCTTATCTTCGCATAATTAGACATCAAATAATGCATATTTAGTTATTTTGTTGGCACTTTGCTTTTTTCGAAAACAACACATAATTGAATATAACGCATCGCATATGTAGTTATACTACCTTTCGCATAAATAGGTTCAATATAATGTATATTTAGTTATGAAAATGGGATGTTGCTTTTGGAAATTATAAAAATGGGATGTTACATAATGTACTGCATATTTAGTTATTCCACAATGCATAGATAGTTTCTAGATAATACATAGTTAGTTGATTTTGATGCATAGTTTATGACGTCTTGCATAGTTGGATATACTGTACTACATATTAGTTTTTTTTACGCTGCATAGATAGTTTTCCGATAATGCATATTTAGTTGAGTTTTGTTGCATTTTTAGTTTTCGAACCGACTGTCGTTATTTCTCTGTAATATAATCGATTTTTCTTATTTTTTCTCTATAATTTTCATGAACTGTAATTTTTGAGTTCTTCACAGTTTTCTTTATTTGTGTTAATGGAGGAATGAGAGAGAGAGAGAGAGAGAGAGAGAGAGAGAGAGAGAGAGAGAGAGAGACGTGAGATTGGGGAAATTGGGAGATGTAATGAGAGAGAAAGAGATTTGATTCCATTTTAATATATTTTTTTATCCATTAAATCATACCCATTGATTAATAGTGGGGGATGGTTGAGATTAGTCCATTGTGTCTCACCTAGAGACATGGTCTCACTTGATCCTCTCCATATATATATATATATATATATATATATATGAATAATTAAAACTTACTTTTTCCCTAAGAAAAAACATACTTTTATTTTTCGTAGAACATTTGTCACCTTCTTTTCCCCCACATTCAAATGTCAAATCTTATAAAAGCAATGTATATTTATTTAATTTTGTAAAAATGCTAAGGAAAGGGAGTCCTTTGATATATAAATCTCTTTTTTAGTTATTAGTTTCAACTCCTAGTACTATATAGGGTAAAATTCACTTTCCCCCTTGTACTATTAGTTTTGTATCAATTTCCCCCCTCTACTATGAAAACCTTCAAATACCTCCTTAAATCTATAATAGCTATATTGATAGACAAAAATACCTCTAATTTAAAATAAAATAATAAATTTTATTTGCATACTATTATAAACTATAAATATATTTTCCCTCTATAATTAAATATAAATTAGTTTGATTCTGATTATTGTTCAAAACTAATTTTATAATAAACATAATCTTAAATTTAACCTAAAAAAAATAAATTGAAAAATTAACTTTAATATATAGAGAGGTCACATTTTAACATTAGAGAGAAACCTCATTAACAAATATAACTTTAATAAATTTTGAGTCAAAATAATAGAAATTATTTAACAATACATATTTTCTATTATGTATGGTGCACATAAGTAAATGAAATATGTTAATGGATAAAATTACAATTTAATAATTATTTATTATGTGTGAAATAGAAATTAATATTAACAATAAATAAAGTTTATTCAAAAATATCAATACAATTAAGAATGAGTGAAGAAGTGCTAAAAAATAAGGGCTTGTATGGATGTATTTCCAAGTCCAATTTCCAGTTTTTAGTGTTGGAAAATAAATTTTCAAACTTTATTAATTTTCGTGTGAGAATTGAGAATATGTTTGGTTTGTTGTCTGAATTTCTGTTTGAAAATGAGAATATGTTTGGTTATAGTTTTTAAAATGTATTTTTGACATAGGTTTGCGTGATTGTAGTGTATTTTTACCTAGGTTTGCATAATTTGAATGAAAAATTGTTTGGTTGTGTTTTCAAAAGAATATTTTTCATAAAAAAGTGAAAATTGGAAATGACTTCAATTCTATTGAAAACTTTTGAAACAAACATAAACCCATTTTTCGGAATAGTTGGAAAGTGCAAAAATGGCGTTGGAAACACAACCATACAAGGCCTAAGAATTTAAAAGAAGTTTTCTAAAACAACATAATGTAATTATAAGTGAGATAATAATTTCTAAAGAAAATATTGTGTTTTATATTTAATTATCACTATTATATCTATTTATTTAGGATTCAATTAATATTAGTGTTAAATAGAAATAATATCCAATTATTAATATTTAATGGTCAAAAAGTATTATAGGACTTTTTTTGTTTAATATTTTAAAATATATATTTTTTCGTTCATAAATAAATTTTTTTATTAGTTAATATGTTGTACATATATCACATGCCTTATTTAATATAAATATTTAAGAATACCAATTAATATAGAGGAAATGGTACAAAATAGCCATTTCCAAATTGCAAAGATTAAAAATAGCCAACTTTTTCAAACACATCTTTTTTTAACCATTTTAGGGTGTGAAATGACGTTCATACCCTTTAAGCATATGAATGGTCATATACTTCTCTTTTCATTTATCTCTATGTATTTTCTTACTCTTTCTTCTAAATTTTGTTTTTTAAAATCGAATCTGTATTTTTTGTTTTAAAATATGCAATATGGGTGTTGAATTATAGATATCGAAAAGATGATTAATTTGATATATTATACATACAAAACGAATTTAAAACGAAAAAATTATTTAAATTCAAAGTTTTTTGGAGAAAAACAAAATAACTGCTACAGTGTTCGAGATACACTAACTCGAACTACAGTGTCTGAGTTAGTGCTACAATGTTCGAGTTACACTGCTACAGTGTTCGAGTTAGTGCTACAGTGTTCGAGTTAGTGCTACAGTACTCGAGCTACAGTACTCGAGTCACTGTGGCTTTTTCGAGTTTTTGGTGTGGTTGGTAATGTTAGACTTGAAAAGGTTTTTTGAACTACTAAAGGACAAGTTTGGAATTTCACATCTCAAAATGGCTAAAAAATATTTTTAATTGGCCTAAAAGGCTAAAAAAAAAAAAACTGCCTCATTAATATATGAACTTTAATAATTACTTTTTAAAGTAATATATACATATATAATGATAATAATATCTTTTGCTATTTTATTTATTTTTTATTTAACAATAGGTTTAATTACTTAATGAAATTCGAATTAATTAATATCTTGAATTAAATTAATTGCAATTTAATTGTAGGGGGAGATAAAATGTGCAATTAATTACTATATATATATATATATATATTTCAAGGGTATTTTTGTCTATCAAATATATCTTTACTAGTTTAGGGGGGGTATTTGAAGGTTTTGATAGTAGAAGAGGGTGTTTGATACAAAACCAATAGTAGAAGGGGGTAAAGTCAATTTTACCCTACTATATATTGTGCCATTCATTTTTCAGTTCTAAGGTAGTCTCCTGTTAGACGGTCTAACTGTTAGACGGATCCAGCCTAATGGATCTACCCGACCCGTGGACCTATCGACCCACCAAAATATTAATACTTTTTAGAGGACCTACTAATACTTTTCAGTGGGATTGCTAATATTTTTTATTAGAAAAACTAATACTTGCAGCCTTAAGGGGAATTACTGAAATCTTTCAAGAGACCACTAATATTTTTTCAGGGGAACTACTAATATTTTTCACGAGAATTACTAATACTTTTGACTGAAAAAACTAATACTTTTTAGGGGGTTATTAAATATTTTCAAGTGAATTACATAATAATACTTTTCATATAGACTACTAATATTTTTAAGATAAAAACCTAATATTTTTTAGTGCTCTCGTGATATTATATCACTGTCCAATATTACAAAAAAAATAATACTTTCAATGCACTACATACTAATACTTTTCAGAAGGGATGCTAATACTTTTCAACTAATATCGATCCCTGCTAATAAAATAAAAACATCATCGGGGGTCTTTTGGGATCTGTCTAATGGATTTTGGTCATTAGACCGTTTGGCAGTAGTTTTTGTCTTCAATTCTACTTAACATCTTTCTTTTTTTTACATTTTTTTTCTGCCCTTTCTTTTGTGGATTTTAGTTTGTTTCCTCAATCCATAATCACATGGCTCATCACAAAATTGGAAAATGCTATAATCATTTGTGATGCTTTCACTTCTCCTTACATTGATTCATGTAATATATATAAATGAATTAAATGAAATGTATATATATATATTCTAAAATTAAGAAATATTTAAAAAAAATGATATTATCATATTGATCCTTCAATTAATTAAAAGGGCAAAGATTCTATGTTGCCCAAATGCGAATGTTAAGAGCCAAGCAATTTATGTGGATGTCATTTGTCAATATCTTTTTTCTATTTTTGGAAAACGGTCGTATGAATCTCAATCCTCTTGTTTTTTCCCCGAACGATAGTATTTTATTAGAACAACTCAAAAAACTGGAATTACAACTACAAACGTAGCCAACTGGCTAAGAGCCGATTTGACTAAATAAAAGCCAAGCGGAAAATTGGCAAGACCAATTCAGATCCACTTTACAAACTACAAACTTCACCCCCAAAACTAGACCACTTCCATACTGGGAGACTTCAACACTCCTTAATGTAGACTGTAAAACACTAAAAAAACCGAAATAATACACACAACACCAAGCACGAACAACTATCACGCACTACAAGCCTGACAAACCGACTGTCTGCAGATTTCGCCCCTCAATCCTCTAAAGAGCCATTTTTGGTTTGCCAATTATTTCCATTGTGAACCTCCAATTTGCACCTTACATCTTATTAAACATATAACTTTCACTAGTATTTTTTATTTGTCTTACAAGAAAATGGACAAACATGCAAGTTGTGAAAATAATAATAATAATGAAATTCATTCTTACTTTCAAGATGTTTCTAGTTTTGGGTAGATCATGATTTGATTGACAAAACACCAATGTCCACTAAATCTTATTGACCTAATTTTAATTACATCATAGATTGTTTTTACATAACTTTATATATATATATATATATATATATAAATATATGTAAAAATATCTATCTACATATTAATATTCTAAAAAGCGCTAGGCGCTAGTCGAGCGACATACTAGGGTCTAGTGTCTCAGGCGGAGCTAGCCTTCGACAGCCCTGGGGAATTAGGCGGGCCTATTCAAAAAAAAAAAATGTAGGCGGACAAGGAGGATCTAAAGATTTGGCGACTAATCGAGGCTAGATAGAGATTTTTAGAACAATACTATATGTACACTGTACACACACATAATTTCAATATCCACCAATAAGAAAAGGGTGAAGAAAAAGATCGTCTCATTCGCTACTTTTTGGCACAATAAATGTGTGATTCAGCATAACTATGTTTTTTCTTTTGAAACATACTCTCCATTAATGATATATAGAGTCCCTTTTGGTCCAAATTAAAAGGGTATGGAGTCAATAACTTGAGAAACAATTATATACTAATTATAGATTTGATATGTGATTTCATACGGGCCATTCCTTTTCTTTCTTTGTATTTATTAGATTTTAACCATAAAAAAGAAAGAAAAAAGACAAAAGATATTCTAACCTAAGATATATTTCAAGTTAAGTCACAGAATCTAGCCAGTGTAGGCTTGTAGCTCAAAATATGAGTGGAGACATAATGCATTCATTTAGTTTGTTAGTACTTGATGTTATGAGAAATATTTTTTTTATTATGCTCATTTAAGTTTTTTATTTAATAACTTATTTTCAAACTTACGCCCAACTATGTCTAAGACCATTTAAGTACTTTTATAAATTATTACATGTGTATAATACTCAGTAAAATTAAAATAATAATATTATTATATGTAACTCGAGAGCTTACGATCAATCGATCGAACTGATCTTGTACTCAAGCGGGTAGTAAATTAATGAGCCCACAAATACAAATATGTACATATACATATGCACGTATCTTAGGGAGTATTTCCAATCATTAAAGAAGTATTTTTTATTTTTTGGCTTGAAAACACTTTTTAGTGTTTGCAAGTAGAGCTGTCAAAATGGGCCAGGCCCGTCGGGCCGTCCCGCCCCGCCCCACCTAAGGTAGGGGGGTGAGTTAAGTATTTAGTAGCCCGCCAAAGAGCGGGCCTAAACGGGCTAGCCCGTCGCGGGACGCGGGCTTGGCGGGACGGGTCGGGTCGGCGGGCTAGTCCGCCAAAAATTAAAAAAAAAAAAGAAAAAAAGAAAAAATAGATAAAATAGACAAAAAAAATAGTATAATTGATATTTTATATTTGTATCTCCTATAAAAGTGTATATAATATTTTTATAAAATATTTACTTGTTATCCATTAGTATATTTAATTCATTAAAAGTAATAATATGAATAAAAAAATATTTTTTTCATTTTTGTATTTTTTCAATTTTTGGCGGGCCGACCCGCCCAACCCGCGGCCCAAGGCGGGTTGGATTGGGCTGAGGTTTTTTCGGTCCGCCATCTCGACGGGCTAGTCCGTCCCGCCCCGCCGGCCCGTTTCGACTGCTCTATTTGCAAGTACCAATTTCTAGTTTTGATTCTACTTCATTTAATAAGAATATAAAAATAGGGAGATTAATGCTTTAAACTGTGTTTCTGCATCTAGTTTGAATTTTACAAATAAATAAGTAATTTTACAACTATTTCACCCAACAATACTCTCAACATCTCATTCTAAACTTTTGATTCTATTTTCAAACACTACCAACTCCTGATTTTCAACTACTTCTACTTCTGTGATAATAAATCACTTCTTCTAAAAGCAGAATTTTTTGCAAACGCTCCCTTCATCACTAAAACGAAAGTGAAACAAAATAGAATATAATGACGGCATGTCAAATAATAATGCAAGTTAAATGGGCTTGTATGGATGTATTTCCAAGTCCAATTTCCAGTTTTTAGTGTTGGAAAATAAATTTTCAAACTTTATTAATTTTCGTGTGAGAATTGAGAATATGTTTGGTTTGTTGTCTGAATTTCTGTTTGAAAATGAGAATATGTTTGGTTATAGTTTTTAAAATGTATTTTTGACATAGGTTTGCGTGATTGTAGTGTATTTTTACCTAGGTTTGCATAATTTGAATGAAAAATTGTTTGGTTGTGTTTTCAAAAGAATATTTTTCATAAAAAAGTGAAAATTGGAAATGACTTCAATTCTACTGAAAACTTTTGAAACAAACATAAACCCATTTTTCGGAATAGTTGGAAAGTGCAAAAATGGCGTTGGAAACACAACCATACAAGGCCAAAAGTCTTTTTTTTTTTCAAAACGCAAGTTAAAGTTCTTAATTCTATATATTTAGCTGCAATAAATTTTTATATATATGTTAATGGTGATGATTACTGCGTAATAATTACCATAATTGACAATTGATATATATGATGATAAATTGTGTATACATTGTTGTTGGTATTAGTTAATGATTTATTAATAACATAACACAAAATATCAGCACATGACAAACAAATAAATACAATGTTTTATCACATTTGTGAAATTTATTTTCTAGCAAAATAAAATATATTATATTGTATATTTTATTAGTAATAGTTTTTTTCTTGTGCTGTATGTTTATAAATGTCACCCAATTTGTCTTTATCACTGCATTTTGTGAGTGTGACATAAGTAAGAAAACAGATGCCAAACTGGGTGAAAATTTACATAATTGCACTAGAAACACAATGTCAACCATGTTAACTAGTGAACATATAATTTGTAGCTCTTGATTGGCAGTGGAATTTGGGCAAACAGCCCATAATTAAGAATGCGAAATTCAATTTTTTTAATAATAAATTTTGGTTTGTTGAATTAGGTCATGTGTAATAGTAACAAATATGTTTATAATAGCCCATATAATATTACAGTGACCAACTTATTCAACTTTATCTTTTCGAACTATAAAGTATTTGTTGGGGGATAAAATAATCTTTTTCCTAATTATTGCCATTATTTAATGCATTTATTATTAATTCTATATTATATTGTTATTGGATTGCAGAAATATATTGTATGGTTGTGTTTCCAACACCATTTTTCCACTTTCCAACTATTCCAGAAAATTGATTTATATTTGTTTCAAAAGTTTTCATTAGAAATTAAGTCATTTCCAGTTTTCACTTTTTTATGGAAACTATTCTTTTGGAAACACAACCAAACAATTTTTCATTTCAATTACACAAACCTAGGTAAAAATACACGCAAACCTATGTCAAAAATACATTCGAAAAACTATAACCAAACATATTCTCATTTTCAAACAGAAATTCAGACAACAAACCAAACATATTCTCAATTCTCACGCGAAAATCAATAAAGTTTGAAAATTCATTTTCCAATACTAGAAACTGGAAATTGGACTTGTAAATACATCCATACAAACCCATAATTATCCGGCCTACACAATCCATTTCTCCTGCAACGCCAATCAGTGTTCTAAAAAGCGCTAGGCGCTAGTTGGACGGCAGATTGGGGCCTAGCGCCTAGGTGGAGCTTGAGCGGGATTAAGCGTGACAAGGGGACACCTAGTATCTAAGCGGGGACTAATTGGGGCTAGGCGGAAATTTTTAGAACAATGACGCCAATGTGGCCCATCATCACATGTATAAAAGATGTCTCTTTCCATCGTTTGTAAGTGAGCTGAATTAAGTTGAATTATTTACTGCGAATTACATTCCCATGCTCTGGAATTGTTATCCTACAATCGTTGACTTGAACGTGGGATCATCCCAGGGATCTTTAACCTTATTATGTGTGTTACAACCTAGTTCTCATCCGCACATTCTACCAGTTCAGGAGAAGAAATTGGACCAACTATCCAATTCCTTGACTCTTAATCATCTGCGAATTTTCATAGCATCAATATCCAATCATATATGTTGTGCAATAACTAGTTGCTCTAAAATCTTTGGTGGAAATCAAACCAAATTGAAACAATGTCATGTCTGAAGATAATTCATACATCCCTTCAAGGTCCAATAGTACTGCAAGAATGACATAGAACCCATGTGGGAAAATATAAAGTTTTTTGGAGAATTGACCTATACGATTAGACTTTACATAATCTTAAAAATCTCAATTTAATGCTGTTATTTAATTATATCATTAATGTACGTAGAATGTATCAAACTAAAATATTATTTGAACGCTCACGTTATATTCAAATGCGTCAAGTTTTAGATATGCACGATTGAAAGAACGCAAAAACTTATGTGAGACGGAGAAAGTCTGTGAGACCATGAGCGGTGATACTTTTAGTGTAAAAATTGATACTTGTCCATATACACTTAAATTAGTGTATTTAGACAAGGTATCACCTTTTACACTAAAAGTATCACTTGTTACACTAAAAGTATCACCATCTTACGATCTTACATTGTCACACTGTCTCACAAGCGACCTACTGAAAAAAGAATATGAATATTTCATTTCAAATAATTTAGTTGTATTTGGGGTAAGAATTACGAGTTAAGAAAATGATTTAAAGAAAAAAAAATCAAACTATATTACACGTAACTTTTAAGTAAGTAGATTCGAAAAAATAATATAAGATCTGTATAAGTTTATGATATTGTAGATCTTACAATCTTGACATAGTTCATTTGATTAATGAAATTGATTGATTTAAAAAAATAAAAAATATTTTACTTATATAAAGACGACTAGCGAATGAGAATTCTGAAACCTAGAAGACTAGAAGCAGTACAAATAATTCATATGATGTCCCCTATCCTAGTTACATTCTACTCTTGTCATGTCCCTTTGTCCCATATCCAAATTTCCACATAAATGATGAAGAAGTCTTGCCATTTTTTTTTTTTGTTGTTTTTTTCCCCTTCCCCATTGGTCCTTGTTGTCAACATTTTGTGGTTCTTTCTGTCATTATTGTTTGTCTCCATATAGATACATACCTTCTTTAAATTATTATTTTAACGTTGCATTTGAATTGAAAGATTTGAAATTACCAATTTCAAATTCATGATAGTTTGTTTGGGTATAATCTTAAGAATATAATGAATTTCAAATCATCGAACTTCTATTTAGCATAATTTTTAAATCATTACATGGATTTGAAATCCATCATATTATTTGAGTAATTTGAAATCATTTTATTAAATTTTCCTGTCAAACTCAAATCATTCCAACTAAATACAACGTAAATTAAATTGAGAGGAGAAAGTAAATTAACCCAAAATTGTATGTTAAATTTTATGAGTGGGGGCTTGGTACGACTCACACCCTCTGTTATCAAAATCCCTGCCTAGCTAGGATAAATCACCGTTTAGGCATTAGACCCTACTTGTCCGCTTACGATTTTTTTCTGATTAGGCTCTACCTAACCCCGTCCATGTCCCGCCTAGCCCTGATTAACCCGCCTAGGGGCTAGGCCCCAGCCCGACGCCAAGCTAGCGCCTAGCGCTTTTTACAACATTGCTCACATCTTGAGGTGTACCCAACATGAGATGGAGAACACTTACCACCTAAGTGAAGTTCCATTCTAAACTAATTGTTGATAGGAGGAGTAGCTCACTAGACTTATAAACTAGTATCTATTCATCTAGTTAATCAATGTGGGAACAATGACAAGTGAGATATTTCGTCAAACCCCACTTGTGAGTCCTTTATCAATTCATTAATCATCAAGGTCCTCCATGCTCCATCATATTGACGGTCCACTCGGGCCGAGCATAGGGCTTAATTGCTCTTATAATACCATATAATAATAATAATAATAATAATAATAATAATAATAATAATAATAAGTTAGACAAACACCTTATGACTAGCAAGAGACAACTTAGAACAACGCACACAAGAAAATATTGAAGTGTTTTCTATAGATAACTTATTGAAAATAAATTAAAATTTTCCTCACGTTACAAAGAGAATAACAAAAAACATTTTGTGAAAAAAATAAGATTTTTCAATTTGTACTATAACAAAATATAAAATTATTGAATTTTAGTGCAAGTACTGTTAATGAAAAATCTTACTATGTATGCTTTTTTTCCCTTTTTTTTTCTGTTAACAGAAAATTCTTTCTACCATTTGGTGTGGAACCACATAGCCTAAAGGTAATCATTGAGCATTCAACATATATAATTAATTAATTATAATGTAATGTGACATACGTACATATATATATATATATTAACTATATATTCCACTCAAATAAAAATAAAGGCCACACTATGTTAATTAATAATGAAATAATCGATTCTGTGTCACATATTTTGTCTATACCAATTATGATGAGGCCAAAGAATTTTAGGGTGCCATGAATAACAAGTTTTATTTGCTAATGTTATTGCATTTGTACTGGTGATTATGATTGTGATTGTCATTAGTAATATTAATGGGATTATTTATGATTATGTTTCTTGAATTTTGTCCATTCCAAAAGTTCAAATCCATCATCAATTCTATAAAAGTTAATATGTTCTCACAAATAATTTTGACTTTATGTATTCTTTAGGACAAACAATTATCCTAAAATTTGCATTGTGGTGGTCATGATGACCTATTTACCTTAATCAAAGATGCTAAAAATAAATTAGATAATCCATGAGCCCCTACCTATATTTAATTTGTGGCCTCTACCAATAAAAGGAGATTAATATATAGGTGAAGTCATTTTGGGCAATTCAGAATATCTTGATCATTTTATAATTTTGTATTGCATTTGTATTTCTATGACATATGATGTCACACCACACGAGATTTTATACTTCTACTGTAAGAAAAATGCTAATATACAACGGTTTTTATGCATTGTCTATTAGGAATAAAAATCGTTGTAGATGAAGGTGTTGTAAAAGAAGTGTTTCAACAAATAGTGTGGATACCAATCCACGTAAACAAGATAATTCATACGACATTCACATAGGGTACTACTTGTTGGAAAAAGCAGTTGGTGTATACCGAATGGCGAAAAAAAGCGATTGAAGCGAGTAACGGTAAAATCAAGACGTCGAGGCAAGAGTTGGACTCTTTCTCTTTAAGAGGCGATATTGCCCCGCTCACGGTACTTAGAATACATCAATCGTCTCCCAAGATACAACGATTTAACTACTTGCGATAGTTGCACTACAAGTCGCAAGTACAACGAACACTTTGATGCTCTTAAACTCTCTTTTACAATGCGAGAAATATGAAGTGAAATTCGATTTTGATGTGTTGAAATGAATGGGGGCTGGTTTATATAGAGCTCCTGGTGCCTCTTCGGCCGGGTGCATCCCCTGGTCCGGATCGATCTTGACCGTCCGATCGCACCCTGTGGTTACGATTGCGTCCGATGGTCCGATCTATCTCTGCTGAAGGAGCACACCTATTAGCATGCACCCATTCACCGGGATGACGCGTCGATCACGGTGCCCTGTCGTAACGATGCATCCAATCGGCGCCACGTGTCGCCACTGCGACGATCTGCCAAGTCATCGCCACCGAGCCGCCCGCCACGTCACCGAGCCACCGGACTGAACCCTGGTTCGATTTTCCAAAACTTTAAGGCTCTCAAAGCTCCTCGCGACGATGCGTACGTGCGAAGTGCGCCTCGAAAGCGCCCAATGCGACGAGCGCGGGCCCGGGCCCGGCTCCGGCTCGGACGGTGCTCCGCACCGTCCTCGGTGCCTTTTGAGCTAGCCAAAGGCTAGTCAAAATTGACTTGGTCCACTAGGGTGTACCATAAGGAGTTCCATTTGATTACTCCTTATTAGTGGTGAAGCTCTTTATTAACTAGTCAAACATTTAATATGTTTCCTATGTGGGATATGACTTTCCA
Organism: Rehmannia glutinosa; assembly: GCA_016081115.2. Lineage (NCBI taxonomy): Eukaryota > Viridiplantae > Streptophyta > Magnoliopsida > Lamiales > Orobanchaceae > Rehmannia > Rehmannia glutinosa. Next base: position 326,117 of record JABTTQ020001886.1, read on the forward strand.
TATTCCCACCCTTTTATATTCCATAAAAGCATTTTAAGTGGCCAACTTTATGCATTTATTTCTCATTCACCCGATATTGGTTTTGAGAAATTCAAAATGCTAAACTCATCTATCCGCGGCGTAGATGACGTTTATCTCATTTATTTCATACTTTGAATAAATGACCCCACTTAAATAATTAGTCAAAATCGGGTCAAAAACCCAATTTAATAAAACCAATTCCAACAATCCCCCACATGAATGAAAATAAATGCATATGAGTATGCAGACACTAAGAGAGTTTAAACGGAAAGCTATTGCATCGGGAGAGGTAGCTTGTGGCTTTGAACCTTCCTTAGTGGAATACTATCAGTTTACTAGCCGTTTGCCGTGACGCGCGATGTCTTGAACTGCTCAAATTTGTTTATGTAAACCAAAACAACAAAGCATCCACACAATATCTTTCCTAACACCATTTGGTTCTCACGGTTGTGTCCATTTTGGCCCTGGACACCATCTTGGATTCATAAGTGTTTCGTTGAAGCGGCCCGTCTTCACACTTATATAGGTGATCTCCTATTAAGAGTATCTGCCATACTCCACTTCTTTAAAGTATAGGAATCATTAAAAGTTTATAACTTAACCTCACCACATTCAAACAGGTTTCTTCACTTGGATAGGAATAAAGTCGTAATATGCTCCAAGTGTTTATCCGAATATTCATAACTTAGTTGTCCCATTGAACCAGGTCTTGGGATCTCCAATTCACAAGGTTGGGTTACCGTTATGAACACTCTTATTTTGTGGATTTTAAGCCCATTCCTTTCGATAAGCAAAGATACTTGATCTCTATTCAAACCTTTAGTTAACGGATCCGCTAGGTTTTCTTTCGATTTCACGAATCGATTGTAATAACCCCATTTGAGATCAAGCGCTAACGGTGTTATGTCTTCGACGTATGTGTCGAGACTTACCGTTGTACATACTATTTTGAGCCCTTCCTATCGCCGATGGCTATCACAATGTATCATGATTGCGGACACGGCTTAGGCCACAAGGAATATCCTCTAAAAAGTTGCGAAGCCATTTCGCTTCTTCACCGGCTTTATCCAATGCTATAAACTCGATTCCATCGTGGATCGAGCTATACAAGTTTGTTTAGAGGATTTCCATGACACCGCTCCACCACCAATGGTAAAAACATAACCACTAGTGGACTTGGAGTCTTTTGAGTCGGATATCCGATTAGCATCACTGTATCCTTCTAATACAAATTTGGATATCTCGAGTAATGTAATCCATAATTCATGGTGAGTCTTAGATACCTAAGAACCCTTATCAATGCCTTCCAATGGTCATTTCCTGGATTACTTGTAAATCTACTCAGTTTGTTAACTGCGTAGGCAATATCCGGACGTGTGCAGTTTGTTACATACATTAGACTGCCAATGATCCGAGAATATTCTAGTTGAGATACAGGCTCACCTTTATTTTTAGCTAAGTGTAAGCTTAAATCAACAGGTGTTTTAGCTGGAGGACTATCATAAGCATTGAACTTTCGAAGTACTGTCTCAATATAATGAGACTGTGATAAAACAAGTCCATCAGATGTTTTAGAGATCTTAATTCCCGAATAACATCTCGCTATACCCATATCTTTCATATCAAAATGTTTTATTAACATTTTCTTAGTATTCATGATTATTTCATGATTACTACCCATAATTAACATGTCGTCAACATAAACACAGACAATTACATACGCATTAGGTGTGTCCTTAATGTAAACACATTTATCACACTCGTTAATTTTGAAACCATTTTGACAAAGATAGTCAAACAAATTTTTCGTGCCATTGTTTGGAGCTTGCTTAAGGCCATACAATGACTTAACGAGTTTGCACACCTTCTTCTCTGTCCGGGAGCAACAAACCCCGGGTTGTTCCATGTAGATTTCCTCTTCTAATTCACCATTTAGAAAAGCCGTTTTCACATCCATTTGGTGTATCTCAAGGTTATGCAATGCTACAATAGCAATGAGAACTCTAATAGATGTGATTCTTGTCACAGGTGAATACGTATCAAAGAAATCAAGGCCTTCTCTTTGTTTAAATCCCTTAGCTACTAATCTGGCCTTGTACTTATCAATAGTTCCATCACTTTATATTTCTTTTAAGGATCCACTTGCATCCTAAAGGCTTATTTCCAGGTGGGAGATCTACCAACTCCCAAGTATGATTTTGCATAATGGAATCTATCTCACTATTAATAGCTTCTTTCCAGAATGGAGCTTCTGGACTGGACAATGCTTCACCAATTGTCCTTGGTTCATTTTCTAACACATAAGTTAGAAAACGGACCAAAAGACTTAGTTGTTTTGGCCCTTTTTTGCGTCTTGGTTCTTCATCACTTTGATGATCACCATTGGCAGTATCACGTGTTCTTTTGCTAGAACTTGCCTCTTTCCTTTCTTGACAAGGAAATACGTCTTCGAAAAATACAGCATTCCTTGACTCAATAATTGTACCTTCTTGTACATCTAGAATTGTTGATTTGTGCACTAAAAATCGATATGCACTACTGTTATTTGCATATCCAATGAAAATGCAATCGATTGTTTTAGGCCCTATCTTGACTTGTTTTGGCTTAGGTATTTCTACTTTAGCCAAACACCCCCACACTTTCAGGTATTTATATGAAGGTTTTCGACCTTTCCATAACTCATGCGTAGTTTTATCTTTATTTTTGTGTGGTATTTTGTTAAGAATGTGGTTAGCCGAGAGAATTGCTTCCCCACAAATTCTCGAGGTAAACCAGAATTTATCAACAAAGCATTCATCATTTCTTTTAGAGTTCGGTTTTGCGTTCAAAGAATACCGTTTGATAGTGGTGAATAAGGAGTGTCGTTTGATGAATAATACGAGAATCGAGCAAAATTCATCAAAAGGAGCTCCATATTCTCCACCTCTATCACTTGAATTATCTTAATTCGTTTGCTTAGATTGATTTTCAACCTCATTCTTATAGCTTTTAAAAGCTTCTAAGGCCTCATCTTTACTTCTTAAAAGATATACATAACATGATTTTTTTAATCATCGATAAAAGTAATAAAATACTTTTTCCCACCTCTAGTTTGCACAAACTTTAAATCACATATATCTTTGTGAATTAACTCTAGAGGTTCTATTTCTCTTTCCACCGAGTGGAATGGTGTTTTGGCCATTTTTGCCTCAACACGATTTCACACTTGTGATGTGAATCTATTTTAAAGTTAGGTAGTAATTCCAAGTTTACTAACCTTTTCAAGGTGTTAAAATTCACATGTCCTAATCTAACATGCCATAAATTTGAACACTCAAGCAAATAAGAAGAAGCATTAATTTTATTGCTTTCAAAGTTTGAGTACATTCATTACATTCATCTTGAGCAGTCCATTATCTAAGTACCCTTCCCTATGAATTTGTCCATTTTTCATAAGTACAAACTTTTGAGCCTCAAATACTAATCTAAACCCGCCTTAACCAACAACGATCCCGACACTAAGTTCTTCCGAATGTCCGGAACATGAAGGACATCAACGAGGGTGACTCCTTGCCCGAGGTCATCTTCAAGACCACCTTGCCGAGACCGAGCAATTTCGAGACGTTGCATGATTCCCCATGTATAGCTTCCTTCCGTTGATAGGAGTATACGTTGAGAACATGTCTTTGTCGGAGCATATGTGGCGTGTAGACTGTGTCCACCCACCATTCTCTCGGGTTCTCCACCATATAGCATTTGTTGCCTTCATACACAACAACCAGAGAGATCAAGCTCGGACATATCAATTGGTACTGATTTGTCCTCGGTCACATGCACCTGGTTCGATTGGCCTTTTTAGGAAGACGACAATCTTTAGCCTTGTGATTCGGCTTTCCCACGTTGAAGCGATTCCTTTGAACTTTTAGCCTTCCCGCTTTTTGATTATTCCCGGGTGCTTTTCTTCTTGCTAGCATTGGGCTCCAGTTTGTTTGCCTTTGCATCCATAGGAAGCTTGCGGACTTAATCTCGGACTTGCGATTGTCTTCTTCAATTCGCAATCGACAATTAAGTCTTCAAGCCCCATCTCCTTCCGCTTATGCTTGGGTAATTTTTAAAATCCTTCCCGGGCGGTAGCGGTAGCTTCTCGATTATAGCGGCTACTTGAAAGGATTCACTCACCACCATACCTTCCTCGCAATTATATCATGCGAGTAATTAATCGGATCTCTTGAACCTGGCTGATCACCGTCTTGGTGTCAACCATCTTGAACTCAAGGAATTTGCCGACAACAAATTTCTTTGTGCAAAGATCTTCCGTTTTATACTTCTTCTCTAAAGAGCTCCATGACTCTTTAGCGATCTTTATCGAACAATACACATTGTACAATTTGTCGATCCGTTGAGAATGTAGTTCCGGCACAGGAAGTCGCTTTGACTCAAGCATCGAACGCCATCCTCTTCTCTTTATCGATCTCCTCTTCCATGATTGGGGCATCCTCCGTAAGGAAAACGAAAGCAAGTTTAGAGTCGTAAGATAGAACAACATTTTCTTTGCCATCTTTTGAAGTCTCGAACCCCAAACTTCTCGGGTTTTCTCTCCGGTCTTTAGTCTTTAGTCCAGGGAATCAAGACGTCGAAGCCATTTGATATACGAAAATATCGTCTTAAAGCTGTTGGAAAAAAGCGGTTGGTGTATACCGAATAAGCGAAAAAACAGTTGAAGCGAAGTAACGGTAAAATCAAGAATTCGAGGCAAGAGTTGGACTCTTTCTCTTTAAGACGATATTGCCCGCTCACGGTACTTACGGAACAAAGAATCGTCTCCCAAGATACAACGACGAACTACTTGCGATAGTTGCACTACAAATCGCAAGTACAACGAACACTTTGATGCTCTTAAACTCTCTTTTACAATGCGAAATATGAAGTGAAATTCGATTTTTGATGTGTTGAAATGAATTTCGGGGGCTGGTTTATATAGAGCTCCTGGTGCCTCTTGGGGTGCATCGTGCATCCCCTGGTCCGGATCGATCTTGGACCGTCGCCGATCGCGCCCCGTGGTTAACGATTTGCGATCCGATGGTCGATCTATCTGCTGAAGGAGCACACCTATTAGCATGCACCCATTCACACCGGCCAGAGGCCGCGTCGATCCACGGTGCTCTGTCGTGAAAGCAGACGATCAATCAGCGCCACTAAATGCGATCTTAAGGCTCTCAAAGCTCCTTGCGGCGATGCGCGTGCGATCTTAAGGCTCCTCAAAGCTCCTTTGCGGCAGACGTGCGTGCGTGCGAAGTGCAAAGTGCGCCTCAGCGCCAATGCGACTATGTATGCGGCGTGCGCGGCCCGGCTCCGGCTCCGGCTCGGCTCGGCTCGGACGGTGCTCGCACCGTCCTCGTGTGCTTTTTGAGCTAGCCAAAGGCTAGTCAAAATTGACTTGGTCCACTAGGGTGTACCATAAGGAGTTCCACTTGATTACTCCTTATTAGTGGTGAAAGCTCTTTATTAACTAGTCAAACATTTAATATGTTTCCTATGTGGGATATGGCTTTCCATATTCCCACCCTTTATATTCCATAAAAGCATTTTTAGTGGCCAACTTTATGCATTTATTTCTCATTCACCCGATATTGGTTTTGAGAAATTCAAAATGCTAAACTCATCTACCCGCGGCGTAGATGACGTTTATCTCATTTATTTCATACTTTGAATAAATGACCCCACTTAAATAATTGGTCAAAATCGGGTCAAAAACCCAATTTAATAAAACCAATTCCAACACTACTCAAACAAAAGATTAAACGTACGTAACAATGAATAACAAATCCGAACTGGACATATGCATATCACATATATATGATTAATTTAGGTATATTTATATAAACATCTTACACACAAAATACAAATATGTACGTTAAATAAATTAAAATATAATATAAAATTACAATAATAAAAATCCTAACTACATATTTTTGGAGTTTAATTATTGTTTTCTTTAATATTCTTTCTGAGGAAAATTGACCTCTATCAAATTGTCATCCCATGCATGTGCTTGTAGCTTGGCTTTTGTCCCACCATTATGTATTTATATATGTAGTATTTGTTGGAATTTTGGTCTTTGAGAAATGGATGTTGACCCGATTTTGCACAAATAATTAAGTGGTTTCCATTAATGAAAAATGGAATTAAATTATTTGTAAAAATTCTACTAAGAGAGTAGATGAGAATAGCATTTGGAATTTCTCAAAACCGATTCCGGGTGAATGAGAAATTAATGCTAGAAGTTAGTCACTTAATACAAATAAATGGTATGGAAAATGGAAAATGTGGGGAACGAGAGATGCTTCATCTCACATAGGAAAAGGATGATAAGTTTGCACACTAAATATATCCCAAGTTGGGCAAATGGGTTTGGGCCCTTGGGGGCACCCAAGTTTTTAAAGTGGTGAGGACCTACATGCTTGTGGGTTTGGTTCAAAGTACACACGCGCGCGCGCGGCCGCCGGCCGACTCGGGTCGTGGGCCTGGGCTTGGGCTTCAAGGACCTTATTCTTTTTGGACCAAAAACCTTTAAAAATTAAATACTTAATTAATTTTTGTAGTTAATTAAATAGATTTAATTAATTTTCATAATTAATTCAATGAGTTCAACCTGGGAAACGTTTCGGACCTGCGCACGGGCGGAAGCACGGCCCGTGCGGTCGGGTCGTGCTACCTGCCGAAGTTTTGCGCGCACGCACGAGCGGGGAGCACGCGGCCGTGCGTCGGGTCGTCTTTGGGTGTCGAACTTTTCCGTGCGCGCCGCGAGCAAGAGCACGGCCGTGCGTATGGGTCGTGGTGTTAGAACTTTTCAGCGCGACGGGCGGGAGCCACGGCCGTGCGCCTGGTCGTGCTCCCTGCTGCAGAGTGCGTCATTCGGTGAAAATGTGTCTTTTCGAGCCAAGAGACGCGATATTTCCATACGAGGCACCTGAGGCCTATAATTATTCGCCCCTGCAGATTGAAAACACACGAAAATTCTCAGATAATAACATGTCACATTGCATTAAGCATATTGGCATTTTTTCCCTCCTTCAAAGCTTGAAAGTCAGATACATTTCTATTGTGTGATTCCAGTTTTTGCAAGTCTTGCTTCATCAGTAAAGCGTAATCAAAGTCGTTGTATCTTAGAGCGAATCCGGAACCGTAAGTACTTTGTATACGGGCGTTTTTCGTCTTGCGGAGACTGAATTTAATTCAGGCCTCAACTTAAGCCTAAACACTTTATTCCTGCCATTTTCTTTCTAAACAGAAACCTTTCCACCAGATATATTTTACCTTTCAATCGCAAGACGAAAAATTCTATTTCTGTTGAAGACGATGGCATCAAGTTCAATTTCATTCACGCATATGGCTACTGCTCCCGCTCACGGCGAAAAGCCGCCCAAGTTCTCAGGCGCTGACTTCAAACGTTGGTAACAAAAGATGCTGTTCTACCTCACCACTTTGGGGTTGTCTCATTTTCTAAAAGACGAACTCCCTGTCGCAGTTTGAGATGACGAAGTTGACAACAACCGGAGAATCACTGTGGATGCTTGGCATAACAGCAATTTCCTATGTCGCAACTACGTGTTGAACGGGCTAGACGACACTCTCTACAACGTCTATAGCACATTCAAGACGTCCAAGGAATTGTGGGGTTCCTTGGAGAAGAAGTATAAGATGGAAGATGACGGCACAAAGAAATTTGTTCAGGAGATTCAAATCATCCTTCACGACTTAGTGTCTGAAGGGATGATTTTGAATGAATCCTTTCAAGTGGCTGCAATAATCGAAAAGTTGCCGCCATTGTGGAAGGATTTCAAAAACTACCTCAAGCTCAAGCGCAAAGAGATGGGCTTGAGGATCTAATTGTTCGGCTTCGCATCGAAGAAGACAATCGAAAATCAGATGTGAAATCCAGTAAGTCTGGAATGGAGGCTAAGGCCAATCTTGCCGAATCGAGCACTAGCAAGAAACACAAGCACTCCGGGAAAGAGAAAGGGAAGGCTAAAAAGTTCAAGGGTAATTGCTACAATTGTGGCAAACCGAACCACATGGCTAAGGATTGCCGATACCCAAAGAAGGGCAATCAAGGTGGCAACCAACAAGCCAATGTGATGGAGGACAAGGCGGTTACGATCGACTTGTCGGAGCTCGATCTTTCCGCCGTTGTGTTTGAAGCCAATATGGTGGATAACCTAAGGGAGTGGTGGATAGATACCGGGGCTACTCGTCATATTTGTGTCGACAAGGAGATGTTCTCCTCCTACACTCCGATTAATGGAAAGAAGTTGTTCATGGGGAACTCTTCGACTTTCAACATCGTTGGGCTTGGAAAGGTGGTGCTCAAAATGACTTCCGGAAAGGAGCTTACGCTTGTAGATGTGCTGCATGTCCCGGACATCCGCAAGAACTTAGTTTCTGGTCCTTTGCTTAGTAAGGCCGGGTTTAGGCTAGTGTTTGAGTCCGACAAGTTTATAATGACCAAGAATGGTAAGTTTTTATGTAAAGGTTACCTTGATAAGGGCCTGTTTAAAATGTTTGTAATGTCTGTTTTCCGCCAAGAGGCGAAGAATAAAAACGTTACTTCTGTTTACTTGTTGGATTGTTCTAATTTATGGCATGATAGATTATGACACGTAAACTTCAACACAATTAAAAGGTTAGTGAATCTGGAATTAATACCTACGTTTAAAACCGATTCACAAGACAAATGCGAAATTTATGTTGAAGCAAAATTGGCCAAGTCACCATTTCATTTGGCAACAAGAAGTACCAAACCACTCGAGTTAATTCATATAGATGTGTGTGATTTAAAACTTGTGCAAACCCGAGGTGGGAAAAAGTACTTCATAACATTTATAGACGATTGCACAAGATATTGTTATGTGTATCTTTTCAAAAGCAAAGATGAAGCTTTAGTAGCTTTTAAAACTTATAAGAATGAAGTTGAAAATCAACTTAATTTGAAAATTAAGATGATTCGAAGTGATAGAGGCGAAGAGTATGTTGCTCCATTTGAGGAATTTTGCTCGGAAGTGGGCATAATTCATCAAACGACTGCAACTTACTCACCTCCATCAAATGGTGTTGCAGAACGCAAAAATCGTACTCTTAAGGAGATAATGAATGCGATGTTGTTAAGTTAAACACCCCAAAACTTGTGGGTGGAAGTCATACTTTCTGCAAACTACATTCTTAATAAGATCCCACACAAAGGTAAAACCAAAATTCCATATGAGTTTTGGAAGGGACGTAAACCATCATATAAATACCTCAAAGTGTGGGGGTGTTTGGCTAAAGTCGAAGTACCTAAGCCGAAACAAGTTAGAATCGGTCCGAAGACGATCGATTGTGCTTTCATTGGATATGCTAACAATAGTAGTGCATATCGCTTTTTAGTGCACAAGTCGGCTATTCCTAATATAAATGAAGGTATGATCATTGAATCAAGGAATGTTGTATTCTTCGAGAATAATTTTCCGAACAAAGAACGGAAAGAAGAAAGTTCGAGTAAGCGAACTTATGAAACTGCAAGGTTACCTCAAAGTGATGATGAAGAGGAACAAAGACGCAGTAAAAGGAAAAAAAGTAGCTAAGTCTTTTGGTCCTGATTTTTTAACTTATATGTTAGAAAACGAACCCCGAACTATTCAAGAAGCATTATCTAGTCCAGAAGCTCTGGCAAGAAGCTATCAATAATGAGATAGATTTCATCATGCAAAATCACACTTGGGAGTTGGTTGATCTCCCACCGGGTTGCAAACCTTTGGGATGCAAGTGGATCCTTAAAAGGAAGTATAAAGTAGATGGATCTATTGACAAGTATAAAGCCCGTTTGGTAGCTAAAGGATTTAGACAAAAGGAGGGATATGACTTCTTCGATACATATTCTCCTGTCACGAGGATTACGTCTATTCGTGTTCTCATTGCTATTGCAGCTTTGCATAACCTTGAGATACATCAAATGGATGTTAAGACTGCCTTCTTGAATGATGAGCTTGAAGAAAATATCTATATGGAACAACCCGAGGGGTACGTTGCACCCGGTCAAGAGAGAAAGGTGTGTAAACTTGTTAAGTCACTTTATGGACTAAAACAAGCACCTAAGCAATGGCATGAAAAGTTTGACTCGACTATGAAGTCAAACGATTTCAAGATCAACGAATGTGACAAGTGTGTCTACATTAAAGGTACTACAAGTGATTACGTCATAGTATGCTTTTATGTGGATGATATGTTGATTATGGGTAGTAGTCATGATTTAATCATGAATACTAAGAACATGTTGAAGAAGAACTTTGACATGAAGGATATGGGATTATCTGATGTTATATTAGGGATTAAAATCTCTAGAAAGTCAGATGGAATTGTCTTGCCACAGGTCCCATTATGTCGAAAGCATACTTAGAAGGTTTAATGCTTTTGATAATCCTCCGGCTAAGACACTGTAGATCTAAGTCTACACTTGGCCAAGAATAGAGCGAACCGTTTCACTGGAATATGCAAGGGTAATTGGCGGTCACGATGTACTTACGAATTGTACACATCCGGACATTGCATATTCATGAGCAAACTAAGTAGTTCACAAGTAACCGAGTACGGATCATTGGAAAGCCGTGACAAATACTTAGATATTTAAAGTATACCATGAATTATGGAATACTTTATATGAGATATCTAGCAGTATTAGAAGGATAATGTGATGCCAATTGGATATCAGACACGAAAGACTCCAAGTCCACAAGTGGATTTATTTTCACAATAGGTGGAGGAGTGGTGTCGTGGAAGTCTTCTAAGCAGACGTGCATAGCTCGGTCCACTATGGAATCCGAGTTTATTGTTTTAGATAAAGCTGGAGAAGAAGCTGGATGGCTTAGAAACTTCTTAGAGGATATTCCTTGTTGGAATAAGTCTGTGCCTGCTGTTATGATACACCGTGATAGTCAATCAGCAATCGGAAGGGCACAAAGCAGTATGTATAATGGTAAGTCTAGACATATACGTCGAAGGCACAATACCATTAGACATTTGATTTCGAATGGGGTTATTTCGGTTGACTACGTGGAGTCAAAAGAAAACCTAGCGGGTCCGCTTACGAAAGGCATAAATCGAGATCAACTGTATAAACTGTTAAGGGGAATGGGTTTAAAATCCACAACTTAAAGAATGTTCATAGCGGAACTCCAACCTGTGAATGGAGATCCCAAGACCTGGTTCAATGGGACAACTAAGTTATGAATGTTCGGTATTTAACACTTGGAAAGTGTGTTAGCTCATTCTCGATACATCCAAGTGTATGTAAACCTGCTGAATGTGGTGAGGTTAAGTTTAAGACTTTTAATGATTCCTATACCGAAAGGTGGAGTATGGCAGAATACTCTTCCATCGGAGATCACCTATATAAGTGAGAAGTAATGGCCGCTTCAAACGAAACACTTATGAATCTAAGATATGGTCCAGAGCCGAAATGGACACAATGTGAGAACAACAAGTGTTAGAGTTGTTATTGTGTAAGTATTGTTGTCTTGGTTTATACAAAGCGGTGGCGATTCAAGACATCGCGTCACTAGCGGCCCGAAAGAACTGATAGTATTTTACTAAGGAAGGTTCAAAGCTACAAACTACCTATCCTGATGCAATAATGATTCGTCGAGACTTTCAAGCGAATCTGCATACACACATGCATTAATTTTATTCATTTGGGGGATTGTTGGAATTTTGGTCTTCGAGAAATGGGTGTTGACTCGATTTTGACCAAATAATTAAGTGGTTTCCATTAATAAAAAATAGAATTAAATTATTTGTAAAATTTTTATTAAGAGAGTATATGAGAATAGCATTTGGAATTTCTCAAAACCGATTCCGGGTGAATGAGAAATTAATGCTAGAAGTTAGCCACTTTATACAAATAAATGGTATGGAAAATGGAAATGTGGGGAAGGAGAGATGTTCCATCCCACATAGGAAAAGGATGATAAGTTTGCACACTTAATATATTCTAAGTTGGATAATGGGTTTGGGCCCTTGGGGGCACCAAAGTTTTTAAAGGGGTGAGGACCTACATGCTTGTGGGTTTGGTTCAAAACACACGCGCGCGTGCCGTATGCCGCCGCCATGGCCGGCCAGAAGCTTGGCTCGGCCGAGTCAGTCCGAGTGCGGGTGCAGTAGTGGGCTGGGCTTGGGCTTTAAGGCCCTTATTCTTTTTGGACCAAAAACCTTTAAAAAATAAATATTTAATTAATTTTTGTAATTATAAATTTATTTAATTAATTTTCGTAATTAATTAAATGAGTTCAACCTGGGAAACGTTTCGGACCCGCGCACGGGCGGAAGCTAGACCCGTGCGGTTGGGTCGTGCTACCTGCCGAAGTTTTGCGCTGCGCACGCGGGAGGCGAGCACGGTCTTGCCTGGGTCGTCGGTTCTTAGAACTTTTCGTCGGGCAATAAGATTTGGCGAGGGAGCACGACTCATGCGTCTGGTCGTGCTCCCCTGCGCAGGTGCGTTTGTTCAGTGAAAATGTGTCTTTTCGAGCTAAAAGATGCGATATTTACATACGAGGCACCTGAGGCCTATAATTATTCGCCCCTGCAGATTGAAAACACACGAAAATTCTCAGATAATAACCTGTCACATTGCATTAAGCATATTGGCATTTTTTCCTCCTTCAAAGCTTGAAAGTCGATACATTTTCGTTGTTATTTGTGATTCGGTTTTGCAAGTGCCGCTTCTTAGGAATCGTAAAGTCGTTGTATCTTAGAGACGAACGAGGAATCGTAAGTACTTTGTATACAAGCGTTTTTAAATCTTGCGGAGATTAATTTAATTCGGCGCCGACTTAGCGTAAACACTTTATTCCTGCCATTTTCTTTCCAAACAGAAATCTTTCCACCAGATATATTTTACCTTACAGTATTGTAATAAAGTGAAGAAAAACCAAGTTGTCTACTAATTAATTGAGCTAAATTTTTGCTTTATACAGTTGTACCATCCATAAATATCCATGTTAATTTTTGCAGAAGCTTATATAATTGCAAGTTGGGGTGCTTGAAAGGTATATATCAAGTGTCTTTTTTAGTAGTTTTAATTTTGATTGATCCCTTAGACTGAGTCCCTGCCATTAGTTCATCTGTCGTGATTTGCATTCTTTTTTTGGGTTCACGTGTGTTTCAGATGAGTTTGTGTTGACGTTGGGTTTTAAATGTCCCACGTGTCAAACAAAAGAAAGATGAATTATATATTTAAGAGCGATTGATTTAAAGTAAGGAGAATAATACTGTAGAATATGGGCCAGAATTTGACCTGAGTCAGGTCGCATTAATATTTTCCTTACCTTGAACTAAAAAATGTTATGAAGCCTTTTTTTTTCTTTCGTGTACAAAAGTTCGTTACATACCAATAAAATCTTCTTTTCTTCTATCATTAAATAGGGGTATATATAGGGAGAATTTTCCTCCAAAAACCTATGCAAGTTGAGCAAATGGGAATATGCGTAATCATTAACTGCGATGTTTTAAAACTTGTATCGGACATTGAATTGGATTAATAAATGAGTCATTGGATCATTGGTTCAACCAGTTAAACCGTTCTTAAGAAATTAATTGACTAGTGTACACGCACACACATACTTATGTATATACACACACTTGTAAAAGATAAACACAAATGTATAAATGTAAAATAACTAACAAATAAATAAATTAATACATTATAATATCCAAATGTGTATATATGTATATAAATCGAATATAAGGAGAAATTATAAGCAAATTTACTGAATATATTTTCCTTCAAATTTTATAATAAAACAAATAAGTATTTATTTAAAATAAAAGCAAAAAAAAAAATCAAATCACCTAGTTAATGGGGTCCCCAATTTATGGGTTTGACCAGGTGACAGTTTTTTAGCCACCCATTTTTAATACACAACTGGGATCGATCGTGTAGTGGTTCTCGATTAAACCTGTCGAACCGAACATTCCAGTCGGTGGTTTCACAACATTTATGAAAGATTGGTCGGTAAATTTAAAATTATTGGTGATTTGTCAATAATTGATCGGTAAAATTTGGGGAAAAATACTATTTTTTATATTATAAGTATTATGAGGTAACTATATTTAGTAACAAAATCATTTATTTCGGTAAACTAGAATTTTTTTACAGTGTAATTTATTTATGATGTAAAGATACAAACCTTATTTTACCAACTCTATTTAATTTCTCACGTTTTTTTTTAACTAATAATTTAATTTCTCGCATTCTAATCTCTGACTGATTTAGACATTGACATGATTTGTTGGGCTCCATTTTAACCGTTTTGCGGTTGTAATTGTTCTTGATTTAACTTGTGGATGAGACAATTTCGTTTAAATGACACAAAATTTAATCATGCTCCCAATTAAATGCATATATCACTCTATTGAAATCATTACTTTTGTTAGCTTGATACTAGATAGCAAATATACAAAAGAAATATATAATTTTAAATCAAGTTGTTAAAAGTTTTTATTTTCCTTTAAAATTTTTATATTCGTGTAATAAAAGTGAGTCCGATTTGAATTGGAGTATCGGAATTTGGACGTAATAGGCTGAAAAAGCCATTGCACAACAGTCACACTTTTATACAAACACACACACACACAAAAGAAGATTTCTCTTTAAGAAAAATAGAAGCCATTCCTAATAGGCTAAAAAGTCATTGTTGCTTTTTTTTACACGTGTCAATCATCCAAGGAAGTGGAATAGAAAATACAACCTGAGTTGAACAAGAAATTTGATCTTATTCCGAATTAGTTTGTCCCTAAAAATAAGGAAATGAGACTAGTGAGCTCGAATCAATTCAAACACAAGCATTATTTTAAGGGATAATTATTTTTATAAAAAAAAAAAACCAAGAGATTTTAGGTTATTTATAAAAAATCCAAAAAGTTTTAAAAGGACAAAAAAACATTTGCGGGATAATTACATGAAAATGTTAGTCCAAGTAGCTACGAAAATCTAGAGGGGGTTGAATAGATTTTCCCGATTTTTCGATTTACACCCATTTTTCGAATATGGAGATGGTGAAGAAATATAAGTACATAAAATAAATCAACACATGTGATTTATAGAGCTTCAATCCACCTAGGGCCCTCTGCGCTCTAACACCGGTATGTCCGAGTGGATTTGAAAATGAAAAAGTTCATTAATAGATACCAAACTATTACAACCTTTACGAAGAAAGACCTCACTCTTCTTATAACACCACCTATGAAAATCACCATAATCTTCTTACAACAATAAAGAGCACCAAACTATCCAATACCTAAAGAATCACCCAAATGTGTTCTTACCACAAGAATATTCAACAAGTATGTCTTGCTTTGGATGATGTGAACCAATCAAGATTACAACTTAAAATGACAAATACAACTTTGTAAGTGCAAGTGTAATCAAGAAAGAAAAACCTAATAATCAAGATGTGCAAATATAAGACTTAGGTTAAATACAACAAGAATGTTTACAATGAAAAATAAGAGAAGTTGCTGAATTTTCTTATTGTGTTGTATGCTTGTGTGTTGTATTTGATCCTTCAAGTTTTCATGTATTTATAGGATAGCTCCTAGATTTGATCACTAGCATAAGTTCCTCATAATTGAGTAATTTCTGCAAAAGTAATAATTCCAAGAAATAGATGTTAGAAGCAAAGCAACAAATTCACTAAAAGTTGTCTCTGCAACGGATAGTTTCTGCTGATAAAACACTAGGGCGACCGGTCGCCCTCTAACAAATTCGAAATGAAAAAGCTGTTGAAGAATATTTTAACATGGGATGCCATGGGGGTTGGACCGGTCGACATCTAGGCGACCTGTCGACCTAGGGTGCGACCAGTGCCCCTTGGGTTCAACCGTTCCCCCATGAAACAGAGGAATTTTGGCAGAAAACAAGACATCCCAGGCACTGGTCGCCCTCTAGGGCGTCCGATCGCCCTCCCCATGTATCCTTCTTTGTTTGGTTCTATTTCACGAGAAACTGGATGTTCAGGTTGCCCTCAGAAGGCGACGATCGACCCAAATCTGAGAGAAGTTATCCGATTTTTGTCAAAAATAAAATTTAAGAAATACTCAAAGTTTTAGTAAAAATCATTGAAAATATTTTGAAGTATTTGGACAACATTTGAGGATATTGTTTTGGTATAAAACTCATTTACATGAAATCATCAAAATCATAATAAAGACATTTATCTAATGAAAAAACCTCGAGGTATTGGGTAATTACATTAAATTGGAGAAGTTTTAAAAATACAGAGAAACCCCATTAAGGTTTAACCTTGTCTTATATTTTGCGCTAGTTAGTTAGAAATTTGGCGAAATTTTACTGGCGCGATCAACTATTTTCAATAACAAAATTTGTATGAGACGATCTTACAAATCTAAATCAGTGAGACGGGCCTACGTGGTCCCCTCTTTTCGCTCTCCTTGTTCCCCCTACTCTCTCCTCTCATTGGTGGCCTCACTCTCTCTCTCTCTCTCCCCCCAATCCGTGAGACCTCCCTTTTTACAATTCTGATTCTTAACTTTTCTAAATATTACAAATAACCCAAATATATTTGAAATGATTTTCAAGTACATGAAATTTTTACCAAGTGACATTGTACAAGCAATACGACAAGAAACATTAAAAGAAGCCAAGTAGTTGCTATCTTAATTACTGAATCAAAATCAAAGATATGTTGTTTCAGGGTCATTTTCATCTGATTGTAACTGATCTATCTCAATATTGTCCTTCACGTGAATATCATGTGAAGATAGCTTAAAAGTCCTAAGAAAATGGCTTTTATGGCACGCTTTTGAGAAATACATGTCTTTCTTAGAAGATTTTTTTTTTCTCTGTCGTACGTCTCATTCTAAAGTCTCATCGGTTTTTAGATAATATTCTACTGTTATTTGAAGTGGTAATGATTCAAAATAACCACTCCTAAACTGAAAAAATGAAAATTAGCCTTTTTGTTTAAATAAATATTTTTTAGCCGTTTTGGCATAACAAAAAACATTCATATCATTCTAGCTGATATTTGATCTATTTCTCTCTCTTTTCCTTATCTCTCTTTATATCATCTTACTCTTTCTTTCAAACTGTTTAAGAAAATCAAATTTGTATTTTTCATTTTTGTATATGCAATATGAGTATTGTGTTGACGTGCATTTTGGTCAACAAGCGGAATATATGAAAAACTTAACACGTGGAAATGTAAATGAACGTTTACTTATAGCTAATTCGCCTTTTTGATATAATACCAGAAGGCGAAAGTTGGTCGGTCTTTCTTACAAAGATACGTTTACAAGTGTTTTTTCTTAGTATTTTTCTCTCTTGTCTTTTTCCTCTTAAATGAGGCTTTTTATACCCCTCTAGTAAGTGGGTTTTCAATAATCATCTTTGCACTAATTAGTAAAATAATCCGAAAAGGACACATGTCCTCTCCTAATCATGCATGTTAGCCAAGTTTTTTTGTCACTTGGTGACTCATCTTAACCACATTCTGACACGTGGCAGTCTCTGGTGCTAATGGCGCACTAAGTATGAACGGATAGTTATCCTTTGGATTTCTCGCGTATGCGTTTCCCGCCAAGACTTGGGCTCGGGAGTTGGGCTCGAGAATTGCCGAGCCTAGATTGTGACACGTCACCAGGTATTGCAGCTGACGTCACCGGCTCGGTTCATGCCATCCTATTAGCCCCGCGTATACGTGTGTTGGATGGCCACGTGGAAGAAATTGTTTCAGCTCGGCTCGGGTGTCATCATGTTGAATTATATATATCGGAAAGGGTATTAATTTAACATGAAAAGACTATGTGAATTCAAAGTTTTTTGGAAAAAAAACAAAATAACTGGTTATAATAAGTGATAATAGATTGAGCAGGTAACTAGATATCGAGTTATCATTTGCTCAAACCAACGCCTACACAAAAGCGGAAAACTCGATATCGATTTATGGCGGATATCGAGTAATCATAACTTCGATATTGAGTTATTGGATATCGATTACATTTAACTCGATAAATAACCGAGAACAAGATCTCAAGCACAACTCGATGGAAGCAAATTGTACCTCGATATCAAGCTACAATAACTCGATATCGAGTTATGCGAAGAAATTTTTTGTCATCTTTCTCATTCACCCCAAGCACCATTAATGGTGCACCAATATTTTCAATCAAAACCTAAATTGTCTAAACCATAAAAAAATCTTCAAATCTAACAATAAATTCTAACCCCAACAACAATAAACTAAATAAATCAATAAAAAATTTGAGATTAATGAAATAGTTTTTTTTTCCAATCGATACAATCGCCGTAGGTTCCATTTTCACAAGTCGTCGGAATATGATGGTTTGCCCAAGTTTTGAATGCCGAGTTATGAGATTTAATAGGTTAAGAGGCATTTTGGGAATTTCACATGTCAAAATGGCTTTAAAACATGTATTTGAAAAAAAAAAATAGCTAAAAAATATTTTGGTTTAATGGGAATAGCCAAAAAACCGACCCACTCTTATTAGAATTGTAAGTTGTTGACCTGTAAATTAAATATAATATCAACATTTCATTTTTCGGAATATACTGATCATTCTCTGCACATTTAACAGCTTGTAAGTCCATTTTTATACTATTTTTGTTTCACATGCACTTTCAAACACTTAAAAGGAGAAATTAGGCGATGACGAGTCATTTTCATGCATTCTGCATTTTGTACAACAAATTAAAGTGAGTGTATTTGAGGGCATGTGCATCAGTGCATCTCCACATTTATTCCACGCGACGTAATTATAAAGAAGGGATGGCTGAGCTGAGAACTGTTTCCCGAATGTCTGGCCCAAGTGTGGACGTTGCGACCACATCCCGATGTACAAAGGATAGGCCATCTGAGGATCAACTTTGTCTTACAGTGGTTGAGGCATGTATTGTAAGGTGAATGACCGGGACTCGATCTCATGCAGTGCGTGTGTCCCCTCCCCCCAAGTTTCTCCCATTGTGCTAAAAAAAGGATAGGCCATACAACCGTTGATCTCGCCAAATAGTACAAATGACGAGTCATGACAATAATTGATCCCTTTGTCAAAGTCTGATGGCATCCAAGGATGATACATTTAAGCATTACCAAAATCTACATGTACGAGAATTGTGTATAAATATGATGCAACAATAGCAAAGTGATAACCCTCTCATTTATTGCAATACATTTTCATGATCTCTTTTTTTCTTAGATCTCAAGAACTCGACTTGACTTAAGTATCGAAGGGCTTTAGCGAGGGCCAACCCGACTAGCCTGACGTACTCTTTTTTAGATCGGCTTTCCCGAACTCGCCGCTATCTAGATGCGGAGGCATGTGGTTTATAATTATTAACAGGAAAACCATCAACTCTACTTAACATCGAATAATAGTTTAAAAAACAAAGGATTTGTTTATATCTAAAATTTGATCGGCAGGTCCACCAGTGTCTTTGAAAACCCATTATTTTATTAAATTAATAATATGTCACCGTTAATGTGAAACTCCCTAAAAGTACCACAGGAAAAACTCTAATTTTTAGGGTTCAAACAAAAATACTTCAACAGACATTAACTAACTTTACCACTCCCTCTTTATGATACATACGGAGTTAATTGCATCTATGGTCCCATAGAATTTTCTTCATTACAATTTTAGTCTCACGTTTGCGCAATAGTCCTATAGGATTAAGATTGTTGCAAAAGAAGTCCGAAATCTTAAATTGACATATTTGGTGTCCCATAATTTTCAAGGGTTGCACCTTGGTCCCAAAATAATTCATTTTACATTATATCAATTTGCCTTAGAATTGTTGACTCGATGGTATCGAGTCAGGTTTATTAAGAACTTTTAGTTATATTTATTATTTTATATAATTAACAATTGGTGAGAAAAATTTTCTCTCGAGAATATGGATCCAGGACAATTGTCGAGATGTACACCATCGGGACATATCGTCAAATTTTGACGATATATGCACAAGAACACGAGGATAAGATCGCATATTGGAACCACCAATATGAGATACAAGAAAGCGGAGGAGCCGATAGGAAGCACTTAAAAGCGTCGCGAAATCTGACGGCATATCATATGAGTTTACGGGCCGATAAACCAGGACATTATATGTCGAATTGATGAACATACAAGCGGTTCATGAGAATGCCTATCGAACAATGATTCACGATGGAGTACTAGCATGGAGCAGAGATCTTCCCGGACAAATCTAAGTTCTCAGAAGATCTTAGAAGTCCGGAAGGCAGTGCGAAATTATGGCAACCACCATATTCATCTACCAAAGCCAAGTTCATCGGATCGAACAGGATGGAGCGATGGTGAAATATCAAAAGAAAACTCTTGAAATCCTTCATGATATTGAAACAAGTTAAGAACATGGAGGGAATGACCTGGTTCTTGGGAGGAAAAAAAGTATTGATTTGGAATGTACCCTATTTACACCAAAAAGTGGAAACCAAGTTATACGAAAAAAATGACGGACGATGAAAAGCTCATTGCTATCATCAAGGAAAATCCATCATAAACTAAAAGTGATGGATATGGAAAAAATCAATCTTAAAGATCTACATGACCTTGCAGAATCCTTGAGGATTAGGAATTGTAGACTTAAAGATGAGCGAGGAGATGGTACAACTTTGGTTACCTATGACCTCATGGTAGACCAATTCGCCAATTCCACCACCACCACCGGTAAATCCCGATGTCGAGAAAGTGCGGGTTCAAATCATGGAACCCGGGACGAGAAGAGAATGCACCACGTTGGAGATTTCACCACGAGGGAATGAAACACTTTCGGGAGCAGGAGCTCGACCACCTCTTTGCGGAACTCAAGTACCTCTAGAAGGCGAATATTCACGGACACCTTATGGAAGATCGCATCTAGATCCAGATACATCCGTATGGGTTGATCTTAAATCTGGATATCCGATTTCAAAATCGAAGGTCCTTATTGATGAATGGGCATCAAAGAATGAGGATTGCAAAGAAAAGTACCATGATCTTATGAAAGATTCCTTCATTTTACTCCTTGAAATGAGTATTGAGGATCTGTAAAGATTGCATAGGATATGGCCGTCTGCAAATACGAAGAGCGCCAGTCACATCGGAGAATCTTGAAAGGAATTGTCGATGATATGACAAAGTATTCAAAATCCAGTTTATCGGCACAAGTTACTTTGAGGATTAGAGGATGAAAAAAGAAAAAGATATAAACAAGCCCTCTATAGCTTGAGGTTACATGATATTTGTCATATTGTGAATATATCAAGTTGTTCACCGAATCTTGGTGGAAATCAAGATTGGAGAAAAAGAAGCTCACAACTATTCTTTGCAAAGATTAGGAGTCCCGGAGAGAAATACTTATCGGGGAATACAAGGATGGAGCGGGAATTAGATCTGACGGTGGCCACAAGAATGTCTTTCTTAAAGGCGAGTTATCGAATGGTGTTACCAGTGACTCTATCGGGAATTATAAGAGATTACGAGGAATTAACAAAGTGGTTCCTCTATGTTGCGTGGACAATGATATCTCAATAGTTGTGGGAGGTCAACCACGAGGCATAAGAAGAAGAAGGAGAGAAGCTATCCATCAGCCAGAAATAGCGGCAAAGGTCTTCATGGAGACCTAGAAGGTTTTGGTCAAAACAAAAAGCCCGAAGTTACAAATCGGGGCAAAGACCGGCACCAAGCGGGAGTATAGCCTCATCATCGAGGTTCAAATCAGCGAGTACAGCGAGAACCACGGGGAGAAGAACTTTGAGACGAGCTCACACGAGCTAATGAAAGTTTCAAAGACTATAATTCTTTGGACATGCGAGCAAGAGGGCATATCTCAATTGATTTCCCGGACAACGAGAAGCGAGTCAGACGATTCGAAGCAACACGAGAAATTGAAGAAGTTTATCTATTATCAAGATCTTATATGAGTGTATCAATTTGAGGATATACCTCGGATGAAAGCATTTATGAAGAAGAGATCTATTCGGCGATGGAAGTGACTCGATTCATAATCGGAGTGAAGAAGAAATTCTTGACGGAGGCGTCGGGGAGGATATGTCAGGATTCCTCTCTCACTATGGTTTCTCATAAGACTCTTTATGAGAATTATGAAGGAAAATCAAAGCTTCAAATTTATGATGGTTTCACCGTTAGACCGATGGAAAAGGCTTTGGATAAGATTGGTTTCGTAATAGAAAACACCAAATTATCCATAGGGTAACAACGAGAATTTGCCATTCGATGGGATTTCTGGTAAACGATCGAGATGCGGTTGGTCTATTAGAGAAATACGGGAGATCAAAAGCGAGTTAAAAAAGAAGTTGCAAATACACTCTCATGGATTCATATCGGAGCCATAAGAGTCATTATAAAGCGACATTCAAACAAGGAATAGATTCACCACTCAATCTTGCTATCTTTGACAAGCGAATCTCACATCTCAAAGATTCATGCCTTGGAGCGATTCTGAGAAATTTGTATGCTAGAAATTGGCATTTAATGTATATCACAGAATTCCATACAATTTGGGAGATCGAGATTTCAATAGAGTCTAACCCTTCATCAAGATTTCAAAAGAGATGACTTGATGAAAGAAGGAACATACCTACTCGATCACATACAAGATATTCTATGCTCTCTCGAATACACATCAACTGAAGTATTATTGAGAAAGGAATTTATTGAAGTCCGAGAATCTTGAGGACTTTGCAGGTGGTTTTACGAGAAATCATTGAGTCTCCAACTATAAAGGAGATTGATATGAAAATACAAGATCAACGAGTCTTCAACAAAAGTCGAAGTCTCGAGTTGAGCGAGAATGATGTCTTTCCAACGGGGACGGAATGGTTAGCATTAGCCGTTGGGAAGAAAAGAGACCAACACGATTCGAGCGCATCCCGGATGTTTTCAAAGCGGTAGGAGAGTGAAATGTCGAAGGATGGAGAGAGGTTGAAGTAATATTTGACATCACTCAAAGGAGAATATTTTTCTTTGTGATGTGCTATATTATCTCCAACAACCAATAGTTGGAAGGTATCGAGGAAGCACGAAGATAGGTGAAATTGAGCTAACAATTACAGGGGACAACATGAAGAATTCGGAACAATTAATTGCGGGAATTGAATTTCTTGAGGATCATAAACATTGGGAAAGATTACAAGACGGAATGGAGTTCTGATGTGGCAAATAAAAGATACGAGAATCGGATGACCACTAGTCCATTCTCCATATACATTTCTATCGGAATGTTATATCGAATCTGGTAAGGAGTATTTGCCGTCTATATTGATTCAGTGGGAAAATTACTACAAAGCTAGGATGTTTTCCTAAAGAGATTGGAGAAGATTTACCGGCTATTGCGAGAACAAGATTTCTCAAAGAATTTTTATTCTTAACGGAGGAATTAAACAAGCGAGAATTCATGATCGGAGGCGCGCAGTGGTACCCCATGGCCACCAATCTACTTCCATGATACGGAGCGAGATGTTTTGCTAGGAAACAATTTCCTACAAACATTTAAGCGATTTACGGAGAATGAGACAAGAAGACTTATTTTCACAACATTATGTGATCATAAGATTATTGTCAGAGGCTGAGGAAGCATTTCTGAGAAAAATGCCTATTAATTTTCGCGGCAAAGCGTGGTGATGAAGCCAAACTTGAAATCCAAAAATAGCGGATAAAAAAGATTTGGCGATGCCTTATTATCCTTTCGACAATATGGTTGAAGCAAAAAGATACAAAATGATGGGATAATGACTTGTATTCATTGAATACAAAGGGAAATGCAGTACCTCCCAGGAGGCTATTCTGAGAACTAATGATGATCCTAATGGAGAAGTCGCGAGTGATGTTACAATAGAAGAACAAATATCACTCGAGGATATAAAGAAGAAGATCCAAAAGGAATTACAATGAAAATCCTTTGGCATGGTGGGAACAAAGAAACGAGCTCAAGCTTTTGAAAGTTAAACCGGGGAAAGGAGTACGAGTTCGTAAGATTCAAACCAATCATATGAATCGGGAGGATCGTGAGGATATGCGAGGGAAGATACTTAAAGGAACATTTGGACCTTAAGTTGATTTCTGAGGAGTTTCTCCATATGATCCAGGATTCTTAGTCGAGAAATCATGGAGAAATCAAAAGAGGAAAGCGAGAAACATTATTAATTACAAAGGATTAATAACATTTTGGAGATCGACATATACTATATCAGCGAGAGAACATTTGGTTAAGCGTATCAAATGTGCAAGATATTCTCAAAGTTTGATTGCAAATCGGATTACGCGATTAAGATGGAGGAAGAAAGCAAAAAAGTTCACGGCTTTCTCACACCATGAGGACATTATATTTGGAGCGTGATGCCGTGGGATTGGCTACGCACCCCAAATATATCAAAGGAAGATGGATAATCTATTCAAGGATTATTTAGTTTCATGTTTGTATATATCGATGACATTACGATCGCATCAAGAGCATAAAGGAGCATCTCAAACATTTGGAAATATTTTGGATGTTTGCCACAAGGAAGGATTAGTACTTTCGGAAAAGAAGGCGGTGATCGCAGCAGCAATCTGATTGAATTCCTCGGGTGAAATCGATGAATACGGAATTATTCTACATAGTCATATCGTGGAAAAGATATAGGGATTTCAGGATACACTAAAGAATGCGACTTGAGTTTTCTTGGAGTTGTTAATTTTGTCGGGATGTTCATTAACAATCCGGCATATTACGGGAAGGTATTTAGCCCATTGCTTAAAAAAGATCACGATATTCAAATGGAAAGATGAACATCAAGAAGGAAAGCAACTTAAAAAAGTTTGTAAAAAAGCTTCCAAAGCGCGAGGATGGCTGGTTCTTTACACGGATGCATTGAGTGATAATTGGTGGCGGCGATTCTTACTAAGGTCACACCAAGCGAAGAAGTGCCATCAGAATCTTTGCGGTTTATTCACACCCGGTGAAGCGAAGCGGATGGCATATAAGCGGAAAGAATTCTTTGCGATCGAAAGGCTTTCAAAAAAAAATGGCCTATATTTTCTTTTGGCTAAAAGTTTACTTTAAAATTGATAATTCAATTATCAAGGCTTTTACGAAAAATAAAATTGAATCAAAACGAGAAAAGGCTCGATTACTTAGATGGCAATTTGAATGTCGATATTATGATTATGATATTGTCATTATAAAATCTCATGAAAATATTCTTGCGATTTTTGACCACGAGATGGAAGGACCGTTCTTGTGAGGTCCTTAAGCGAGTAAGACATCTCGGGGAAAACATGGAGATGCAGAAGCGAGATTTGGGGCGTTATGTCTCAATGCGAGGAAGTTGTTGGGCGACTTCAATAAGTGACGAGGAAATCCGTTTCTAGTCAAATACGAGCATGCCCGGTTCGCTCGAGGACAATTGTTCTTAAGCTGCAAGGCCTCTCTTCCAGGCCGCATTTCTCACGGTGCAAAAGGAGCGAATAGAGAACGGGGCTCTAACCGGGAGGTTATGGATTCAAGTACCATAATCACAAGTGTTGCGGTGATGCATCCCACGAGGGTGTACAAACTATAACGAATGTTGAAGCTCAGGTGTTACAACCAGGAGTCTTCAAGTCGACCCAGACACCTGCGGGGAAAAAGAGGAGAGTTGAATCTTAGGCCCTGAGGCAAATCTCCCAAAGTTCAAGCCCGCGAGATTAAGATTTCTCTATGTAGGTATATCAGCGACAATGGGAGAAACTAGTTACAAATAGAGATATTAACCGAGAAAAAACTATAGTTGATATCTCGAGGCAAATATCCAGGGGTTTGGATGAAGCGGGAAGTCATCGAATGAAATGCGGGAATGGTATATGTTTGGAGCTTTAGCTTCAATCTATCTTTGTATCACCCAGGATTCCCAAAATTTCAAAATTAGAAATAGATTGGGAAGCGATTTACGAGACTTGGGCCAACAATCCATACTTGGCGGAGGAGACATTTTAGAACTATATTTTCTAAGTGCGGCTCAAGAACCGTAAAAAAGAAAGGCTTTAATGAAGCTTTTCATTTCATCAAGCTAAGAAGACCAGGATGGAAATGCTTTAAAATATATAAAAGCGGCTTCATAGGAAAAGTACGATATTAGTAGGAGCATTTTAGAAGATGAACTTCTACAGGACAAGCGTTAGGTCTTTGAGTTTGTCTGGCCCAGAAATGAACAAAGTCAAATATCCATTCAAGTTTTCGAGAATTCAACAAATGGATATTTCCTTTTGAATTCGATATTTGGATCAAGCGAGGATTTGCGGAGGAACTCTTCGAGACCAAAAGAAGAATTCTCAGGGAAAACAAGATTTTAGCGAGCAGAAAAAGAAACTTACAGAAAATTTTTGTAACATAGGCGCATGTTAGTAGTTGGATTGGCAGGATCATCAAGCATGCTGAGAAGAGAAGGAACCGAGTTTGGGAAGGTTTCAGGCCCCAACCAGCCAAACAAGACCATCATTTGGAAAGGATAAGGGCCCAGCTCACAAAGACGCGTTTTCTCGGGGACCCGCTTGAGACCAACTTTTTAAAAGATACTCGACAACCATCACATGGCTTGAGTCAGCGGAAAGAAAAGGAAGGCAGGATGGCGAGGCAATAATCTGAGGATATAGCGTAAGCGCGGCGTCGTAAATTTCAACAAGATTTGAAGTCCGCGTTTCAAGTCGGACTTTACTCTCTATAAATTGCGAGGATTTGAAGGAATGCAGGGACATCGAATATTTTCCTTAGTTTTCTTATAATAAAGTCCGAGAGAAAAATTTATAATATTTTGAGTGTTTTAGTTTTCAAATTTTATGTGTTTTGAGTGCAAGCCTCATATATGAGAGGCTAAACAAGTATTCTCCTCCCAAAGGGAGATTACTAATGTAATAAATATTTCTATAAGTTCTTAATAAAAGGGGCTTTTGCTTCAACATGTGTTCATAATGTTCTATTAATTTATCTGTTTAAAGATTATCTTATGCTGGAAGCGAGAAAAAACAGGTATCTTTGACGATCATTTGAAGAGTCGGATAACTTGAGATCATCTTCCCCACGAGGGTGAGGTTGAGCGATGGAGTTGTTTGTCAAGCGATGCGAGGCGATAATTTTCCATTTGGTGGTGTTGCAAGCCATCTCACCCGGTGCTATTTCGGTCAAAGAATGTATGAATTTTAAGGGATATTTTAATTTTACGGAAGCATGTTGGGCCTGATATGGTCGTAATGGACTATATCCATTTATGTTAATAAACTTAGGCAAATTGAAGTATGTATACATGTTAGTAAAACCTTTACAGAAGTATGTCCTGTTAAGTTTATAGGCTGGAAATCTGACATGATCCATTTAAAACCTCTGAATAGAGACTGGATCTAATTATGTGTAACAATGCCACGAACAAAACAGGTGTCAGAAAAAGAAAGCTTTTACAACATGTGATACATTGAAAAATAGGGTAATTTGGGACTTGCATGGCAAATTTTATAAACTGTGGGACTATTTATGCATATATCTAAAACTGTAGGACTAATAGTGCAACATCTAAAAACTGTGGGATGACAAATGCAAAGTAGGGACTAACATTGTAATAGGCTAATCATGTGGATTTGAGGGTGCAATTTTTCTCGATATATACGTGTTGTTTGTTGTGAATATTGATATTCTTTCATTTTAAATTTTATTTACTAATTAATAGAGAGTAAGAATAAAATAATTAAAGAAGAATGATGAACTTTGATAATGCCGATTGGTAATTGGAAATGTGCAAGTGAGTGAGTAAATAGTGTAATTTGTGAGAAAATGTATCTTGATTGATGATTTGATTTTTAAAAAAATAGGAGTTGATGTGATTAGTGGGAGAAAAGATGAAAATGAGAGAATAATCCACTAAAACATAGCCATTATACAATTTAAGGGATAAAATAAAATATTTTGTTCTATTTAGTTGAATAATTAGCAAAGATAAATTAAAAACTAACTCGTTGAATAATAAATTTATTTTGATTTGCACTTTGCATTCAAAAATAATGCATTTTAAATTCTTTTTTAATGTTGCAAAAATATATTATGTTTTATATAAAATAAAATACTATTAAAATGCATAATTTTGAATGTGATTGAATTAAAGAGAAATCGAGATGCATTCAATTTGTAAAACTTCGTCTTGTTTCAAAGCGAAAGTCGATTTTCAACTTTCTTTTTAATATTTCCTTAATATCCAAAAGAATAAAAGTAATATTTTTACCGTTTATCAAAATCAAAGCGCCCACCATCGCCTACTGACTCAAAACACACCTTTGATTTTACTTAGTAAAGCTTTGCCACCATCACCATCACCCAAAATCGCATATACAAGGGAATTCGGTTCGCAATTTCTTGAAAACAACATAATTACACAGTGATCACCCCTCGAGTTTGTCAGAATTTTACGACTCGTCTCCTATGATTGAACTCTCACTTGACAATGTGTGGTCCTCCCATACTTACATATCTAATTAGGGTGGCGCTATTGGCACCCTTTTTTGATAGTACACCCTTAAGTACCCCCAACTTTTTGAAATATGACCATGATGGATGAGTTCACCTTAGATTTTTTCAATTTCCTGCGGTCTTATTTTCCCAAAATACACCCTCCAACCTTTCACCTCCCCACTTTCTCAATCTAAAACAAAACAATACACCCACCAGCTTTTGAAATCTGTTACATTCGGCGTCAATGGCTCAAGTGAATTACAAACATCTGGGAGAAGAAGGATGGTCTTTGCGATGATGATGATGACTTCATGGATGGTGCACCACCATCCACAGGGTGAGCAGCACGATCCGCAGAGCCACGGCCCTTGGCGGTTCGAAGGCGATGATGAGGTAATAACTCCACTTTCTTTAAAATAACTTGCATTTTTGTAGTTTTGGGTGTCTTTATTGTTATATATTTAGTTGTATGGGTATGGGTTGGAGATGGGTGTAGTTGTGTAAACCATTTCGACTATAAAATTTGAAATGTGGAACTTTGAAGAAGGCGAAATGCGATCGATGAAGCCACAGGTTGCCGCGTACCGTGCTTAGGCGCGATGGTAGTTCATCGATCGTGCCACACATCGTGCCTTTGTGGCGACGATGACTTAATTTAATTGTGGCACGATCGATGAAATAAGCCATCGTGCCAAACAAGTTTATCAACTTTTTTTTTAGATTTTCTATGTGATTTCTTGATAGTGGTTGATTGCTAATTGTGATTTTTACTATTTTCACGGTGGGCTTGGAAGGCGTAGGAACTTTATGTCGATAAAGGCGAAGATCAATTTGTATACCGGGTTGTCGATTCTTGGCTTAAACATTGGGTTGCGTGATTGGGGGATTATGTATATGAGGAGTTTTAGAAATCCTGTTTTGGTTTTGTTTTAAGGATGGACAATATGCGGTTAGTTGTAATGTCACCACACGTATGCGTTGTGCGAAGGAGGTTGTTAAGAAAAAGCGCGAGGGCGAATTTTGGTTTCGGATTGGAAAGCGTTTGATTGATTCTCAAATATGATGCAGCACGATTCTTGGGCTATAAAAATTCCCCCACATTTGATCCACAACACCAAGCCGTTCGCCTCGATGGGTTTGTATGATGAATCACTAAAGTGGTGTTAAGGTGTCGATGGATGATCTACTAATGCATTTTGTAGGTGCATTCCGTGATGATCCATCGATGAGTTGAAGGTGGCGAAAGTTGTTGGTTGCATACTTTTTGCTATTCGGGTGGGATCAGAGGCCTGATCATTGAGGATTAAGTGGTGGACTTTGGTTGATGGCGTTGATCGGGTGGGAGTCTTCTGGGGAAGTACTCGTTCAGTTTTATGCTTGGGCTCGGTGGGTAATCGCGAAAGGTAAAGGCATAAAATGCGGGCGAGTACTTCCGAAGAAAATCGGCATTGATCAGATGTCATCAGCGAAATCCACCGCGAATCTCGATGATTGTGGACGTGGATCCCGAAAATGGCAAAAGTATGCAACCAACAACCACCTTATTTCTGTCGAATGGATCATCCGCGAAATGCATCGGGTATTTAAAAAATGCATTAGTAGATCATCGTCGTTTTAACACCTGCCGGTATCTATCACACAACCCGTTGGGAGGCGGGCGTGATTGGTGTTAGGATCAAATGTGGAGAGCAAAGGACAACCCGATATCAAAGAGTACTCATATTTGGAAGCGAATCAAGCAGATTTCAATCGAAAGCAAAGTCTAATCACGCCGTCTTTCTTAACAACTAAGCCGCTGATAAGCTACATGAAAGAGCGGCATTACTGGCTAACGCGCGGTTGTCCATCCCGTAAAACAAAACCAAGAGTTTTGAAAACTCCTCGTACATAATCGCAATCCGCAACTTCAATGTTTAAGTTGTCAGAAATCGAAACTTCTGTATACAAATTGATCTTTACCTTTATTGACGTAAAGTTCGGCCTGTCTTCCAAGCCACATTTGTGAAAAATAGTAAAAAATGCGTGCAATCAACATCGGCAAATCACATAGAAAAATCTAAAAAGCGTTGACAACTACCTTGCGATGCTTATTTCATCGACCATGCCACAAACTAAGCCATTGTCGTGCAAAGGTAGCGATGGTGGGCGTCGATGAACTACCATTGTCTTTTTAAGTGCTGCGATAAACCGATGTCAATCGATCGTGCAACTGGGGCTTCGTCGGCCAGGTGCCATTTAAATGTGCTTCAAGTTCCACATTTCAAACTTTACGATCGAAATGGCGCCATAACTCCACCACGTCTCTACCCATACCCATACAACTAAATATATAACAATAGCACACACCCAATCTAAAAAAAATCTTGTTTTAAGGCAAAGTGGAGTTATTACCTCATCATCTCTTCATGAGCGGTCGGAGACTAAAGCTGATTAGGTGGCTGTGCCATCGGCGTCTCGACCATGTTGTGGATAGTGGTGCACCATCGTGAAGTCGTCGTAATCATCGGCAAAGTACCATCTAACCTCAGATTATGTTTGTAATTCACAAGCCGTGACGCGTCAGAGTTTGATTTTAGGGAGTGGTGGGTGTATTGTTTTGTTATAGATTGAGAAAGTGAGGAGGTGAAAGGTGAGTGTATTTTGGGGAAAATAAGACCCGAGGTAAAATTGAAAAAAAAAGGGGGTGAACTCATCGGTGTGTCGTATTTGAGTGAAGTGAGTGTCTTAGAAGGTGGGTGTACTTCATCAAAAGGGGTGCCAATAGCGTCTACCCTTTAAAGATAATGGGTGTATTTAGAACTTGGCTTTTAGTAAGGGTATTATAGTCTTTCGGCTTAATGGCATTTTTGGAAATTTTTTTAGAAAGTGGATGTACTCATCAAAAAGGGTGCCAATAAGCGTCACCCATCTAATTATCTATGCAATTAATAAGGCATGCAACACAAATGACATATTGGAAAGACTAATGATTTGATAGAAGCAAGATGGACATATGATGAGATTAGAAGGGAGTGATGGATGGTGACTGATGAGGCCCATTTAGTGATTGGGCTTAGTTAAAACAACCATTCCCACAAGCCCCGATTCTTTTGGGCGCATGAAGGATAAATATCAATTACAATTACATATAATTCTAATTTAATAAAATCTTTACGTTAAAATGATATTATCTTTACACTAAATTTAAAACTCATTCAATCCCATCTCTTCCAAATTTTACTAAAAGCATATTTCTTGAATATTCATTATAATTCATTACAATAAAATTAAAAAGCCACCCATATGAGAATCTATTTTGCTCCCAAGACACATTATGTAAGTTTGGTTGCCATTTTATAGGGAGTGTTTGCAATCACAAAACAAAAATGTTTCTCTGCTTTTGTTGGAAAAAAATCACTTTATAATATTTGC